>JAZKJV010007077.1:0-438063 GCA_037367405.1 Ottelia alismoides | reverse complement strand
TAATGTTAAATTAATCCAATTCAGCCAAATTATATTTTTCCTAAAGTCCTAATCCAGTAGGGAACACAAAACACATTTTTTGGAATTTTAGGGGTTAAAATGCAATAACTAAAAATACACACTTTTTTTTGGGTTTTTTCGCAATTTCTCACACAAACAGTAAGCAAAAATTATGAAAAAAATTACTGGAACTAAAACATGATGCAAGGAAGCTACGGTACTATTTTTGGAATTTTTTGACAAGTTATGAATTTTTTATGAATTTTTTAGTGAAAATAGAGTGGAAATAAGTAATTAATTCCTATTAAATCCACGTTATCAAATTAATCAGAGTGCGATTTATCTCAGAAAGATATTTAGATTATCAATCCAGGAGAGGTGAAATTTCGCAAAAAAGATATTTGTGGATTTAATTAAAAATCGATTACTAAATACACTCTATAATTTATTTAAAGCACAAGACAACTCCAATAGATGTGAAATTTGGACAGTAAGTTAAGCACATCTTAAGGCATCATATATAATTTTTGTGGATTTTTTAGACCAACCGTGTGTGAGATAAAATTTTAAGAGTCTAAAATGGGTAAACTATGTAAAATTTCAGTTGAACAATTTTAGTTAATTACCCATACACCACAAAAATACAATAAAATATCCACAAAGTAGAGAATTAGTTGTTCAACATGAAAACATTTTTCATTGAAGATAAAGATGCATAAACAAGGTCCAAATTAATAAGGAAACACAGGGGTGTTTGTGCAAACTGGAAATTGAAATTACAAAGCCACTTATGTACAGGGACGTAATTGTAATTACAAAAACATGTGAAATAAAACATGCAATTTTTACAATTAAAAAATAGAACAGTGGACCTTATTCTTCGTGGGCGCAGGAGAAGAACCCAAAGAGGAGGGTTGTGGTCGGCGGCGGATCGGAAGCGGTGGAGTGGCGGAGGACCGCGCGCACGCGGCCGCACGGTTCCTCCTGGCGCGTCGCCGCGCGGAGGAGGGCTGGTGGCGAGGCGGAGCTCTGAGCTGAGCCCGGCGGGGGCCCGTTGGGCGGAGGGGCGGCGGGGGGCCGCTGGGCGGAGGGCTGCCGCGGCCCACGTGGGAGGAGGCGCGGCGGAGGGCGTTCGGCGGAGAGGAGGGAGGCCGGCCTGCGCCGGTCGCGGCGGTGCGGAGAGAAGGAGATGGGCTGCGGCGGCGCCGCCCGTGGAGGAAGGGGGAGGGGCGGGCGGCTGCTGCTGCAAAATTTTTTAATTTTCTTTTTTTTTTTAATTTTTTTCTGCTGTTATATTTTGCTGTAATAGAAACCTCTTTTTTTTGTTTTATTTTTTTTAATTTTTTTTATATTTTCAAAAAGAAAATAAGTATGTACATATAAAAGGGGGAATTGAGAAATGGTGGAGATTGGGTAATGGAGTGATATATAAAAATGGCGGTGACAAAACAAAGGACACAATATTAGATAAGATAAAATAACGAGGGAAATGAAGAGGGATAACTTACCTGATGTTCGCCGGATGTGCGGAGTAGCTACGCTAAACTCCTGTTGTCGCCTCGACCCGATTGGCGAGATAAAAATCGGAGAAGCTACGCGAGCTCGACGGGGAAGTCGTGACGCGGAGCGGGGCTCCGCGGATCTCGCCTGAAGGAGGTCGTCGCTTGAGGAAGACGTTTCGCCGCTGTCACCAACGCCACGTTCCAAGCTCTCTCCTTTTTCTATAAGAATGGCGGATGGGGAAAAATGAGGATGTACATATGATTATAAAGAAGAAAAGAAAGAGAAGTTAGAAAGATGGTGGAGATGAATGGAGGTTAGATTATTGGTGGAGTTGAATGGAGGTTAGATAAAGAATGTGGGGTGGAATGGGAGTTGGCGGTAGAATAGAAGACTTGGTGGTTAATGTAGAAATGGAAGTTAGTGTAGAGAATGTGGAAAAAAAATAAAAGGAAAATAAAATGAAATAAAGTAGGCTACTTATAATACAATAAAATAAAAGATAAGAAAAAGAGTGGAGAATTTACAAAAGAAGACTACAACATGTACATTTTTTTTGTTTGCTTTTCTTTTTATATTTTTTTTGTCTTTTTAATAGGATATATTTACAACGGAAAAATACTATAAAATAATATAATTAAAATACAACACAATCATGATATTTTTGTATTTTTAGCAATTATGAAAGATACAACAAAAATTAAAGAAAGAATGAATATATACAAGGTATACAATGTACATCTAGGTCCCAAAACCCAACTTTTGCAAACGAGCTCCGATTTTAATGAAACCACTTCTGTTGGATAGATAATTTTCTAACTTGAACTTTAAAAGTAAGTTTGGTGAATTTCGAGTTCATACGGAGCGGGAATTTAGCTTGGAAGTTGGACTTTACGGCTTTTTCTCTTTGGGATCTAGGAGCATTTATTTGAGGTAAAATTTATTTTGTATTTTTGTATTTTTATATACATTTTTATAAACAAGTTAGAGAAAGAATTAGGCAAAAAAGAATTGAAATGAATTTATTAAAAATACATGAAGTTTTGGGCTATTTACAAATATAAAACTCCTTTATTTTTGCGGCTTTTTATGTTAATTCATTTTGTACAATCTTATATACAGTAATTAGTGTATTTTATTTACAAGAGTTATTTTGTTAATTTATTGATTTTATGGACATTTATTTGGGATTTTACTCGGGGATTTTGCTAAGATCAAGATATTGAGATGATGAATCGTGGATTCATCACCCCCCTATACTTAAACTTTGCTAGTCCTCGAGCAAATAAAGAATGAATAAGTTGGGTTAACCCCTGACTGTGCATGTGAATACAAGACTTGATCTGTTCAAGAACTCTCGGTTTTAGAGATCCTAAAATTCTAAGCTGAACCAAGCTCTAGTCAAAAGGTATCCAATTCCCCTAATCATCAGATTCTCTTTGTATACATATATATAAGGGATATGACATTAAGTGTTGACCGCAGTTACAAGAGTAGAGTCACAACGTCACCCAAGGTTCCAGTCCAAGAGACTCTCCTATGGACCCGATCCTCAACACTAGGGAATAAACCATTTCCTGCATCCAATTCACCGTCTCTTTAGTTGTCAGACTTGAAAGTGTAGATGGAAGGCCAGTTGATGGAGGGCATAGGATTGTGTCATTTCTTCTCTCCCTCTCATTGGAACAAGGATCCTCTCAAGTGCCTTATTACGCAACACATTTTTTTGGTGTTGATCAGTGCGTCCGTCAAGAGAAGTTGGAGCCGTCTGCACTTGTTTTCCTGGGAGTACACCGGGGTGTGCCTTTTTTGAGTACCTATCGTACCTTCTACACCCAGACTTGTAGCATTTACGATGCAGAGCCCTTTTTTGGTGCAAGCCCGACTCCTGGTCCTAATAGCGGTGGTCCAAGTGGACACTTTGAAATGGTTGGGAGCGCTCGCCTTTGGTGGAAGCTCTTTTGATAATTGACTTTGTGGAATGAGAGCTTTTCTTTGACATTTCATTGCTTGGTAGTATTTTTGGCTAGCTCCACTGCTTTTACCAAGAGTTGGCACACACTGATCAACATTTTTTTATTTTATCACACCCTGGCACATAGGTAAATGTCAAGAGATAGTACAAGAACCATGTTCTCATACTGGCTAAAGATGCTGACACTCAGGTTTCATGAAGCCTTCATTGATTTTATCCCATCCTCGAGCATCATCAAATCAAGTCCAAACTCAAATCCCTCATCCCAGTTCCTCAAGTGAAATTTCAACTCATCTCATCATAACTGCAGTCGTGTATGTGAGGTGCTGATCATATTCTTAAGGTGGAGACTAAGCATGCAATATAGCACACAAATCTTTCAAATTAGGGAAATGTGAATAATTAAGTCAAGGACCCTAATGACTAAGGCTGGTTAACTCAAAATATCAAGACCTCATAAACCAAGTGTTCTTGAACATCACTAGTCTTGTGTGAAAGTGAATTGTGTCAGGGATTAAATCAACTTATTAGTTAGTTTTTTTTTAGTTTTTGTTTTTGTTTTTGTTTTAAGTTTTTTTATGAATGTTTTTTTTTTGTTTTTTTTTAAGTTTTTTAGAAAATGTTTTTTTTAAAGTTTTAGAAAAAGTTTTTTTTTGTTTGTTTTTTAGGAAAAAGTTTTTTTTTACCCAGAAAAAGTTTTTTTTTACCCACCCCATAATTATTGTATAGTATATACAAAAATACGTGAAAGTACGAGGTATGGGTAAAGCATATATGTAATATATACACACCCCCCTATACTTAGCTTGTGTTATGTCCTCATGGCACTAGGTGACAAAAATACATAGCTCGTACTAAGCGTAGGAAATCTAAAATAATAGAAAGTATAGAAGTCGATCCGCCCCCCCTATACTTAGGCTCTGGACAGCCTAAGTGTAGAAGAAGAGCAAAAATGGGGCGGACGAGGTCAAGAGGAGAAATGATGAGTAAATACACATGGCGGGCATCGGTCCCCCCTATACTTAGGCTTTGGTCAGCCTAAGTATAGGACAAGAGAAGTGTGAGAACCGACGTGATCTCGAGAATATACAAAGAAAGGAGAATATGTACAAGAGTGAGGAAGAATATACAAGGATCAAGAAGGTTTGTGACGGACCTTTTTGCGGGAGCGATGGGGTGGGAAGTATACACATGTGTCACTGTCAGAATCGTCCTCCGAAGAATAATAGTGAGGTGTGGGGAACATCCAACGGGGGTCGACACACGGCTGCTTGCTCAAGTATGGCTTTAGATAAGCCGAACTAAGCTCACTCATGTAGATCACCTCATCCGGACCTGATGAGGACTCCTCAGAAAGTTCCTTCTCTGAAACATCGAAGGTAACCTTCTTAGTCGGTTTTCTAGAACCTGAAGCATCAAGAGGAAGAGGAGATTGATACGTCTTAAGGAGTTCGGGGGAACACCTCAAGGAGTCAACACTCGTCTTCTTCTTACTAGATGACCGACTAGAGGATGGAGCAACCGATTTATCAAGATTGGTCAATTTGGTCCCAGTTGTCTCCTTTGATGTATGTCCTGGATGTGGTGTGTGTGAGGTTCTGACCAGAGGTTCATCATCAGATGAGTCACCATATGCATTGTAATACTCCTGCAAGGTCAGCACACGTCTCTGATAAGGCACAGTGTTCTCAGTTGGCTTGACATTGTTGGGTTCTTGTGTCAGATCATCGAAATAATCAAGGCAATCCACAAAGGTCATGTCCAACTCACTGATAGCTTCTGGTCTTGAGTCCTCTCTAGAAGCTGTCGTGGTGGTGGTGCAAGCAGTAGGCGGTGTGTGGTTGTAGGAAGTGTCTAAACCAATGGTTGTCTGGACAGTCGGTATCTCAGGTGTAGTAGAGAGATGGGACTCAATTGTCTCTCGAAGGTCACGACTGTCTGCAACTTTATGGGTTACCTTGGAATATCGTGTGTCCTCAAAGATCGGGTGAGGTCGGAGTGCTCCCAATGCAGAGAAATCGATCTCCCGAGTCTCACAATCTATAGTTGCCTTAGCCAAGGCTAAGAACGGCTTCCCAAGAATGATCGGAGACTGGGTGAACTCTCCTCGGTGCTCAATGTCAATGATCGTGAAGTCTATCTCTAGTAGAGCACCTTGGAAAGTGACGATGACTGAAATGGTTCCTCTCGACCATTTAACAGATCGATCTGCCAACTGAATGATCTCTCTTGACTTCTTGGCAGATCCGAGTTTGAGCTTTGTAAACACGGAGGTCGGGAGGATATTAATTGGTAAGTCATCATCGATTCTTGCATGAGTGAATGTGGTACCTTTGATTTCACAATCAAACCTAGGTAACCGCTTTACTCTGCGGCTCTTGGTTTTTCTCCCTATCATCAAAGATGTGGCCATAGACACTATATGTATCTCAGTCCTTGTTCTCTTATTGCCCGACCTTTTAGGCATCAATTTACTTCTCACAAATCTTTTAAGGTCGGGAAAGTGCTCAATGGCCATTATTAAGGGAAGCTCAAAAATCAACTTTCTGTCCAATGCTTCCCTAACCGCAGGATCCAATTTTTTTAGATCTTTTCCTTTTTCAATTTTTATGGTATTTTCTGAGTTTTCATTTTTTTTGATCTTTTTGGTAGGTGAAGAAGGACTAGGAGAATGTACAGACTTTGGTTTGGAGGGAAAGTGGTTAGTAGAAGAGGGAGGTAGAAGGGACTCCAGCTGTACATGACGTGTGGTCAATCCGGTGTCTTCCAGGTTTTCAAGATCTAATCCGCAAAATCCGTGATCCACATTCCTACCTGGACTCTTGATCGGTCTACAAATGTCATCCTCCAATAAGTTCTCATGACACATCATGAGAGAAGTCAACGCAATTGGAGGATACTGCTGAGAACTCGGGCTCTTATACTCAACACACCTTGACTCGGGTATGCAATACTGGGTTGAGTATGGCCCATAGGTATGGCAGTTGTTGGTCGGAGCCTCATCAGGCGGAGTTAGTAGACAGGGGTTCTGTAAATCAGTCGCATGAATCCAATCCCCTGTATATGTCGGCTCTCCGAATGGGTGATATAAAGGTTGGTCAATGTGGTCTCTATCACTCAGGTCAATCAAGTCAGGAAGATCGTACGGTGCAGGCCTCTCCATTCGGTTTGTCTGGTTGACCATGTTGTACCCTAAGGTTAAGTCGGGATGTGTGTATGGCAATTGTTGTTCTGTCCCAACTCGAGGTGAAAGTGAGGTATGTGGGGTCAACTGATTATGCCAATCATTCATCTCAGCAGTCGCTTGCTCTTTGATTTGTTCCTTGATTCCAGCAAGCGGACGAGAATATAGTAAGTCAATCCAAGGTGGTTGTGGGTCAGGGGTGCAAGAATGTGGGGTAGGTGAGAAGGACGAAGAAGTTTTGAAGTCAGTCGGAGTTCTGACTTCGCGGTTGGGGTGTGGGTATGAAGAGGAATAAGTGGTGGGAGATGATCGGAATATGGTCGAAGAAGGATGACTTGGATATGATGACCAAAATTCTGACATCTTGGAAGGGAGATGGGAGAATGAAGCGGATCGAGGAAGAAAGCGTGCAAGTGCACCGAATAACACACAAACAAACAAACACAAGAGCAAACCCTGAATTCACCTACTCAACACAGTGAAGGTCGCAAAAGTCCGACCGTTTATCTTTTCAGTTTTAATTAGGTGATAAATCAAGATATCAATCCAATTACGCAAGGCTCAAAAGTAGGTTTTGGGCACTATCCTAGGGATGCGTCCTCACCTCTCAACAATCACAATTAGCCAAGCATACAATGAGGGTTTTGCTCTCCCAAAACAAGTGTTAGTTTTAGTCAATTTTTTTGATCAACTCTGATTAGCAGTCCCGATTTTATGTTTGGTTATCACTTGATTAGTCCACCAAATAAAGCACGCCTAACGATCAGTCCCGATTTCCTTTTAACCTAAGTTTCAAAAACCAAGGGGAGGGAGTCGAGAAAAACCGATGCAAATAATGAAATCAATGATGCATGCCCAGTTCAGAAGACTTACAGTGATCCTCGCGCTCTACATGCGGGATGCAAGGCAGAATTGAAATTTTATACTAATATGAATGCAAACGAGAAACCGTTCCTAGACAAGCAGTTCTATTAGCGAGTGATGAACAAGTTTAATTTGACTAATAGCCCAGCGGTCTAAGTGCGTCTCGTTAAATGTGATGTGTGGTCCAAAAATTTACGAGCACAAGCAATAAAATATTCTAATAAAAATATGCTCTAAGAGCCGCAAGTGCAGGTCCTATTCTACGTCAAGCAACCACACGACCACGAGCGGGTCCAAAGTCCAGTCCGGATACAAACGCGAGCTCTCAAACAAGAGCCGCTGGAAAGAGCGAATTACCTAAGTTATTACAACACAATAATTACAAAAATTCTCTCGAAGATAAATAAATTCTCCAAGCTCTTCAGCAGTCGGCGCGCGTCGCGTCCGTCGACCTCCGATGCACTCCAAGTCCACCGGGCCCTCGCAAGGAAAAAGAGATTTATATTAGAGAGATAAACAACAAAATATATACAAGAATATGAAGACAAATAATTGAAAGGAAATGGAATAAATACAAGGTGGCTCGGGGGTCAGACTACCCGAGAAAATGAAAATCTAAATCTAAATTTTTAAACTAATCCCTAAGCCTTTTACCTCCCCGGCAACGGCACCATCTGACGAGTCGCTAAATACGGTGTTTAATTTAGTCACGTTGTAGCACGTGTACTTAGCGATTCGGTCAGAACCGAGAGAAGATCTCCGTGAAGAGTGTCTCGGCTTAATTTATATCCCGGGCAAGTCCGGGGTCAAACACAGGGAGGCAAAGGAACAACTTAGGTTTTAATTTACAAATTTAGGTCTAGATATCCAATGCGTATTTTTTTAGATTTTTTTTTAATGCAAGAAGAAATGCTAATGCAAGTTGCGGTTGAATTAAGACACTAAGAAAGCATACAACAAGGCCAAATTAATTTTAATGTTAAATTAATCCAATTCAGCCAAATTATATTTTTCCTAAAGTCCTAATCCAGTAAGGAACACAAAACACATTTTTTTGGAATTTTAGGGGTTAAAATGCAATAACTAAAAATACACACTTCTTTTGGGTTTTTTCGCAATTTCTCACACAAACAGTAAGCAAAAATTATGAAAAAATTACTGGAACTAAAACATGATGCAAGGAAGCTACAACACTATTTTTGGAATTTTTTGACAAGTTATGAATTTTTTATGAATTTTTTAGTGAAAATAGAGTGGAAATAAGTAATTAATTCCTATTAAATCCACGTTATCAAATTAATCAGAGTGCGATTTATCTCAGAAAGATATTTAGATTATCAATCCAGGAGAGGTAAAATTTTGCAAAAAAGATATTTGTGGATTTAATTAAAAATCGATTACTAAATACACTCTATAATTTATTTAAGGCACAAGACAACTCCAATAGATGTGAAATTTGGACAGTAAGTTAAGCACATCTTAAGGCATCATATATAATTTTTGTGGATTTTTTAGACCAACCGTGTGTGAGATAAAATTTTAAGAGTCTAAAATGGGTAAACTATATAAAATTTCAGTTGAACAATTTTAGTTAATTACCCATACACCACAAAAATACAATAAAATATCCACAAAGTAGAGAATTAGTTGTTCAACATGAAAACATTTTTCATTGAAGATAAAGATGCATAAACAAGGTCCAAATTAATAAGGAAACACAGGGGTGTTTGTGCAAACTGGAAATTGAAATTACAAAGCCACTTATGTACAGGGACGTAATTGTAATTACAAAAACATGTGAAATAAAACATGCAATTTTTACAATTAAAAAATAGAACAGTGGACCTTATTCTTCGTGGGCGCAGGAGAAGAACCCAAAGAGGAGGGTTGTGGTCGGCGGCGGATCGGAAGCGGTGGAGTGGCGGAGGACCGTGCGCACGCGGCCGCACGGTTCCTCCTGGCGCGCCGCCGCGCGGAGGAGGGCTGGTGGCGAGGTGGAGCTCTGAGCTGAGCCCGGCGGGGGCCCGTTGGGCGGAGGGGCGGCGGGGGGCCGCTGGGCGGAGGGCTGCCGCGGCCCACGTGGGAGGAGGCGCGGCGGAGGGCGTTCGGCGGAGAGGAGGGAGGCCGGCCTGCGCCGGTCGCGGCGGTGCGGAGAGAAGGAGATGGGCTGCGGCGACGCCGCCCGTGGAGGAAGGGGGAGGGGCGGGCAGCTGCTGCTGCAAAATTTTTTAATTTTCTTTTTTTTTAATTTTTTTCTGCTGTTATATTTTGTTGTAATAGAAACCTCTTTTTTGTTTTAATTTGTTTTAATTTTTTTTATATTTTCAAAAAGAAAATAAGTATGTACATATAAAAGGGGGAATTGAGAAATGGTGGAGATTGGGTAATGGAGTGATATATAAAAATGGCGGTGACAAAACAAAGGACACAATATTAGATAATATAAAATAACGAGGGAAATGAAGAGGGATAACTTACCTGATGTTCGCCGGATGTGCGGAGTAGCTACGCTAAACTCCTGTTGTCGCCTCGACCCGATTGGCGAGATAAAAATCGGAGAAGCTACGCGAGCTCGACGGGGAACTCGTGACGCGGAGCGGGGCTCCGCGGATCTCGCCTGAAGGAGGTCGTTGCTTGAGGAAGACGTTTCGCCGCTGTCACCAACGCCACGTTCCAAGCTCTCTCCTTTTTCTATAAGAATGGCGGATGGGGAAAAATGAGGATGTACATATGATTATAAAGAAGAAAAGAAAGAGAAGTTAGAAAGATGGTGGAGATGAATGGAGGTTAGATTATTGGTGGAGTTGAATGGAGGTTAGATGAAGAATGTGGGGTGGAATGGGAGTTGGTGGTAGAATAGAAGACTTGGTGGTTAATGTAGAAATGGAAGTTAGTGTAGAGAATGTGGGAAAAAAATAAAAGGAAAATAAAATGAAATAAAGTAGGCTACTTATAATACAATAAAATAAAAGATAAGAAAAAGAGTGGAGAATTTACAAAAGAAGACTACAACATGTACATTTTTTTTATTTGCTTTTCTTTTTATATTTTTTTGTCTTTTTAATAGGAGATATTTACAACGGAAAAATACTATAAAATAATATAATTAAAATACAACACAATCATGATATTTTTGTATTTTTAGCAATTATGAAAGATGCAACAAAAATTAAAGAAAGAATGAATATATACAAGGTATACAATGTACATCTAGGTCCCTAAACCCAACTTTTGCAAACGAGCTCCGATTTTAATGAAACCATTCCGTTGGATAGATAATTTTCTAACTTGAACTTTAAAAGTGAGTTTGATGAATTTGGAGTTCATACGGAGCGGGAATTTAGCTTGGAAGTTGGACTTTACGGCTTTTTCTCTTTGGGATCTAGGAGCATTTATTTGAGGTAAAATTTATTTTGTATTTTTGTATTTTTATATACATTTTTATAAACAAGTTAGAGAAAGAATTAGGCAAAAAAGAATTGAAATGAATTTATTAAAAATACATGAAGTTTTGGGCTATTTACAAATATAAAACTCCTTTATTTTTGCGGCTTTTTATGTTAATTCATTTTGTACAATCTTATATACAGTAATTAGTGTATTTTATTTACAAGAGTTATTTTGTTAATTTATTGATTTTATGGACATTTATTTGGGATTTTACTCGGGGATTTTGCTAAGATCAAGATATTGAGATGATGAATCGTGGATTCATCAATTGTCTCCCCCTATACTTAGGGTAAGATATCCTTAAGTATAGACAAGAAGTGGAGATAATGGAGAGGATCGAAAAGAATGGAGAGACTCGGGGTACACACCCCCCTATACTTAGGACAAAGTACGTCCTAAGTATGGAAAACTGTCTACAAGGGCGGCACCTTTTTGATAGATACAGAAGATAGAAATGGAAAAGAAGAAAAGAAGAAAAGAAGAAAATAAATCAACAGATGAAATTGTGATATAAACAGATGGATCTGTACAGCGGATGATGGAATTGATCACCATGTATGAGATGCAGATGATGAGAGTCAGAGGGTACATCTCATACCAGAAGAATGGGGGCAATGTCAATGGTCGGCGGATCATGATCAAGGTATAGTTTCAGGCGTTGACCATTGACGCAGAAGGTAGAGGAAGATGAAGGTTCAGATATGTCAATGCTACCATTGTCATGTACCTTCCTGACCACATACGGACCTTTCCACTTGCTCTGCAACTTCCCTGGGAATAATTTCAGCCTGGAATCAAACAACCATACTCTCTGATCTGGCTCAAACTGTTTATGGCTGATATGCGAATCGTGCCATGTCTTCACTTTCTCTTTGTACTGTAGGCTGTTCGAAAAGGTTGTATCTCTCAGTTCTTCCAGGGCTGCCAATTCTGCTCTTCTCTGGTCTCCTATACTCTTGGGATCCAAAAGCAACTCAGTGACTGCCCAAAAAGATTTGTGCTTGATCTCCACTGGCAAATGGTACGGCTTGCCATAGACGAGACGAAAGGGAGATGTCCCCAATGGATTCTTGAAAGAAGTCCGATAAGCCCACAAGACCGAGTCCAAAAGTTGTGACCAATCCTTTTGGTCTGGGCGGACAACTTTCTGCAAGATTGTCTTTATCTCTCGATTCGATACTTCAGCAAGACCATTAGTCTGAGGGTGATACGGAGTGGCAACCCGATGGTCAATACCGAACTCGTCTGCAAGGGCCCTAACCTTGTCATTGATGAAGTGAGACCCCCCGTCTGAAATCAAGACTCTAGGTACCCCGAACCGTGAAATGATATTTTTCCTCAAAAATTTGCACACGGTTTTAGCATCTGCGGCTCGGGCGGGGATGGCCTCAACCCATCGGCTGACATAATCAACAGCGAGCAGGATATGCTCGAATCCCTGACTCTTAGGAAATGGACCCATGAAATCAATCCCCCATGCATCAAAAACCTCACAAAAGTGAATGGGTTGCATGGGCATCATGTCTCTCTGTCGCAGGTTCCCATTTTCTGACAATCAGTACATCTCTTCACGAACTCATCAGAATCCTTGAAGAGAGTAGGCCAGCATAGGCCGGATTGAAGCACCTTCTGTGCTGTCCTTTTTCCAGAATGATGTCCTCCTGCCTCAAGCTTGTGGTAGTATGTGAGGACGCTATGATGCTCTTCTTGAAGAATGCACCTCCTCCAGATACTGTCCCCTCCTTCATGATAAAGGACGGGATCTTCCCAATGATAAAACTTGGCCTTAGACAGGAAGGTCTCGAGTTTCTGCCTGGGCCAACCTTGTGGAACCGTCTTGGCAACAAGATAGTTCACAATGTCAGCGTACCACGGGAGTGAGGTGATAGCCAAGATCGCCTCATCTGGAAATGTCTCTGTGATAGGTGCGTTGGGCTCAGATTCCTCAAGATTCTCCAATCTGGAGAGATGATCCGCCACCACATTCTTGACTCCAGGCTTGTCCTTAATCTCAATATCAAATTCCTGGAGTAGAAGGATCCATCTGGTGAGACGTGCTTTGGCATCCTTCTTAGACATTAAGTACCGGATGGCGGTATGATCAGTGTAGATGGTTACTCTAGATCCAAGAATGTAAGATCGATACTTATCAAGAGCAAAAACTACGGACAACATCTCTTTCTCAGTCATAGTGTAATTCCGCTGCACGGCATCCAAAGTCCGGCTGGCGTAGTGAATGGCAAACGGTAATCCATCCCTCCTCTGTCCAAGCACAGCCCCAACGGCAAAATCTGAAGCATCAGTAATGATCTCGAATGGGAGAGACCAATCGGGTGGCTGAAGGACAGGAGCTGAAACAACCATATTTTTTAGAGTTTCAAAAGATTCAAGACACTTATCATTGATAATAAACTCGGTGTCTTTTGTCAGCAAGTCAGTAAGCGGTCGGGCAATTCGACTGAAGTCCTGAATGAACCGTCGGTAGAAACCGACATGCCCCAGAAAAGACCGTAACTGACGCAGGTTGGGCGACGGATTGAGTTTTCTGATGATATCCACCTTGGCAGGATCGACCTCCATGCCCCTGTTGGAGACGATATGACCAAGGACCGTCCCCTGAATCATCATAAAATGACTCTTCTCCCAGGATAAAACAAGGTTGACCTCAATGCAGCGCTTGAGCACACGGTCTAGGCAGTCAAGACAAGCGTCGAACCCGTCGCCATAGACCGAGAAGTCATCCATGAAAACCTATAAACAGTCACCCACCATGTCCGAGAAGATGGACAACATGCACCTTTGGAATGTCGCCGGAGCGTTACATAGACCAAAGGGCATCCGTATGAAAGCATAAGTCCCAAACAGACAGGTGAATGTCGTTTTCTCCTGGTCTTCGGGCGCAATGGCCACTTGATTGTATCCAGAGTACCCGTCAAGGAAACAATAATGACTCTTCCTAGCTAACCGCTCGATAATCTGATCAATGAAGGGTAGCGGGAAGTGATCCTTCTTGGTGGCCTCATTCAACCGTCTGTAGTCCACACAGACCCTCCAAGAAGTGGGCACTCTGGTAGCGATCTCCTCTCCAGACTCATTGACAACTGTAGTGATACCTGTCTTCTTGGGTACCACATGTAGCGGACTTACCCATTTGGAGTCGGAGATGGGATAGATGAAATCGGCTCTCCACCACCTTGAAATTTCCTTCATGACTACGTCTCGAAGATTTGGGTTCAGGTTCAGCCGTCGTTGGAACTCACGCGACGGATTAGCGTTATCCTCAAGATAGATGTAGTGAGAGCAAAGATTTAGGCTTAGCCCCTGGAGATCAGCTATACTCCAACCGATTGCCTTGCGGTTTCTTTCAAGAACCTCCATCAAACGAGATTCTTGCTCTCCAGTCAAATCTACTGAGATAATGACTGGGTACATTTCTGGCTCACCCGCAAGAAATCTGTATGTCATTGACTGTGGCAGAGGCTTCCGTTCTGGACAACTGGGAGGTGGCAAATCTGGCTTCTGATATGTCTGTGTAAATGCTACCAGGTCTGCATGGGAGAACTCTCGCTCTGCATGAATTTCTGACGAAGGGCGGCCTGCTGAATCATCAATAAACTGCATTGTCTCGCACTCTGTCATGGTTGTCGGCTCGGAAGGAATCAGACAAGGCAAATAATCATTGAAGTCATCCCAGTCAATGTCTGAATCCGAGGGATCAGAAGAAGATGAACATGATTGAAATTCCTCGACACCACTCATCACAACACCGTCAGTTTCAGATATATTCTCATCCGGGGATGTGCTCTCCCGGCTCTTGACTCCCATGAGCTTGAGATATAGTGAATCTGTAGGCAAGGCGAGGGTCGGTGCTACGGGATCTTTCCCGTTGGATTCATCATCAGTCATCTCAAAATCACAAACCTGGTGGATGTCTAGCTCTTCCTCAGTCATCTGCTCGGCTTCGCTGGATTGCTCTGAGCACGCCAACTCTCTGGCTTTGGTCTCCTCGACCGTCTCTATTTGTATGGTTTCACCCTCTACGCGAAAACATACCTTCTCGCTATCATGGTCGGTCACCGCCTTGGCTGTGGCTAAGAATGGACGTCCGAGAATGATGGGGGCATCGGTTACCAACTCAGGGATCTCCATGTCCAACACAACAAAGTCCACGGGGAATTTCAGGCCCTGAATGGTAACGACCACGTCTTTCAATAACCCCTTCGGCCTCTTAGTCGACCTATCAGCAAACTGAAGGACTGTCCTGCTCCTAAGAAGAGGACCAAACTCGAATCGGTCGAGTAAGGCTGCCAGAAGAAGGTTAATTGAAGAGCCGCTGTCTAATAGAGTACGATCAAACTGTTGCTCCTGAATCTCGCATCTGACATAGGGAGCTCCTGCATCTGGTCGCTTAGCTGGCAGCTTGTTCTGGATGGTGCAACAAGTGGACAGAGTGAGCACATGGATTTGATCTCTGTGATTCCTCCTCTTCCTGCGGACGGTAGTCTTCTCTTTCAGGTTCTTCTTGAAGAGGGGGATGTGCTCAAGTGCTTCTTGTAGAGTCAGCTGAATGTAAAATCTGTCAATCATTTGATTGCCAAACTCTACCTACTGGTCTTTTTTTGGGTTTTCTTTTTTATTCCCCTTCGCTCGGCGGAGTGCCTCAGGGAAGGGGATGGTAGGGGCCTCCTCAGATGGAGGACTAGGAATCGGTCCCTGTGCCTATAAAGAAGGAGAATCCATACAATAATCATCATTCACCACATATGGATCCGCAATTTGAACAGAAACCTTCCCTTTATTCATATGTTTGTTTTTCTTTTTGTTCCCACAGTCTCTAGGTACAAAATGTGGCAACATCACAGATGGTGGCTCAACAAAAGTAGATGTGGTGGCCTCAGCACCACCACTAGCACCGGTCTTCGCGGCATCAGCACCGCGCTCTGGGTCATCATCCAAAATGGTGGCATCAGCACCACCGTCTGCAACTGGTATCACGACGGCATCAGCACCGTCATCCTGGACTTCATCATGGGTGGCATCAGCACCACTGTCTTCAACATCGTCATTAGCGGCATCAGCACCGCTATTCTGCTCCTCTGGCGCTCCGGATCCTGCATCTGGTTGTCGCTCATAAGAGGCGCCGCCGGCTGGCATCCTACCGCTCCTAGTAGTCACAAAATCAGCATCATTCAAAGAATAAGACATATCATTCAAATCATCACTAGGAGAAGCATCCTCTGTAGACTCTACCTGCTCAGACTTCCTTTTCAGATTGTTCGAATTAGGTTCAATCTGAGCGGGTATGGCGGCCTTTCCCTTTATGATGTCCCTCAATTCCTACCGGAATTCATCCATCTCTTGCCTGAAAGATGCTCGCTGTTCAGATAGCAAGCGGGCAAGATCATCGAGAGCTAGGTTCTCAAAGGCGGGACCCTGAGAACCGGATGCTTGTCCTTGCTGGAAATGGGGATGATGCTGCTGCTGGTGTTGCTGGTACGGATAGTTCTGGTTAGGCTGGGCATAAGATTGCTGAGGCTGCTGGCACTGCCTCCACTGTTGTCCCTGATAGGAGGGACAAGGACCACTCTGATATTGCTGTTGATGAGCATACTGGGGCTGCTGGTGTTGCTGTTGTGGCTGGCTGTTCTGCTGTCCTTGGGCAGGGGTCTGCTGTTGGGATGAGGATCCACCATTGCCCCAACGGAATCCGGGGTGATCCCGATGAATCCCGGGCTGAGGGTACCGGTCGTACCATATCCCATTGACTTCCATCAATGGTTCCTACTCAAAGGAGGGTGGAGGAAGAACGGCCAGTGGCTGCTCGGCTGATAGACCACCATCTGCGTGTCCGAAGATGGCGGCTGCGATGGGTAGTACGGTAACAATGGAACCGGCTCTGCCTGAATATGGTTCACCTGACGGTATGAGGTAGAGGGCTGGTTGGCATTGCTACTGCTCGGATCAGCACGTGATCTGGGAGGTTGTTGTGATTGAGTTTGTGCCTCCTGAATGCACAAGATCTGCGTCTTCAGATCACTCATGGTCTTGGCAATTTGGTCCATCTGGGCCATGCCTTGCATCTGCTTCTTCTCGAGGATCTCGAGACGGTCCAGCTTCTCACTGATGATGCCCATGTCGGTTGCGGCTGATTCAGCTTGGGCTGCGGCAACTAACACTGTGTTGGGACCGACATCGATGCGGGCGATCCTCTGAAATGATCCCGCTCCTTGCAGGGGCTTCTGCTGTGTGTAGACTCAAGCTTGGGCCATTACTGTGGAGTTTTCTGCCATGCCCTCGTAGATGGCCCAGACGTCGTCTTCTCCCTTGGAGAAATAAGACCCACCGCAAGAGGCGTTCACAAGCCCCTGCAGCTCCGGTGTCAGCCCACAGAAGAAACTCTGTACGAGATTGGGCTTGGAGATGTCATGATGTGGACACCGGTCAATGAGCTCTCTGAATCGATCCCAGGCTTCATGGAACTGTTCATTTGAGATCATGACGAAGTTACTGATCATGGCTCGAGCTGTGTTGGTCCAACCAAGAGGGTAGTACTTCTTCAGGTACGCGGTCCGGAGATCTGCCCATGTGTCGACGAATCGCCCAAGGTGTTTGAGCCAATATGCGGCTCTGTCAACCAAAGGGAATGGAAAGGCGATCATCTTGATGGTGTCCTCGGTCATCAACTGATAATGGATAGTGCTGCAAATCATCTCGAATTCCTGGAGGTGGAGGTGTGGGTCTTCGGTCGGCAACCCATGGAACTTGGGTAGAAGCTGGATAGTGTGGGGCCGAAGCTCGAAATCTCCGTGAATGGGCAGAAGTCTGATCCAACGGTGAGTGAGGGATGCAGCTGGGTTGTGCAACTCCCTCATGATGGTCTGTGGCGGTCGCTTAGCGTCTGGATCGCCACCTCCTGCATCTGGTCCTCCTCCTCCACCGCCACCGCCCCCAGGTCGGTTCTCTCTCATCTGTGCTATCTCTCTCATCAGGTCACCCATGAATGTTCCCTGGTCACGGATCTGTCTTTGCATGGTCTCTAGGGACGCTAACAAGGAGTTGTTAATGGCCACCTGATCAATTATGAATGGAGGGTGATCATGGTCATCTGGGTGCTCGCCTCTGTCTCCCATCGCTGGATTTTCTGAAAAAGCAAAAGAGGCCATCTCAGGTGCTGTCGAATGAGCTGAACTCTGTGATGCACTGAATTCTGAAACAATTGGACTGAGAGAAGGAGAATGGGAAAGGTGGTCGAGGGGGAACAGGGTGGATGTGAACTCAGGCTCGGAGAGCGGACTCTTCGAGGTATTCCTAGATGAATGAGGAGGAGTGCTGGATAGTGGTGCCGACAAGGTCGGCCTAAGAGATCTCTGTCCCATCATCTTTATTATTTGGAAAGAGTAGAGGAAATGCAAGAGAAGAAGAAAGGAATGAAATGAGATGCAACAAAATCGCGCACAATTGTGCTGTGTTTTTGATCTTGACCTAAACAAATCTAGCAATCAAACACAAAGCAGGGGTAAGTTCACCAACTCAACACGTGAATCCGTGAAGGTTCGGCTTTTATCTTGTCTATTTTAGCTTGTTTCAGGAAGTTATCTTTTCATGAGTCCTTAGAACGCTACGCCTAAAGGAGAGAGAGTACTGCCGGGAAAGTGTCCCCGTACTTGTCCTCCTCCTGTGTAACCTGTAATTTGCGCTTTTTAAGCTCCTTGTAACCCTTCCTGGATCCCTACTCAGCCAAAGAAATAGAGGGAGGGAGACGATAGGCGAAACCGATACTTCAGACCTCGCTCGCAACGGAATCACCCGTGAGCGTACAAGGTCCTACTCGGACGCAGCCGGTGAGACAGACACACCCGTGAAGGCGTGGCCTAAGCTCGGTACTTCGGACAAGGTCGGCGCTCACACAATAGTGAGTCACCAATGGCGACCAAGCCCTACTCGACTACGTACGATAGTAGCGCCAATACTTCGGAAATCCAGGCGATACACAAGGCAGCCACAAGTTGGGTTTTTGGCTCTAATCCTTACGAAGCGCTCACCTCACTTGGAAGGAGACCTTCCCATGCAACCTGAATACAAGTGAGGGTGTTACTCTCCCCAAGCAATGAATCCAATTACCGATTTTATTTTTGGTCTAGTTTTCTTAGCAGTCCCTTTTTTTAATTTTTTTGGTGTTATCGCTTCTTTTGAGTAGATTCAAACAAATGCCTAACGGTTTTTGTATTTTCTTGATCCTACTTTGTTCCAAAAACAGAGGGAGAATAGAGTCGAAAAAGTCGTGCAAGTCGACACCAAGGTGGAAATCTTACCTTTGTGCCTAAATGATGCATGCAAAGTAAGAAGACTTACAGCGAATCCCAGCTCTCTCCATGCGGGATGCAAAGCAGAATTTATAAACCTAAACTACATGGCGATATGCAAAGAGGGAATCGTCCTAGAATAGGCAACTGCTAGCGTGAAGAACCACAAGCTAGCTACTAACTCCCAATCCGAGTGTCCGGTCTAGGCTCACGCCTCCTCTGCTCAACACATTTGAGTTAGGAGAAAGCGCTTGTTCGGGAATGAGCTCGCGGCGCGTGGATCGAAAGCTACTAGCTAACTATTTAATTAGTCTAAGTCCAACAACGATCTATAAGAACATGCAAAGGTAATTAGAGTGTTTGGACCTATTCTAATCGAATCAAGTAGAACCTATAATCTAAGGGCTCAATCCACAAAAGAAAGGAAAAAGGAAAACAAAACCGGAAAATGACAAGCGATAAAAACGCGAGAAAAACCGCGGTGAGCCCCCAAGTGTACAAGCACTTGGAAATTGGGCCCGGTAGTGTCCAAGAGTCCAATGTACCTGTATTATTACAAATTAATAGGTCACTCTCTCACGGAAATAAAAAGCAACTAAACTAATCACTCTCTCTCAATCCTCTTGCTCTCTCATGCCGGCCTGGCTAAAGAAAGGTCGGCTTCGCTTCCCAAGGATGCTCCGGGTCACCTAAGCGATCCGCCTCGCTCCGCGGTCCCTCGCAAGAAGACAAGAAAGGGTGGTCAGATAGCTCAAGCAATATATATATCAAAAATGTAAGAGAGATGAAATGCAGCTATGGTAAACACTAAACACAAGTAAACAAAAATGAGCTACTCGCTGTTGCTCCCCGGCAACGGCGCCATTTGATAATCCCGAGAAATCGATGTGGTTGTATCGACTCACAAGGAGAGTCAACAGTCGGTGTTTGACCACACAAAATCTGAAATTAATCAACAATTAATCCACACTAAAGATCAATAAATTAGAAATAATGTGGAGTTATAATTTATTTTTAACTCTGCACAAATGGTGTATAGTGACAAGTATGCAGAGAGTTCGAACACACGGAGCAAACAGGGTAGTTCAAAATTTGTGCTCAAGTGAATGTGTGTGTCAAGTGTCTACACTAAGCAAGCAAGCAAGTAAATTTTTGTGGGTTTTTAATTTTTAAAATATTTTTTTATTTTAATTTTTAATTTTGTATTTTGCTTTTTAATTTTCTGATTTTTATAATTTTATATTTTATATTTCTTTTTTTTCTTTTTCAATATTGGAAAACAAAGACAAAGTAATAAAAGACTAGATAAAGTACTTATAAAAATGTGCAAAAAGAACCAAAAATTCAGCAATAAAATATTTTTGATATGTTTAGGATTTTTTACTATTTTTGTGATTTTTTGGGTATTTTTCAAGGTGTTTTTGGTATTTTTAAAGACTGAAATAAGTCAAATCAGTGAAATAAGTGCTGACTGTGAATAAAATGGGAATTAAAATTATCAAACAGCAGCCAAAATTTTTCACACTAATTTTCAAATAAAGGGAATAAGATAGAGAACAAACAGGAACTGAGTTTGTATTTTTTGGAGTTTTCTAGGATTCTCTATATTTTTTTGAAGTTTTTGAGTATTTTTAAATTTTTAGTGTTTTTCTTTTGAGATTTTTAGTGATTTTTGGATTGACACTAAAATAGGATATAATAGACACTAGAGAATTTTTTTGGAATTTTTAGAGGTGATTTAATGTTTTTTGGTATTTTCTAAGCTAGACAGTGAATAAAAAGCATGTTTTTGATTTTTAATAAATATAAAAATAAAACCAAATCAAAAAATAAAAATGTAGCGTGGAAGAACAAGTGTCCAGAAGCTTAACCCTAGTTTTGTGGAATTTTTGGACTTAAAATGTTAATTTAAACAATTACAACAAGCATCCTAACAATAAACAAGCCTGGTAGGGGTATTTATACAATTTCTCAAACATCCAGGGGCAGACATGCAAATTTCCACAAATATTTGAACTGAATATTCGATTTATAGCTCCAAAATTCAATTACAAAACCCGCCTGGGTGTCCTAGCAATTTTCCCACCAGGGCGCGTGACTTGCACGCGCCTGGCGAGGACTAAACTGTAATTTCTCAAAAACCTGGGGGTTCACTTGCAATATTTCCAAAAATATAACACGTGATGTTAAAGTTTTGGTACTAAAACAAAATACAACAAAGACCGAGGGCACCCTTGCAAAATGCCCACACCTCACGTGAACTGGTCACGTGAGGTGACGTGGCAAGGGGCCTATACGCAAATAAATAAACTACGGGGGTGTTTTCGCAAATATTACAAAAACTTTACACTACAGAAGAAAGTTTTAAAACTAAAATTTAAATACAAAAGGCGCGAGGGTGTAGATGCAAAATACCCTCGGCGCGCGATCCAATGGCGATGGAGAAGCCACTTAGACACGTGGCACAATCTGGACGGCTGATGACGCTTTGTGGATCTGCGGCTGAGATCAGGTCTCCAAAGAAGATCAACGGTCGAGGCGCTTGGAGATCTGACGGTTGCTGCTTGATCTGGAGGGGGCGCCCTGATCGGACGGTGGCGAAGGCAGCTAGAAGAACAAGGCGGAGCTCCGGCTGGGCGGAGTTCCTCAAGCTCCTCCGGCCAGCTCCGGTGGCTATTGAGCTTCAAAAGCGGGCTGCGGCCTCTTCAGGTCCTCCTCTATCGTCTGGAGTCGTCAAAAAGCCACGGTGGTGGCCGTGGTGCTCGTTGGTGGCTGGCGGAGCTGGGAGGCTTCGTTGGCTCACGGCGAGCTTCAAAACTCGCTTCCAGATGCTCTCAGGGCTCGTTGACCTGCAAAACAAGTCAAGGGGTCCAGGGCAAACTGCCTGGACACTTGGATGGATGTGGGGGAGCGTGGATCGACGAGGAGATGGTCGGCCGGAGGTGCGCTCCGGCGAGGTGAAATGATTGTGCGACTCAGGTGATGAAACTTAGATTTTTTTGTTGGTTTTCAATCCTTAGACTAACATGGAACCAAAGATGCAAAGTATGCAAGGGAGAGGGTCTCGATGGCCGGAGCCAGAGGAAGACGATACCTCGACCGGCATACTTGCGGGAGGTGGTGGAAGCGCCTACGACCTCGGTGCCTTGGCTGATGGCTTCGCGGTGGAGCTGTCACCTCCAGGAAGCTCTGGAGCTCGGAGTAGGCGCGAGGGGTGGACCGAAGGTGTTCAAAATTCAATCAAGGTCGGGGGTTTCTCTTATTTGGTTTGACCTCGAGTTGCAGGAGCTCGAAGATCGACGATTCTGGAGCGCCTCATTGATCCTTGGCCCAATGTAAACACCTGGTGGGCAAGAGGGATAATCGATGAAGAAGATCACAGAAGGAATCGAGATGAAATGGTGAAAGATTCGGCTGGGAAAAAACCAAGAAAGTCGCTCAAAAACCAACTTCTGATAGGGGTGCAGGGGGGTATGGGCGTCCAGTTGACCGATGTCAACTGTTGACCCCTCTGGTTGGTCCACGTGGACCAACCAGGAAAACCCCCTGATAATTTATTTGTAAAATCAATAAAAATAGAATTAGGTCGAATTAATTCATAGTTATAAAATGAAAAATGCTTCAAATTTTATGTAGTATTTTATTTTGATTTTTAATTTGTTTTTATGAGTGTATTTTTATAAGTTTACTTTTTAGCCCTTTATAGGTATATTACCTATGTATTTTAGTATTTTATTTTTATTTTGTGAATTTTATTTCTATTATTTTCATTTCTTATTTTCTATAAATATAAAATACTTTTATATATACAAATATATTTTTGTTTTATTTTTCTGATTCATTTTGTATATTTAATTAATTATGAGGTAAGTATTGTAAAGGTAATATTGGCAGTGTACCTATGTGTTCTTTACACAAATATTTTTATTTGTATTTTCTTTGAATTTTTATTCTAATTTTAATGCACATGTATATTACAAGTAATATTACATAATTATAAATATAAAAATACAAAAATAATGAATAAAGAATAAATTGAATATTTTAATCTGTACAAGTATACAATGAGGGTCCAAAAACTCAACTTTCAAACCGTAGCCCCGCCAAATGCGAAACCACCACCATTGGATAGATTATTTTATTCTATATACAATTAAAGGTGAGTATGCTGCATTTGGAGTTTTATTTTGGAGATACGGGTCTGGGAAGTTGGGATTCTGGATTTTTATTCAGACCATAACTTTTTATCTGTACATTATTTTCTGTGAAATTAATTTTGTATTTTTCTTTTTAAAATTATCTACAACTTTCATGTACAAAGTTTCTTTATTTGATGTATAAAAAAGTGGAACCAAAATTAGGTCCCAAAAGGAATAAAGAATGAATAAAATGTATAGGTATTTTATCTGTATTTCTGACCTTATCTCCCCTACTTTATTCCTTGTCGACCTATTCATCAAGATGCCTAGGTCTCGGGGGTTTTGGGTCATAAAATATTTACAATATTTTATTCTTTTTCTTTTCTTTATTTATTCTATAATTTTGGCTTTAATTACAGTATTTTATACACTAATTGAATGCACAGCATGAATGCTAAGATGCTCTATTTAATGCTATTTACAGGCATTTGCTAGGGTTTTTTGGTGCCAAAATGATAGAATAAAGATGATGAAATGTGGATTCTTCAGAGGTCTTCATGGATGATTTCTCGTTCTACAGCGATGGGTTTGATGCTTGTCTTGACTGCCTGGACCGTGTACTTCAGCACTGTATCGAGGTCCATCTTGTATTATCTTGGTAGAAGAGTCACCTAATGGTGACTCATGGTATGATGCTTGGCCATATCATCACCAACAGGGGCATGGAGGTTGATCCAGCCAAGGTGGATATCATCAGGAAACTTCAATCCACTGTCAAACTTGCAGCAGTTGCGGTCTTTTCTTGGGCATGCAAGTTTCTACCGATGATTCATTCAGGATTTCAGTCGTATTGTCCGACTACTTACTGGTCTACTAAGAAAGACATCGAGTTCATTGTAGATGATAAGTGTCTAGCGTCATTTGAGACTCTCAAGGAATTAGTTGTCAAGGCTCTTGTCCTTCAGCCACTTGATTGGTCTCTCCCATTCGAGATCATGACGTATGCTTCTGATTTTGCAATAGGGGTTGTGCTAGGATAGAGGAGGGATGGATTGTTGTATGTCATTCACTATGCTAGTCGTACTTTGGATGCCGCTCAGCGGAACTATGTTGTTACAGAGAAGGAGATGCTAGCAGTAGTCTTTGCTTTGGACAAATTCAGATCTTATATTCTTGGATCCAGAGTGATGATTTTTACAGATCACACCACCATCAAGTACCTCATGGCAAAGAAGGATGCCAAAGCCAGATTGACCAGATGGATCCTCCTACTCCAGGAGTTTGACATTGAGATTAAGGATAAGCCTGGAGTCAAGAATGTGGTTGCAGATCACCTCTTCCGATTAGAGAACCTTGAGGAATCAGAGCAGATGGCACCTATACAGAGACCTTCCCAGACAGGTGATCCTTGATATTGCTTTGCTCGCATGGTACATTGACATTGTGAACTATCTTGTCGCCAAGAAAGTCCCACAAGGTTGGCCCAGTCAGCGACTTGAGACTTTCCTTGCGAAGGCCAAGTCATACCATTGGGAGGATCCCATCCTTTATCATGAAGGAGTGGATAGCGCCTGACAATGTTGCATTCCCGAGGAGGAGCACCACAGTGTCCTCACGTACTGTCATAAGCTTGACGTAGGAGGACATCATTCTGGGAGGAGGACAACATAGAAAGTGCTCCAATCCATCCTATAGTGGCCTACCCTCTTCAAGGATTCTGATGAATTCGTGAAGAGGTGTAGTGACTATCAGAGGATGGGCACCTATGGACAGCGTGATATGATATCGATGCAGCCCATTCACTTCTGTAAGGTTTTTTATGCATGGGGCATCGACTTCATGGGTCCATTCCCTAAGAGTCTAGGATTCGAGTACATTCTGCTTGCTATGGATCATGTGAGTTGTTGGGTTGAGGTCATCCCCGATTGAACCGCAGATGCTAAGATTGTTTGTATATTTTGAGGAGAAATATCATTTCACAGTTCGAGGTTCCTAGAGTGTTGATATCTGTGGAGGGACTCACTTTATCAACGACAGGTAAGGGCCCTTTCTAACGAGTTCAGCATAGACCATCGAGTTGCCACTCCATATCACCCTCAGACCAATGGTCTTGCTGAAGTATCGAACAGGGAGATAAGGACTATTTGCAGAAGGTCGTCTGCCCAGACTTAAAGGATTGATCACATCTTTGGACTAGGTCTTGTGGGCCTATCAGACTTCCTTCAAGACACCTTTGGATACATTTTCCTTTCGTCTTGTTTATGGCAAGCCATGCCATTTACCTGTGGAGATCAAGGCACAAGTCACTATGGGCAGTCATAGAGCTATTATTGGATCCCCAAGAGCATATGAGATCATAGGAAAGCAGAGTTGGCAGCCCTGGAGGAGCTTAGAGACACACCTTTTCGAGTAGCCTACAATATAAGGAGAGATTGAAGATATGGCATGATTCTTATATCAGCCATAAACAGTTTGAGCCGAACTAGAGAGTATGGCTATTTGATGCTTGATGAATCCACATTTCATCATCTTTTATTCTATCATTTTGGCCTCAAAAACCCTAGTAAATGCTTGTAAATAGCATTAAATACCTCATCTTAGCATTCATGCATGGACATGTAAATAGTGTATAAAATACTGTAATTAAAGCCAAAATTATAGAATAAATAAAAGAAAAGAAAAAGAATAAAATATTATAAATATTTTTGACCCAAACCCCGAGACCTAGGCATCTTGATGAATAGGTCGACAAGGAAGAAAGTAGGGGGAGATAAGGGTCAGATACCTATACTATTCCATTCATTCTTTACTCATTTTGGGACCTATTTTTGGTTCCACTTTTTATACATCAAATAAAGAAACTTTGTACATGAAAGTTGTAGATAATTAAATAAAGAAAAAATACAAAATTTATTTCACTCAAAATTAATTTACAGATAAAAAGTTATGGTCTGAATAAAAATCTAGAATTCTAACTTCCCAGACCCGTATCTCACAGATAAAAACTCCAAATGCCAGCAAACTCACCTTTAACTGTATATAGAATAAAATAAACTATTTAATGGCGGTGGTTTTGCATTTGGCGGAGCTACGGTTTGAAAGTTGAGTTTTGGACCCACTTGTATACTTGTACAACTTAAAATATTCAATTTATTCTTTATTCATTATTCTTATAATTTTATTTTTTTTATAATTATGTAAATATTATTTATATTAATTATTTACATTAAAATAGGAATAAAAACCCAAATAAAACTCAAAATAAAAAATATATGTATATAAGATACACAGGTATTATACCTATATACATACCTATACAATACCATATATATTTTATTTAATACACAAAACACATCATAAAATAAAATAAAAATATAATTGTGTGTATAAAAGTATTTTATGATTTTATAAATAATAAACAAAAATAAGAAAATTTAAATACACAAATAAAAATAAAAGAATAAAATATGTAGGTAAATTTATACCTAATAAAGGGTATAAAAGCAAACTTGTAAAAATACATGTTATAAAAATAATTAAAAATCAGAATAAAATACTACATAAAATAATAAATATTTTTATTTTATAATCGAAATTTAATTCGTTTATTTTCTATTTTTAATTGAATTTACAATATGATTTTCAAGGGTTTTTCCTGGTTGGTCCACGTGGACCAACCAGGGGGCGGTCTTCATTGACTCTGGTCAATTTGCCTGCCCTCCACCCATGTGCGTCTGTCAGAGCGCATTTGACCTCGTTTTGGACGATTTTTCCAGGGACACATCTTGCACCGTTTCATGATGGAATCTTCACGACTTTTTCTCCTCGATTATCAGGCTTACTCGCCCAATGTTCATCTCGAGGATTGGATCATTGTGCCGCCCAATACACCTCGGTCTTTGGGGCGTCAGAACGACATTGTCAAACCACATAAAACGCCCCCTTGACTTCGATTTGAAAATTGAACCCCTCAATCCATAGGATAGCTCCCAAATCTTGTGTCCTGAAGCTCGAGGAAGGTGACAGCTTGCTCTGGAGCTCTTCAGATTGGACGAGTGACGCCTGAAGCGGCTCCAGCACCTCCCCCTTCACCGGCGGTCGAGGTACTCCTTCCCTCCGATCTACACCATTGAGGTTGCCATATTCCACCTTTCTTTTCGTTGCATTTTGTTTCCCATATCCTTAGCTTTAAAAGCCCTCAAGAAAATTCCAGATCCATCGAGTAATTCGCCAAATCGATCTTCCTCGCCGGAGTGCACCTCCAGCCTTACTCCCAGCCATCGTATCTCACTACTCCCCCACCCTCTCGAGGTCCAGGCAGTTTTCCCTAGTCCTCCTAATCCTTTTGCAGGTCAAAGACTATCGATACGAGCCTGGAGCAAATTTTGAGGCCTCGCCGGAGTTCGCGAAGCCCCCCAGCTCTACCACCCTCCCGCGAGCATCTCGGCCCTCGCCAAGGCTTTTTGATGCTACCAGCAGCTAGAGGACGACCTCAGGAGGCCGCAGCCCCATTTTGAAGCCCGAAGCTCGTCGGAGTGCAGAGATCTGGAGCGAGGAAGATCGCCTCGCCGACGTTCTTCCTTGTTCTTCCTCCGTGCGCCTACACCGTCGGATCGGGGAGCGCCCTCCAGTTCACGCAGTAGCCGTTGGATCGAGCCCGGTCTCCACCGTCGGATCTTCTCGCGAGGATCTAATCCTCGCCGTCCACGCGCGAACCGTCATCGTGCAAGGAGGTCACGTCACGTGTCCAAGTGAAGACTCCCAGCCGTCAGATCTCCTTTGCAAAGGAATTTTGCAAGTATAACCTTGTGTCTTTTGTAATTTTATTTTAGTCCCGAAACTTTCCTTGGTAGTTTAAAATTTTGTAAATTTGCAAGTAGGCCCTCGAACTTTCCATATTTGCACATAGGTCCTCTGCCACGTCACCTCACGTGACCTATTCACGTGAGGTGTGGGCATTTTGCAGAGAGGCCCTCGGCCTTTAATTTATTTTGTTTTAGTTCGCTAAAATTTGTATTAAGTGTTTAACTTTTTGGGAAATTTGCAAGCGAGCCCCCGGAGGTTTTTGATATAACGAATAGGTCCCTACCAGGCACGTGCAAGTCACGCGCCCTAGTGGGTATTTGTGCCGATACCCTTGCGGGTTTGAACATTTGTATTTGGTTCATAAATTCGAATAGTAAGTGTTATATTTTGTGGAAAATTGCTTGGATGCCCCTGGATGTTCTGATATTTGCACTTATACCCCTGTCAGGCTGAATCATTTATGCTTGCTTGTTTTATTTATTTAAGGCATCATTTTAACTTGAACAATTCCACAAAAATTAAGTTAAGCTCATGTTCACTTGCACTTTTCACACCATTTTTAGTTTTTGACTTTATTGCATTTTCATATTTATTAAAAATCAAAAACTTGCCATTTCAGTACTGTCTAGCTTAGAAAATACCAAAAAAATATTAAAATACCTCGAAAAATTCCAAAAACATTATCTATTGTCTATTTTAACCTATTTTAGTGTCAGTCCAAAAATCACTAAAATCTCAAAAGAAAAACCTTAAAAATTAGAAAATACTTAAAAACTTCAAAAAATTCTAAAAATTCATAGAAAACTCCAAAAAATACAAACTCAGTTTCATATTTCTTCCTTATTTTATTCTCTTTGTTTTAAAACTAATTTAGGAAATTTTTGAGATCATTTGATATTTTTTCCTTCCCATTTTAGTCTCAGCCAGATTGTAATTCACTGTTTTCTTTATTTCAGTCTTTAAAAAAACCAAAAACATTTTGAAAAATACCCAAAAATCACAAAAACAGTAAAAAAATCCTAAAAATACCAAAAAAATTTTTATTTCTGAATTTTTGGCTATTTTTGCATATTTTTATAAATATTCTAGCATCTCTTTATTATATAGCTTATATATATTCCAATATTAAAAAATAATAAAAAATTAAAAAAATTAAAAATCAAAATACAAAATTAAAAATTAAAAAAAATACTTTTAAATTAAAAACCCACAAAAATATTTGCTTGGCATTAATGTAGACAACACTTCACACTCACACATACACATTTGTTTGATCCACCCTATTTGCCCCTTGTGTTCAAACTCTCTGCATACTTGCTCTATACACCATTTATGTAGAGTTAAAAATAAATTTTAACTTCACATTTATTTCTTATTGCGTGATCTATAGTGTGGGTTAATTGTTGATTAATTACGGTTTATTGTGGGTCGCCACAGCGACGTAGTAATCCCGCCTTGTGTGGACTATTTAGACCCTCGATAAACGTGATTATCAATGTTGGGTCGAGATTATTTCTAGGGAAGTTGCAGAGCAAATTGAAGGGACCATACTTGGTCCTAAGGTGCTCGATAACGGAAGCATTGATATATCTGAGTTGTCATCTGAATCCACCTTTCGAGTTAACGGTCAGTGACTGAATCCATATCTAGATCATGATCCGCGGATTGTTGATATTGCCCTTATTCATTTTGCATGAGATGTGGTCTTTGACTCACATCATTTGCATCTCATGCATGATTATTACTTCTCCTGCAGTTGTATAGATACAGTTGTCCATATGGCATATTCTTGTGTCTAACACCCCATCTTCATCTTCTGATTATGTTGTACTTAGGGTATACTTTACCCTAAGTATAGGGGGTATCAGACTTGTGATTGTCTATTTAATTCTTTTTACCTCTGTTTTGCTGCCTATACTTAGGGATATGTTACCCTAAGTATAGGGGAGGTAGACCATGTACATTCTAAGCCTCGATTTTCCCCTTGTGTACAGACATCTATACCTAGGATTATTTGATCCTAAGTATAGGGGGATCACCGATTTCTATTCCTTGCATTATTTTATTTGTCGTTGTAGTATAGACTTCTTTTCACTTCCCAATACTCAGCACGAGTTATGTCTTCCTTTCATCGCTCTTTGATCACTCTGAGGACATCGTTCAAGCTAAGTATAGGGGGTGTGTTATATATTGTATATATACTTTAGCCATAACTCATACTTTCTGTGAGTGTGTTAATAGATAAAATGGCTAAAAATCACAAAATTTTTTTAAAAATTTTCTTGAACATACTTGTTTGTAAATAGTTTTTGTAAAAACTATTTTTGTACAAATGTTTGTAAAAATGTTTTATGTGTAAAACATTTGTAGATATTTTGTGTATACAGATATGTATATAGTATAAAATTTTTGAAAAATGTTTGAAAAAGAAAAGTTTGCAAAAATCTATTTGTAAATGTTTGTAAATATTTTACTAAAGCTTTCCCTTCTTCCTCGTATTCAAACATTTTCATAAAATCTTGCATATTTTGAAAATTTTGCACAAAAAGAGTTTTGTACATATTTGTTTGTATATTCTTCTGAATCATAGTCGACATTTAAACTGTTCTGGAAGTAAATTGGAAAATGGAGCTTGGTAAGACCTTAATCCACCTAATTTCAGAGGAACTGATGAATCCACATTTCATCATCTTTATTCTATCATTTTGGCCTCAAAAACCCTAGTAAATGCGTGTAAATACCCTTAATTAGAGCATATTAGCATTCATGCATGTGCATGTAAATAGTGTATAAAATACTGTAATTAAAGCCAAAATTATAGAATAAATAAAAGAAAAGAAAAAGAATAAAATATTGTAAATATTTTATGACCCGAAACCCTGAGACCTAGGCATCTTGATGAATAGGTCGACAAGGAATAAAGTAGGGAGAGATAAGGGTCAGATACCTATACTTTTTAGTTCATTCTTTATTCATTTTGGGACCTATTTTTGGTTCCACTTTTTACACATCAAATAAAGAAACTTTGAACATGAAAGTTGTAGTTAATTAAATAAAGAAAAATACAAAATTGATTTCACTAAAAAATAATGTACAGATACAAAGTTATGGTCTGAATAAAAATCCAGAATCACAACTTCCCAGAACTGTATCTCACAAACGAAAACTCCAAATGCATCAAACCTACCTTTAATTGTATATAGATTAAAATAAGCTATTTAATGCCAGTGGTTTTGCATTTGGGGGAGCTACGGTTTGAAAGTTGAGTTTTGGAACCTCATTGTATACTTGTACATATTAAAATGTTCATTTTATTTATTATTCATTATTTTTATAATTTTATATTTTTATTATTTTGTAAATCTTATTTATAATAAATATGTGTATTAAAATCAGAATAAAAACTCAAAAGAAATACAAAATAAAATATGTGTATATAGCATACATAGGTAAAATACCTATATACATACATGTATAATACATACTTCTATTTTATTAAATATACAAATCACATCAGAAAAAAAATAAAAATACAATTAAGTGTATAAAAATACTTTATAAATTTATAAAATAATAAACAAAAATAAATCAATTAAATTCACAAAATAAAAATAAATTAATAAAATATATAGGTATATGTAACTACATAGGTCTAAAAAGGTAACTTGTAAATATATACCTTATAAAAATAAATAAAAATCACCATAAAATAATTTATAAAATAATAACTATCTTTTATTTTATAACCAAAATTTAAATAAGTCATTTTCTATTTTTAAAAGAATTAATAAAACATTTTTCTAGGGTTTTTCCTGGTTGGGTCCACGTGGACCAACCAGGAGGGTCCGAGAGTTGACCGCAGGTCAACTCTCTAACCCGCCCCCTGTTGTTTGTCAGAATGGGTTTTGACCCATTTTCACCCTTTTTTCGAGGCTCGTTCTTTCACCAAAACATGAAATATCCTTCACGACTTTTGTTGCTCTACTATCAAGGATACATGCCTAGAGATTTGCTTGGGCTGTGGAGCATCGAAGCAACCGCCATCGCCTCGTTCTTCGCGCATGTCGACCATCTATTCAAAATACCCCCAGTCGCCCCCTTCCTCTTTAAACCGCCTTTGGACAGAGCCGAGACCTCTGAGGGATTGTTGCTGGATCCCCGGTGATAGAGGGTTGATCCCCAACCACGTTGAGGTGTAACTCAGGCGCTCCTAGGCGTGTTTCCACCATCTCCGACAGCTGCATCGCCGTGAGGTTCAATCTCGGTTTATACACCCTTGAGGTACGTTTATTTCGTTCTTTTCTTGTTTCTTTTTATTCCCAGTTGCAGCAGGACCATTTAGCCACTCTTATTTTCGCTCGAAAACCATCCGTCACCCTTCATAGCCACCTCGTCGGAGCTTGCTCCGGCGAGCTTTTTCCCTCACCGCTTTCCACCATCCATCGTCGCCTGGAGGTGCGCGGCAATTTGCCCACACACTCTCGTAACCATTTTTTGCAGGTCTCGTGCTTTCAAGGAATCTGGGAGCGATTTTGGGATTTCGCCAAGAGACCTGGAGGTGCTCTCCTCCTCCTTCCCCTCCGGCGAGCTCCGGTGCATTCCGCACCATTTTGAAGCCCCAGGAGAGAAGACGACCTCCGCAGGAGGTCCGAGGACCATTTTGGAGCAGCTAGGACCGCCGGGGAGCCGCGATAAGGCCGGAGGAACTTCGTCCCGGCGAAGTTCTTCCAATTCTTCGTCGGGTCCTCTCCGTCGTCGGATCAAGGGAGTCTCCAGATCTCCTCCCCGCCTTCAGATCGTGCACCGCTGCTCGCCGTTCGATCGCCTTCCATCTTCTAATCGCAGTCGTTCGTGACGAAGGGGTATCGACCGGTGGATCGTCGCCACGTGGCATTAGTGGAATCATCTCAGCCGTGCGATCCGCCTTTGCGTGGGTATTTTGCTATTCTTGCCCTGTAAGTTTTGTATTTAATTATTACCATATAAACTTTCGTCTGTTGTTTTATTACTTTTATGTATTTTGCATAAAATCCCCATAGTTTTGTAATATTTCAGTATGCCCCCTGCCTGGTCACGTGCGCTTGTGCACGTGACTTGGCGTTTTTGCAGGCATACCCCGGGCACTTTTCGTATTTACTTTTAGTCCTTAAGTTTCTATTCACAGTTATAAAACTTTGACGTTTTTGCATATCAGCCCCCAAGGTTTTCGATAATTTCATCTGTGCCCCTTCCAGGCGCGCGTGCAACGCACGTGAGTTTGGGAGTTTTTGCAAAGATACCCTTGCGGATAGGGATATTTGTGTTTGGTCCATTAACTATTTTATTTAGTTATAAACTTTGCACGAAAATTACAGTACAACCCTGGATGTTTGTTTATTTGCATTAATACCCTTGCCAAGACTTGTATTTTTGCATGCTTCCTCTATTTATTTAGTGGATCACTTTAACTCGAAAATTCCCAAAAAATTCACATAGCTTCCTATTTGCTTGCACTTCCACGATATATTTTTGCATTTCATTTTTATTGCATTTTAATATTTATTAAAAATCAAAAACATGCATTTTAGCTATTGTTTGCATTAGAAAATACCAAAAAAATATTAAAACCCCTTGAAAAATTCCTAAAAAATTACCTAAGGTCTATTTGAGTATATTCTAGTGTCAGTCCAAAAATCACTAAAAATCTCAAAACAAAAACCTTAAAAATTATAAAACACCTAAAAACTTCAAAAAAATCTAAAAATCATAGAAAACTCCAAAAAATATAAACTCAAGTCCTGTAGGTTCCATTAGTAACTTAATTCTTTGAGTCCACTAGGTTATGTTCACATGTCATCTTGATGAGCCTAAGTAGAACACTTAACAATGCACGCATGACTCTCATAGACAATGGCTTTACTTGGACTAGCACCTTACACGTAGCTCAACACAGATGAGGTGATGAGGAGGCAGAATTCTTTGGCTTGGGGTAGCATACGAGGGTATTACTTCTAGGCAAAACCTCTCGTCTTCCTTTAGGGAGGGATGTGCATCTCAACCTGGTATAGTAGCATTGAGGTCTAAAGACCTGAGTCGTGGGTTGCAATAATGCTTCAAAAGAGGGATAGTCTACTGTTCGAGAAGAAAAACTCCTTATGTATATATTGCACCATGTAGATATGTTATACATATGCACATCAAAAAAATTGTGCAAAATCAAGAAAAACTTCAAAAAAAAGTGGACAAGCCTGATTGAAAATAAAATGTCTGTTGGAGTGAATATAGTCAAATAAAGCAAAGCTTATGTATCACACCTTCTCATATCATGAAGCTTATAGCCTGAGACTTAGCTACACTGGTTAGGCTCCCAGGGATACATGGCTACACTGGTCACAATCCATTCTCTTCTTTCCACTCTTCTTGAGCTGGTTAAACTTGAACTTAGAAGGGAATACCCCGTTCCTCGAGGAAAGAGCTGTTGGACTAGGGAATTAGAGTTACCTTGATGAGGGAAGTTGTTTATTTGTCATTTCTGAAGTGGGGGGCTACATATCACTGACATTGTCTTTAGAGTTTGCGTATGTAGACTTGTTTTGATCTGGTTTATTGAGGAGTCTTGACCATAGAATGGTGGAACTTGGAGGTTGTTGAGTCTTAAACCTATTTCCCAATAAGGTTTCGACAAACTAATAATCCAAAGGTCTGACTGAGCTCCATACTTCAATTTAATGAAGATAAGTTAATACTCAACCTTGATTCCTTTTCTTTTCTTGATCTTTTTCACTTCTTTTTCAAATAAGTGTTTTCTAAGGGACTAGCAAAGGTAAAGTATAGGGGGGTGATGAATCCCCGATTCTCACTTTTTATTCTTTTATTTTAGCTCTTTTTCTCGTCAAAACATTAAGTAAATACTTGTAAATATAATAACTTAGCAAATTGCATGTTTGTGTTAATATTGCATAATTAGCGTGTTTTTTGTGCAAAAATAAAAGAATAAAGAAAAAGAAAAGGGAATGATGTATATGTACTAAACACAGAGTGACCCAAGCCCCAAGAGATGGTCAAGCCTTGACCTGATCGCAAAATAAATAAGAGAGAGATAAGGTTCACTATGTATTGTATATATTACCTATATTTGTACATAGTATTTATATAATTAATTTTGACAAATAAAATAAAATTACCCTTTTTTTACCCTGGTATATAATCATAGAAATTATATAAAATAAAATAAAAATCAGAAAAATTAAATAAAAATAAAATCCTCCATTCATTGTATAAAATACATGTGTATATATCACATCCTTTATATATTATATACAATTATTAATTTGTAAATATAAAACAAAAATTATTTTACACTTCTACAATTATGTTATAAATAAATAAAATACAAAATAAGGGTATTTATGTAAAATAATAAAATAAAAATACTTGTACATAATACATAGGTATAATATACATGTATATAATACTATATATTGTATATACATTAATTATTTTTCATAAAAATATTTAAAAATCACAAAAAATAATTTGAAGAATAATAAATATTTTTTATTCTTTACACTTTTTATTTTGAAGTTATTTGATATATTTATTAAATTTTTAATTATTTTGTATATTCATATTTCCTAATTGGTCTAGAGGCTTTTCTTGACTCCGGCCAATGCCTCCTTCCAGGTCGAGCCGAGTCGCCCACCTTCTCGGCGGAGTCTTTTCTCCCAATTCTCCCGCCCAACTCTGACCACCTCTGGCTCTGATTCTTCGCCCGAGTGTCCTCGTAGGATCCCTAGGAAGGCACGGATCTTCCTAGGGTTGCATGTTCTTACTCAATCCTTCCATCCCCTGGAGCATCCTATAAAATCCTCTCTTCCACCTCCTAGCGTCGTAGCTCATCCCTTGCGCCCCCATTCCCTCATAGACACCTTCGTTGAAGTGATAGCCAGCGGAGGAGCCCTTCAGGATCGTTGGAAGGTACCTGGTGACTCGTAGCTCACGACGTGGTCGGAGCTCCACCGCGTGAAGACTCTCGGCCAGTCGCATCTTGGTTGAGGCCAAGAACTGATCACCCACCTTCTCCTGACATTGCTGAGCACCTCAGTAGCTTCAGGTATCGCCTATATCCATTGCACTTTGCCTTTCAATTCAATCCTTCCATTTTGCGTCGTGCACGTTCACTTGCTCCAACCAACCAGTCGGAGCCCCGTTCCCTACATCTATCCACTCTGATTTATGCTACATCTCACTCTGCACCTTCTCACACAATCCAACCACCCTTAGACTTGACCATCGGGTCGAGATTAGGACTAGACCTCCTTCTTACGCCTTCGCTAGTGGTCGATCACCATCCACCGCCGCTTCCCTTGTCTTTGAAGTAATAACCAGGTTCATAGCATAGCCCTGAGCCCTCTCTTCCTCCTGCAGGTCTGCGAGCATTCTGGAGCCCCTACTGCTCAGGCATAGCAGCTCCAGGTGAGCCACCACCTCCACGGCCATCCGGTCGTTCTTCTTCCCATCGGAGCAGTCCACCTGATGCGTAGAGCTTCCCCGAGCTTACCGAACCCTTCAGGTCTTTCATCGGGTCGATGGATTCCCTCCATCGCTCGATCGAAGGTCGCTTGAGAGGTGTTCTTCCAGCATCCTCCTCTACCGACGATGAATCCCTTATCTTCCAGATTCCATCACAGTCGCCCAATACGTTCAGCTTTCTGACTGTTAGATCAGCCTTGCAATGCATCTAACATGCACGTAGCCGACCGGATCAGAGACGTCAGATTTGTAGCGGGAAATGATCAGAGTCGTAGGATAGCGACCTCTCCCACGCGCGCCATGTACCTCTGCAGGGGTATTTCCCTTTTACCCTCACACATTTATACTTTATTATTTAGTCCAGTAAATAAAGGGTTGTAGTTATGAACTTTTGTAGTTTGAACCTTGTAGTTTTGATATTTGCATTTTAGTCCCTCTATGTGTGTAGCGTGTGGATGTATACGTGGCTTTTGGGTTATTTACATTGTATGCCCTGCACCTTTTTAAAAGTTATGAATGAATGGTATGTTTTTGATATTTGCATTTATAACCTTGTGAGCTTGGTTCACGTGTTGCGCGTGTGATTGTTCGGACTTTTTACAATTTTGACCCTACGCTTTTCACTTATGTTATTGTTAATTCCATAACTTTATTTTAATTACATAGAGGTCTCTGCAAACTATTTGTCTTTTATTTAGCTTAATAATTAGCAAAATAATCCTAAAAATTATCTAAAAATTACACCAACACATGTTGACGTGTAGTATTTAGCGTATTTTTTGTGGGTTAATTTGTTTGCATTTATTATTTTTGAAAAATCAAAATATATAAAAAGTGTCCTGACTAGTTTTAAAAATACATAAAAATTTGTAAAGGGTCTCAAAAATTCCAAAAAATAATATTAGTGGATTTTATGTGTGTTTATCTACTATAGCAGTTTTGTTTAAACATTCATTATAAAAACCCTAAAAAAGAGCAAAACACCTACAATCTCATGAAAAATCTATTAAATTCAAGAAAAATCCAAAAATTCTCATTCCATTTGCATTTTGTAGATTTTTCTTTGTATTTTTTTATAAAATTACTATCTAGGATTTTAGGGAATTTTAAGCATTTTTAACTTACCATCTAATCCTAGTTGTGCACTATTCGAATTTATAGGCACTATTTTTTTTTATAAAATTATAAAAAATCAGAAAATCCCCAGAAATTTATCAAAAAACATTTCATAACCCTAAAAACCCAAAAAAATTTTACCTTAATTTTCTGAGCATTTTTACCCTTAAAGAAAAATATAAAAAGACTTGTGTGTTGCCTTGTTTTCCCTATTTGTTGATGTTGTCTCCTTATTGAAAATCATAAAAAAATTGCAAAATTAAAACCACTAAAAATATATTGTTTATTTCTGAGATTTGACTACTTCGTAGGTTTACTCGTGCTCCTTGTGTTTGACTCTGGTTGCTATATCAGGTAAAAATAAATAGCGAGATCGCTTACATTTGTGCTTGATTGTTTTTTATCTTTTTGAGTGGTTTATTTCTTCTCGTTAATCGATGCTTTGTTATTCGAGTCGCAACGACCCTTGACATTACTTAACCCGAGTCGTAAAGCACATTCATCAGTTGTGTAGTATATCTACTACTCGATAACTTTGTCTTAAGCATTTGGAATAGTGGTCAATATATCTTTCTTTTTTTCACTAACAAATATAGATAAATAAATAAATAAGAAGTTTAGAGAATATCTAGGAGGCTCCTGCCTCTGCCAGCTTGGGATGAAAACAATCAGATACGAATATATGTATAATCATATCAATATCCATTTTAAAATATGGATATGAATGCACATACGAATATTGACGGATATGAAGAATGTGTTACCGTATCTTTAAAAGGAATACGAATGTAAAGCCAATACGAAACAGATAAAAATAATAACAGAAATATTTAGTAGATTAACTAAAGTATGCATGTTTAAGATGGTTTACACATAAAATAGATATACCAGACATATTATATCATAACAATTATATCAACAATGGTTATGGTTATTGCAATTATAAAATATTGTTACCACAGTTATAAATAAATATATCACTATACTTATGTACGAAAACGAATATACGAATACGAATGCAAATATAAGCGAATGTCAAAGTGATATCCATATTGGCATCCATTTTAAAACGAATATGAATGTCAAAATATGTATAAAACGAATATGATAGCAGATCGGATACGAATATATAAACATTCATTTTCATCCCTACTACCAAAGCAACAGACATGTGTGGGAAACAATATATTAAGATGTACAAAAGTAAAGGTCTTACTCCCACCCACCCAATAGACCTAGAGGACAACAGACAAAAAAAACAAATCAAACCAAAAATAGAGACGGTAAAGAACTCATCAATCCTCCAAAACACTCTAAAAGGAAGCCATTCCAACTAGAGAGCAGATCCTCTGTTGCACAGCAGGGATCTGCTGTTAACCACGAGGAGGCCCAAACTGCTCGATCAAGATCGAGCGGTTCGCACAGTAAGGACCCACGAAAACCCGGATTCCATGCGAACAGCTTGATATTGATAGAGCGGCTCGGGCGTCCTCGCGATTTACAGCAGATCCATGTTATACAGCAGATGATCCGCTCACATCCAAGTGAGCCTTCTTCTCGATGCCCCCTCTTGCATGGTGGTTCATCAAACACAATTTAGTGGAGAGCCCTAAGGCAGTAAAACGAAAGGCCAGTTCATACAGGTAAATGAAGTAGGAAGTGATTAGCCAGAGATAAAATAGTATGCAAAGGAAGAACTCGATTCTGTATAATGAGCTTAGACTAGTAGCTATAAACTCATTTTGTGTTCAGTGAGTTTTGTTCTAAATCTATGATGTCAGAGGGTTTATATAGCTCACTAATAAATTCAAACATATGAATATGTAACTGTTCAGTCAATGACTGTGGACTCTGTGGTACGGTTCAAGGTACCCACACAACAGGCAGAAGTGCATGTACCCATTGGTCGCAATCAAGATGCATAAAAGGCTGTGGCATAATCTTACCTACCAACGGTCCCCCTTATTGATTTCTCATTTCCGGGTGCTACTGAAGATGCATCAAACCCGTGCGAGAAGACAAAATCTTAGTACTCCATTTGGGCAGCATCCAAGTACCCCACCACCCGTTTGGTCTTGTGACGATGATAGTAAATACTAGTGGCAGGGGCAGTCAGGAGGACCATGAGGGTGGAGATCGCCTATGGCGCGTAGATATGCAGGCATTTTTTGTGGTCTGCCATTTGCAATTTATTAGCATGCAGGACTCCTTCTCAATTTAATGTGCATGCCACAATATGTGAGTGGATCTGCCTTTTTCTTTTATCTTTATATGAATGAGCTGTTCTTTTCCTTTATGGATGAAGTTAGATGGAGGCAAGAGGAGCAGATATTCCAACTTTCATTGCAGGCTTTCTTTGATGCTAATAATTGGGTTGATCAGATGCTTCTGGTCTATCTAGATTTCAATTTTTATTAATAATTAGCTGACCTCGTTCTGTTTTTTTTTTAAATTCCTCCAGATCAATGTGTTGATTATTTGTAGCTCTTGCCATTTCTGTGGATTGTTGGGCATTACTTGATCTTTTGCAATTGAATTCTACATGCATCAAATCAAAAATCAATTTAGATCTGCATTTGTTTGTTATTCTTTTGTCAATCACTTCAGATTTGACAAAAAAGATACGGCATTAGATAGACTTCCTTTGCAAATGGACAAACCATCTTAAGCGGTTTACTCATATCCTATCTTGTATCGGATCCACACCAACTTTCCTTCTGATCATATCATCCCGAATATGATATTTCAGTGTATGACTACATATTCATAGTAGCATTTTTATTTTTGATATGGCCATTCTCTGCACCTATCTATGGTTTACTTGCCAATATTCAAATAATTGTAGAGTATAGCATGTGTCGCAGCTGCTTTGTAATACTTTCCTGTGATTTTCAGAGAAATCTTCTTATCACATAGAACAATAGAGGCTACTCTCTACTTTAGCCAACCTATATATATTCTATGAGTAACATCTCCATCCATAATGTTGCAAATTAAATGTCAAGTATCTAAAAGAATCTTTCTTCTAAATATTATCTTCTACACTACTTCCATAAAATGCGATCTTCATATATTCAGTCTTATCCATACTTATAAGAAATTATTTAGTCTCTAATGCATGTCTTAAAGCTTCAAACTTCTCATTGACTCCATTTGTAGTCTTGTCAATCAACACAATAAAATTGACAAATAACATACACCAGGGTACCTCATCATGAATGTGACGAGTCAACTCATTCATAATCAAAGTAAAAAAGAAATGACATAAAGCTGAACCTTGATACAAACCGATGCTAATGTCAAAATAGTTACTCCTCCTAGATTGGATACTTTCACGAGGCGAAGCCCCATCATGCATATCCTTTATAAAGTTAATGTACATGACAACTACTTATCTCTTATCCAAAACTCTCCACAAGATCTCTGGTGGGATTAAATCAAACGTCTTCTCGATACTTTTCTTTTTAAAAGTATATTTTGTAGAAATTATTAGAAAAAATATCAAAAAATAAGTTTGTGATCCTTTGTTACATTATTTTTTATTTCATTTTATATTTGGTTTCATTTTATTCATTAATTTCTTTAGTATAGAAATATTTATAAATCATAGAATGTGTTTGTGTGTGTATGTACATAACTTGAAAAATATAAAAATCTATCTTCTATATTTTTCTAACCATAGGGAAGAACTTTACAAGCAATGGTCATGTATTGTCCTTCCATATGGAATGATCATCCCATGTTCACCCTTACTCGGGTTGTATTTAACAATTCAACTATGGTTCCATGTTGGGGTTAAGGTAAGGGCTTTTGTGATTTTTTAGAATTTATTTTATGTGATTTTTATTATTTAAATGGGCTGATTAGTCTTAACTTTGGGTGAAAATTAATATTAAGAGGCTTTCTAGGATTTTTCTATGTTAGTGACCTAAGTAGGGATAGTTAGAGGTGGTTAAGATTATTTAAATCTTTAATAAAAGCCGTTAGGGTCATGTCAAATGGAAACGGCCCGGTCCCCTATAAGGGTCGTCCGACCCCCATCCGACGGACCTTTGCATCACAACACCTGATGTGCTACGGCAGAGTATCCACTTTGCATGTCAAATGGGGCTTCGGCTTGAGTTTTGGTCTTAAGCTATGGCTCAAACTTTGGAGTTACGGTTTACTGTTGTGGAATCAAGTTTCTTTCCGACAAGCTAACTTGATTATAAGAACCACTTATGAATCGTTTTATGCGTTACTTTAGTATCGTGTGTATCTTATAGGTATCTGTATATTTGGGCTCAACTCTACAACCAATTTATATGAGAATGGGATTGAATTTCACTCTATTTTGATACTTATTTTAACGTATTACAATTCATCATTTTCCCATAACTAATTCTAATTAATAGTCCTAATTTTCAAATAAGAGGGGTTTTAACCATTTGAAGATTTCTAAAACACACGCTATCTCAACAAGGATTGTGACGTCCGTAGGATCCCAGTATTCATCAACTCGTCTCACGCACATCCGATCCACGTTCGAAATATAAAATGCAACTTAGGAGAATAAGAAAAGTAAAGAAATGTAAATGATGCATTCTTTTTTAATCATTTATATTCCACGATATAAACAATATGACAATGTCCAAAGGATATGCATAATCACATGATATCATCAAAGTATAACAAAATTTGCATATATCAAAAACTCTCTCTCAAAAGTATATCAACAACAAAAGTATAAACTGTACAAGAATAAGAGACAAAATACGCGTCATTTCGGTGGTAAAAACCAATGAAGCTCTACGTCCCCTCAATCATTACTACTACGACGACTCTTGGATACATGTTGGGACAGCACAAAAAGAGTACATATTGACAAAATGCTCAGTAAAGCACTAACACTAACTAGTAGTGTAAAAAGAAAGAGAACGTAGTTTAAAGACACTCCCGTTCGGTTCGGGAATAAGCAGGAATAAGGATTGGGAATAAGAAGAATAAGGGTCTATTCTTTGTTCGGCTGGAGGATAGGAATAAGGAGAATAAGGTGAAATAAAGGTAGGTAAGGTGGGATAAAGATAGGAATAAGAGTTAAATAAGATGAAATAATGAGGAATAATCGTACCATGGGTAACCGTGTTGGGAGGAAAATGGCCTCTTATTCCCCTTATTCCATTCCCCTTATTCACGTAACGCAAGACTTACAAACAAGCATCATCTGTAAGGCAAGACTTAACTCACTAGGACACAACTCTCACCGGTGAAGCATTACTATATATTTTACATTTAACTATTTATCACATCCCGCCGGAATCGACTCTCACATGTGAGGCTCTAAAACTATTCAAATGTAAACTATCATGAATTGTCCAAATCCACTACCTATAAGTGAAGGTGAACGATTGCGTGGGGCACAAGCCAATGCAAAAGATCATCAGACTAACCTATCAATGATCTTATTCTATGTAGTCGAAAGAACCAATTATTAGCTTTGTTTTTTTTATCATCGGATACATGAGAGCACTACCACTCTCCATCTTCACTAACCACATCCTGAAACTTTCCTTGTAATGCTAGTACTCGAAATATTAATTAATGTGTAACATCATCTAAGTACTGACCCCATGTGTGGAAGCGAAGCATAGACTACTAGCCATACAACTTGACATCAAACTCCATCGAATAGGCATCATAATATTACATCAGGCACCAAGTATCACGTATCACTAGTCAGCACATCGATGTCACAACCATCTAGGTTTCTATCGAGGACCCAAAGGTACATACCATTCCTTGTGGTCACTAGCTCCAACTACTCACGCACCATGAGAAACACACATCTGTGGACAAAGCCAACCACGTGGGAAATGCATGTCCGTAGGACAAGAGAAACTACGTTGCGAGAATTGCACATTCGCATAAACCAACAACACATCCAACAACAAGCAAGGATCAAGATATCAGATATGGTTATTATACATATGTAATATGATGCCCTCACTTATGAGCTCACCATGTAATATTATTTCATTCATTTACAAGTTGGACTATCTTTTCTATAATCATTATCCAATAGACACATATTTATAGTTATTTATCATTTTTATATTCCAAAATCCATTTTAATTATTAACTTAGGTACAGTAAATTGATCGATCAAATTAGTTTAGTTTATCGATCAGTCCTGATCAATTAGCGAATATAGCATTATCGATCAACTATATTGACCTAATCGATCATCCGATTGACATGATAGATTATATCTGGGAAAATGAGCATACATTTCTTAGAAATTTGTTCAAAATCATTATAAAGATATAAATTCCATAACTTTTTGTTCAGCAATGCTTTCGAAATTAACGTAAAACCTATGCGATATGAAATGAATACATTCTTGTGTGCACCAAAAAATCCTTCTAAATTAAGTAGCTCTATAATGTGTATGTGATGTGTTTCTTATGTGGATTCAACAACAAAAAATGGGGTCGAAACCGTACCTCCACAAGCATTCCCCCAAGAAGTTCCTCCCATGCAGAACGAATGCTACTGCACAGACGGAGGATGCAGGGCATTTGCAGTGTGATAGATGCGGTGCACAGACGGAGGATACATGGCATTTGTTCTTTACATGTCCTGCATCGGATCATGTTTGGAAGGAGATATGCGCAACATGGCTACTGCATGGTGGCATGACTGAGTTCTGGAGATCTATTAGGTCGGTGGGGATGAACTCAACGGATGACGTTTCTTTGCCATTTGCAGCACTTTGGGCCATATGGGGAGGGAGAAATGATCTGATTTTTAAGAACCAAAGTTTTATTCCGAAAATGTAATCGCCTCTTGTCTCTCTCTTTATCGTTTCTGGTCTACAAGGTAATGTATATCTTTATTTTTTTATAAATTAAAGGTTTGGCGGTGAATCCCAACTCGAGAGTTCACCCTTTTTCCTTTCAAAAAAAATGCAGAATGAATGCTTCAATGGGTTGTGCTTAGCGGAGCACTGCCACGATGATGACCTCATCGTCCTGTTCGTGATGGTGGTTTCGGATCGTCGAACATAGAAAAAATTTCCAATGAGGTGGTGGTGCTCCGACGAGGTTTCTGACCTACTCTTCGTCCAACGGCGAATCCTCAATGAGGCTAACCCTCTTGGTTCAAACCATCTCCATTTATATTGGGTGGTTTGAGCCTTGACGAATCTGGATTCGGATCCGGATCCATATGCTAACCCACGAACAAGTATAATTTACTCATGCAAACATGGATTTCAATGTTCGTAGACTCTTTAGAAAGGTTTTGATGAATACTACACAATAAATCACATTTTTAGTCATTTTGTACTAGTTTAGTAAACGGGATATTTTGTTAAATAGTTATATATATATCTATCCATATTTATCGAAAAACACTTCTTTTATTGTTGATACTCAAAACGAAGATGAAATGATGAGTAGTCATGAAAAATATTTAGTTTCAAGTTTGATTTGAGAGACTAGAGGTTGATGTGCATTTTCTGACGAAAAAAGGAGATAACACATGCAATACCATGGATAAATCTTGTAACCTTATTTATATACTTCCTTATTATTTTTAAAACATCCAAATATGCAAAAGTTATCCATTTCGGAAGTATACAACCACTGTCCTCTTTTATTTACATTGAAAATCCAAGAGCCGGTGAAGTTAAAATTGAATTTAAATCCCGTATTCTCGTATCAAATTACACCTTCACGTTATTATTTTTTTCGTATAACTTCATATTATATAATTTGAAATGTATTTGAAATTTAATTTCAAATACAATGACTTTCTATTCATCCTAAATCTCAATTCGTCCTACAAAAGTCGTCGGTAGGCATGCATTGAGGTCGATCTTTCCATCTCCTTCCTTTATGGGATATCTTCTTCTCAAAACATTACATAAAATTACTTTACATTTCTTTTGATTCGACTGAATTTGCCTAAGGAGGATTCTTTTAAGTTAATTTATTCAGTTTCTTGACATCTCGCAAACTATGTGATAATCATAGTGCTTAAAATTAATAATCTTATAGAAAATCAATTTAGATCTTAAACTTCTAAGAATTACCTCCATGTGGTTGTATCCAAATTCTTCTTTATTTTTGATTCGCTTCAAAATTCGTATCTTAGCACTTACATCAATGTTTAATGGTAATGTCATCAGCTTAGGTCTTTTTATCATTGTTGAGGAAATTGATCTTGACAACTTATTGGATATGGATCCAATTGAGCCCGTTAACAACCATCCAAAATGATCGAGCACAAGTTGTGAAATAGTAATCCCCATCACTTATAGCATATTCTCATACTCCGTAAATTTTAGATGTGGGATTATTTTTGGGTTGTTACGTTAACTATTTTCGATTTTTTCATCTAATACTATTTTAAAAGAATTTACTTCACGCCATATTTGACAGAACTTGTTGATCGAATACACTACAGGGATGAGGGATGAATAAAGTATTGTAGATCAAAATTTTATCTCACAGAAGCTGAAGACAAGCAGTCAAACTAGTCAGAGGTAGTGATCCGACACTCACATTGAATAACATGTTAACGTGGAAACTCAAGCAGGTTAAAACCAAGAACCGAACCTTCATAACTTAGTATTTTTTGTTAGCTAAGCCAACCAACTTTTCTACTCTATCATGAGATATTTAGAAGGATTTCTCAACCGATTACAAGCATGAAGCTTACAATCTTTGATCGCACAACAAAGTCACAATTTTGGATCAAACACCACATTCACCAATGCAATCGATCTAGCCGCAACATCAATTGAGGCTTTTCCTCGAGCTTCCTACAGAGGGAACTCCAGGAGTATTTACAAAGCAACATTAGCATAATGAGATAAAATAATTATCCATGCTGGTAGAATAATATTAAATAAAATAATCAGTTCACAATAACCAAATCACAATAATCAGATCAGCAGAGAGAATATATGGACAAGATATACAAATACTTGATTCAAACAAATATATCTTTAAATCAAGTGAAAGCTATATACTCGAAAAAATATCACTAAATTCCTCTAAGTAGCTTCAAGAGGATCTCTGACTACACATAGAGAGCTTGAGGAGCTTGTTACAAATTGGGGCTAGCTTTGAGCTTAGAAATCTTCTCTCTTAAAAATACGAACACTCAAGAATGAGAGAGTGAGGGGGGATACTCGATTGAGTCATGTGTTAAAATGAGGAGTTAGGTGTCTCCTTTTTATAGTGTTTCAACTATGTAATGTTGGGTGCCAAAAATAGTAACTTTCAAATCTAGAATGATCGATCAATAAAAGACAATGATCGATCAATGCTCATATCATCTATTATTCAAAGACATGTGATCGATCATAGGATTGGATTAGAATTCAAAATTCAAATAAATGACCAATTATAAAAATAGATTTACCAATCGATAAAATGATGGTCAAAGGTAGACAACGTAAAAAAATGATCAATTAGGAATAAAGTAATAAGCAATCATACCACTTACCGATCATAGATAAAATAATGATCGATCGGTTCAAAGTGTTCTTCAGTAAACTACAGAATGATCGATCAGATAAAGTACCGTGAATGATCAATCAGTAAGAATTGCAATAATCGATCAATTGATGAACTAACTAAAAGTTGACATTGTTGTATGAGCTTTACTTGACCAATAGCTAAATAATCGGAGATACAAGAACTGAATATTATTTAGAGTGCATTTGATGATTACACAATAAGTATAAGGAAAAAAACTTAACAACATAATAAGAAAGGAAACTTCTGAAGAACTTTTGTTGAGGTCTTGAATCCTATCTGAAGATCTTGCAAAATCAATACACATGTGCAAGTAGATCTAATGTGTGTCGTCTTTAAAACAAACTAAGCAAGATTCTGATAATCTTACCCTTTTTAAAGATGATAAAATAACACACTTAAAACTTGAAAACTTTTTGCAATTAAACTTTGAAACAATAAAACTTCAATTAAGTCTCTGATTAATATTATATCTTGCCTTGAAGATAAAATTCCAAAAACTTAAACATTTTTCAAGCTTTTAGACTCTTATATTTTATTAAAAAGATTACAAGTAAATAAAGTAGATAAACTTTGAAAGAAACTTCAAACTTTAAACTTCATTCAAGAGAAAGTAGCAGTACATAACATAGTAAAAAATAGAAAAGCATACATAGGGCACTAACTCATACATATGAGAAAGGAAAGACAACTAAGCATTTGAGCCATGCTGAAAATCAACCATATCTTCATCATATGTATCAGACTCTATCTCAACTTCTTCTTCAAGGATGTCTTCGATGCAGATCCTCTTTCCATGACGAGATGATGAAGCAAGAGCAGAGGGCCTAATGTAAGGAGAGGTAGGAGGAGAAGGTGCATGTGCTCTAGTATGAGCAGCAGGTGGAAGGAGAGCAGACCCGGAGGATCAACAAGAAGAAGAGGGCTTCTTGGAGACTACAAGCTTCTTCATTATTGATGAATCTCGTATTCATCACTCTAAATCTCATTTATTAAGCTCAAAACCCTTAAAATCAACAGCATTCTGGCATCTATTTTGCATAATTAGCATTCATGCATGTTTTCATAAGAATTGCATTTTAGCACAAAAATCTGCAAAAAAATAAGAAGCCAAAAACCCTAGCCAAAATGACCTGTAAATAAGCCTAACTTCCCGGATTTTTAACACATTCATGATAACTCCGAATGACTCAAAACCACTTCCACTGTGTACATATCACTAACAAGAATAAAAGAAAAATACAAAAAAATAACTAACTCAAGTAAATGGACCAAAAACTCAAACCCTAATTTCAGGATTTTCGGACTAAAAGCCACATATCTTCTCCATCCAGTGTCCGATTTAATCCTACTCACTTTTGAATTAATGTGCATTTAATTACCTTCAAAACAAGACCAAGTTCAAGTGAATCGGAGCTCATATGTGAAAGTTGGGTTTTGGGCCTCTTTTGTACATTGTACATTTTCGCGGTTTTGACCTTGTATTTTATGTATATATTTTCTTAATCAATAAAAATCCAAAAAAATTAGAATTAAGTGTCTTTTATTTATCTTTGATTTTTCCATTTTTTTTCAGATTTTTATCGTGTTTAAAAATAACATAAAAATTATAAAACCCAAAAATCAAGGTATTCTATGTACATGGGATACCCCAAAAATTCACTTTGTGCAAATGATCGATTTTGGCTTTGATGTCTTCATGAAAGTTGTAGATCTCATCGAGATGAGCAACTCTCGTGAAGAAACTTTTTCGATCCGAGGTCGTTTACTATTTTTTATCGATTTTACAAAAGGATTTATTCTCGAATTTTGTGGTGCTGACACGTGGCAGCACCTGGTGCCGCCACGTGTCAGCCGTTTTTGGACTTTATTTATATTCGTTTTATAAAAAAAAAATTAAAAACCACGCACGTGCGCCGCACGTGCCTCCCCAGGCACATGCTCCGCACGTGCCTCCGCCTCTCTTCCTTTGGTGCCGCCACGTGTCCCACGCAGGGCCGCCCGATCTCGGCCGATCGGACGGCTCCTGCTCGTCTTCCTCCTCCGAGCCCCCTTTCCCCTTTTGACCCACCTCCGTCGATCTCCTCTGAGATCTCCGCCGCGGATCTCGCGCGCTCTGCCCATCTCCGATCGCCATCCCCCGCGTATCCCCTTCAGATCTCCATCCAATCAAATCCCCGTCGGATCCCCTCCCGATCTTCTTCCATCTCCGGCCAAGACACCGCCCTTATAAAAACGCCACGACCGACCCATCGTGAACTTCATCCGCCGATCTTCACACAGAGTTCCACCTCCGGTCGTGACAACCGCGAGACCCCCTCTTCGCCGGCGTGATCCGAGGAGTCGATCTCCTCGCCGCAGCTCCGCCCCGCCGCGTCTGCTGCAGCTCCGGCCACTCCCAACGCCGTCGAGCTTTCCTTCAGGTATACTCTCTCTCTTCCCCTCTCTCTCTCTCTCCCTCTCTCTCTCTCCATCTCGCCGGCTTCACCACCGAGTCCACCTCTCTTCACCGGACACGCCTCGCCTCCACCGCCCGACAACCGCGCCATCGACCGCCACCATCGACTCCTCCGTCGCCGCGGCTTCGCCCTCGACGCCCCACGGCCGTGTGTCGGCCACCACCTCTGGCTTCGCTCCCTCTCCGATCATCGACACCAACCACGCTTCACCATCATCGCCGGGCATCTTCTTCGACAAACACCAACGGCAGCCACCTGGGTTGCATCTCCGCCGCACGTTCACCACAACAGCGCCGGAGGCTCCCCCGCCTCTTCGCCACAACCACCGTACGCCGCAGCCGCTCTGCTCCTCCGTCATCGACATCGACCGTCACCGGCGCCCCTCCGCTCCGGCCGGCCCACCTTCCGTCTCCACACCGCCTCGCTCGGCCGGGTGCCCCAGGCCCGAGACCCCCGCCACGCGCAGCGCGCGTGTAGGCGGGGGGACGTCATCGATACGTCACGCCCAGGTCACGTGCTCCGCACGTGACCTTGGTCAAATTGCGAGGACCCCCCTACCGCAGCTCCATATTGCGCTCCAGCCCCTGCCATCTAGAGGCACGTGCCTAGCACGTTCCTACTGGAAATTTTGCAGAATCGCCCCCCCCAGTATCGGTAATTGCAGAAACATCCCTCTACTGCACTATTTATTTATGTTATTTATTTAACTTGCAGTTGTATCCCTGTGTTCCCCTGTGATTCTAGACCTTTTCTTTACATTATTTAATTAATCTAAAAATAGCATGATGTTCGTTAATTAATTCTCTACTGTTTGACATCTTGTGGGTATTTTTGTGATCGATGGTTAATTAATAAATATTTGTTTTGTGAAAATTGGCGTATTTTACCCATTTTCTGCTCTGAAATTCATAATTGGTCAACCGTTGCTTTAAAAATCCCAGAAAAATCATACATTGTAGAGTTAATTATTCTTAAAATTGTGCCCAAAAAGATTTGCATTTGCATGCATATTTTATCCTGTAAAAATCATTTAGCACATTTTAGTATTTAATTTTTAGTAGGTATTAAGCCCCACATTCTCGAGGTTTAGGATTTTTCTGAGATTCGTCACCTAGTGATAGATCTCAGATAATTTTGATTCTCGAAAATAAGTAGGTTTGATATTTATTAAAATTAAATATTAGAAATCATTTTGTTTGCATTTAAAAATCCATAAAAAAATCATATTGCATCCAAAAATTCAAAAAAAATTGCAGTGCATCCATTTCATTATAGTTTACATTGTGGCCAAGTTTCGTATTTTTTGGACATCATTTGAACGTAAATTACAGTTTAGTCCCTAAAATAAGGCCAAAGTTGCATTTTGCTTCTTTTATTGCATTTAAAATTCCAAAAAAAAGACCGCCTCGAAAACCGAACACGAACTTTGATAGACTTAATTCTAGGTTGTTCCTTTGCCTCCTTGTGATCGACCTTGGGACTTGCCCAAGTAAAATAAACATAAAACCACGAGACGAAAATTTGAATAACTTATTTGTGGTATTTTCTTGACCGTTTCCGATTGCCGCCTACAACGCACAACACGATAAAAACAACTTTTTAATAGCAGCACATCCGGACCCGTCAGATGGCTCTGTTGCCGGGGAGGCAAACGGCTTAGATTTTTATCTAAAATTTTTTTTTCGGTTTTTCGCATTCGGGTAGTCTGACCCCCGAATTTTTCATTGTAAATTCCATTTTTTTTCTGCAATTTATTTTCAGCATTTATTTTTCATATTATTTTGAGTCACTCTCTTACATTTTCTCTCTTATTTTTCTTGTGAGGTACCTTGTACGTGGAGCGGTTTTCAATAACCGACGCAACTTCACCAAAAACCACAATTAATTTAAGATCGAGTCGAGTCGTGAGAGAGAGTAGAGTCTAGGTTTTTAATTTCTGCACTTTTAATTTCTGCAATTTTACAGCGGTGTCCGTTTGGACTCTCGCGTGTGTAAAAGACCTCTAAACTTTATTTCTGTGGTGTGTCGTGGCCTGTTTCACTCTCCGACGAGGGTGGGGCCCGACTTGAGTGGCGATTAGGATAGACCTGCACTTACGGCTCTCAGAGCATTTATATTTTTGCTTGTGCTCGTAGTATCTTAAGACACACTGCACTTTAAATTGAGACACACATAGATCGTTCAAACTTAGCCAAATTTAAATCAATTCTTCCCGCTAATAGAACTTTCTGCTTAGGTGCGGTTTTTTCCATCGGCTTGCATTTCATTTAGAATAATTTTTAAATTCTGTCTAGCATCCCACATGGAGATTGCGAGGATTCACTGTAAGTCTTCTAACTGAGCATTCATCATAGTTTTCCGCGTGCATCGGCTTTTCTCGAATTCCTCCCTCTTGTTTTATAACATAACTTTAAAGGAAATTGGGACTGGACGGTAGACGTGTATTTGTGCTCATCTAATTTCTCAGTGATCACCTCATTAAAATCGGGACTGCTAAATATATCTGATCTCAAATAACCCATAAAATCAAGAATTTTTGTGGGAGAGCAACCCCGGCATTGTTTGATTTATCTTGCAGCGAGGAGAGAGACGCACACTAGGATAGAGCCCAGCTCCAAACCTAACAGCTCGTTTAAACGGCTTGCAAGACTTGAATTCTCACCAATTTAAAATTGACAAGAAAATTGGTCGATCTCTTACGACCTTCACTGTGTGAGTTGGTGAAAAAGAATTTGTATTGTGTTTGATTTGATCAACATCCATCTCTTGATAATCTCTTGAAATTCAAGAATGAAAAATTGTGGTAACCCCTTTCTGACTACCACAAACTTTCCAATCTCAAATAATCTGAACCACTCTTACTCAGATCCACCTTGGGTTCAGGAACACCTTCCCCTGGACTTTTCATCTAATAATTCTCTTCAAACTATTGACTCCTATTTTTCACAATCTGAAGGTGAAAAGAAGAACATTCAAAAAATGGCTCCAAGGAGGAACAATCCCGAAGATGACCAAAATGAAGATCCGATGCAACTGATTCTCGCAAGACTGGCTGCATCTGAGCAGCAGCAAAATTTGATGAGGGAACAATTGGAAAGAATGAATGCAGAAGGAGAACCACCAATGGAAGCTGCATATAATCCCGGGCAGTATAGGGTCATAAATTACTTGCAGCCACCTCAACCTGAGGTTCACCATGAACTGAAGCCACATTTCATAAATCAATTACCACAATTTCATGGAAATTCGGATGAAGAACCTTATGAATTCTGCGTGATTTGGAGCCAATCTGTTCTAATCAGAGGCACCCACAAGTCAGCCAAGACTATATCCGTCTCACTGCATTACCTTTCGCCTTGAAGGGTAAAGCAGATTACTGGGTGAAAAATTTGGGAGTGACAGTGACCACCTATGATAGGTTCAAGAATCTCTTCTTGAAGAAATTTTACCCTCTGAGTCGAACCAATCAAATGAGGACTCGCATCACTAGCTTCTCTCAGATGCCTAATGAACCACTTTGTGATGCATGGGATAGATTCAAAGATCTGCTGCAGAAATGTCCCTGCCATGACTTAGATAACAACATCCTGGTCCAATCCCTCTATTCTGGCCTTAACCACGGGACTCAGGGTTTAGTCAGTGCCGCTTGTGGAGGAAATTACACATCCTGAGGAGCTGATACCGTCTGGAAAATTCTGGAGCAAATGGCGGAGACTAGCCGTTCACAAATTGCCAGTAGATCTTACACTGATTCACTGAACAACTATCAAGTCAAAGGAGGAAAACAAACTGTTGCAGAAATAGCAGAGGACTTGCTGCCCAACATGAACATCATCACAGACAAATTAACAATTGTGGATAAAAGAGTGAACGACATCGACAACCGACTCTCTCAATTTCCAAAACAAATGGAGGAGCTCACTGAGAAGGTGTCCAAGCTTGGGATGCCTACTGCTCCTACGGTCCCAATTTATCATGTGCATCATGTCCAAGAGCAGCCAGGCTCTGGACAACCACTGCCATGGACTCAGGACCAATCCTACGTCCAACCTTCCCAGCAGTCACCCCCTCCAGCTGAGACAGTCGTAGAAGCCCCGCCTCTGACTTTCGAGATAAACGGCATTTGGTATACACAGGATAATACCCGACAGGGTAATCTGGGGGATCGTCAGCAATATCAACGTCCACCCAACTCATACAATGCCGCTCCACAACACAATCAGTCCTCAAGGCAGCAGCAACCACACGACCGTCAGACCCAGCCTCAACAACATCGTCAGCAATATCAAGCTCCAAATCAAGCATCTCGATCATCCAAACCTCCAGAAGACTCGATTGATATCCAAAGACAAATGCTGGAGGAAATTCGCAGCTTCCGGAGTGAACTGTACGACCTACGGGTAGATGTTAATCGTCTATCCCGTTGGAAGGAAGAACAGACCGCACCTGTCACAGCCATTCCCGCTCAAGTTCAAGCTAACCCCAATAGCTTGAACAAAACGCAATCATCTCAACACAACAATCAGGTATATTACTCAGACTTTTCCACATCTGACTACGAGACCCTTTCGTTTAACAATATCAATGCCATGTCCCTCAGGAGCGGAAGGACCGTGGTCGTACCTGACCGGGCGAAGGAAGCTGACCAACATGACTCATAAGATCAACCGGAGGATACTTCTGAGGATGGAGACGAAGGACACCCGAGGATTTCTGCCCGAAGGAAAGGAAAAGCATCTATGGAGAATAAAGAGGGCCTTGAACCTCTAGTTGCTGCGAAAACACCTTTGTCATTATTTCAGCAACATGATGATAATCCAGAACATTATGATTGTAATAAGAACTCCAAATTCAATAAAGATGCTCTTATTTATAATTCTGGATATCTCTCTCCTGTCTCAAATGCTTCCATTCCTTTTCCCCATGCGCTTAAGAAGGGAAGACAAAAGAAAACTATCCAGAGTGACCCAGTGATGGAGAAATTTTGTCAACAAAACATCACCGTGAAAATGCCCTTTGATCAATATGTGGCCAGTAACCCTGCATTCCAGAAATACCTGAAAATGAAATGTACTCCTACCCGGACCCGCACAAAGAAAACAAACCAATTTGTGGAGACTCATGTTCTGACAGTGGCCACTACCAAATGCGTGAGAAACCAGCATTTACCAAGGAAGAAAAGAGATCTGGGTGCTCATTATGTGGAGAGCCGCATTGGCGGTATCGCATTCGCACGCACACTTCTTGACAATGGTTCTTCCATCAATCTTCTTCCCTTAGCCTTATACTACCGATTGGAGTTAGGACCTCTTCAGAAATCGCTATCTATACTCCAATTCGCTGACAAATCTACTAAAAGACCTAAGGGAGAAGTAAAAAATGTTATCATTATGGTTGAGGGTACGGAATACAAAGTGGACTTCACCGTCCTTGACATGGAGACCCCGAACCATTGGAAAGAGTCGCAAATCATTTTGGGATGACCATTCTTACGAACCGCCAAGGCTGTATTCGATTACGGCACTGGAATGATGAAATTCCGCTCCCTAGATGGAGAAGTGGATTTGGAAATGAGACAAACAAAATGGCAAAGACCCGATTCCGAATCCACCACTGAAGAGGCTGAAACATCTGAGTGTAATCTGATTAGAACTACCGGACCTTGGGACCAACTGCCAGATCTTCACATGGATACCCTCGCATCAGAAGAAGCGACAATGCACCATACAGAGTGTGATCTTTTACCTGACAAATCTGAACACCTGTGCAATCTTGATGACATAGAACTCCTTTCGGATTGTTCCATCCCATCCTCTTCGAAAAAAATCAATGACGAGTCGGACGCGGCTTTGGCTGAATTACCGCACTACATTTGCGATCCGACTCACTTTCCTTCAAGACCAGTGGCTAGCATCTCACAGAATGATCACCCACCAACAATCACCGAGCCAGACTTAAAAGACCTTCAGCCAGATTTGATTGATGATGCAGATTTGCCAGAGTTGAAACCTCTCCCTCCCACCCTGAAGTATGCATTTCTCAATGGACCCAAAGATAAATTCCCTGTGATCATCAGCTCATCTTTAACCATGGATCAAGAATCTAAGCTTCTAGAAGTCCTTGAGCGAAATCGAAAAGCCATCGGTTGGACTGTGTCGGATCTCGTCGGAATCAACCCTGCTCTCTGCTCGCACCAAATTTATGTTGAGGATAATGCAAGGCCTTCCCGTGAATTTCAAAGAAGACTAAACCCCAATCTTCGGGAAGTGGTTAAGAAAGAGATAGAGAAATGGTGCAAAGCAGGTTTCATATACCCCATATCTGACTCCAAGTGGGTGCCCCCCCTTCATGTCGTCCCGAAGAAGTCGGGAATTCAGATGGTCACCAACGAGGAAGGGGTTGAGATCGCGACACGAGTACCCACGTCGTGGTGTGTCTGTGTCGATTACAGGCGCCTGAATGCTGCGACCAAGAAAGATTACTTTCCACTGCCATTTATTGATCAAATCTTGGAGAGACTTGCAGGGAAAGCATTCTTCTGTTTTCTTGATGGGTACTCTGGCTACAATCAGGTAGCCATTGCTCCCGAGGATCAGGAAAAAACCACATTTACATGTCCCTTCGGTACCTACGCTTTCAAGCGCATGCCATTCGGGCTTTGTAATGCCCCAGGCACATTTCAGCGGTGCATGATTGCCGTATTTGCAGAAATGGTGGGTGATTTCCTGGAAGTCTTCATGGATGACTTCTCGGTCCATGGTGATTCATTTGATACATGTTTAGCGCACTTGGACCGAGTCCTCAAAAGATGCAGGGAGGTTAATTTGGTACTCTCTTGGGAGAAAAGTCACTTTATGGTGACTGAGGGTATCGTGTTGGGGCATGTCATCTCCAGAAAAGGAATGGAGGTCGATCCTGCCAAGGTGGATGTGATCAAGAAACTTGAGCCACCAACCAACGTCAAGTCAGTGCGGTCTTTTCTAGGGCATGTTGGATTTTATCGAAGGTTTATCCCTGATTTTTCAAAGATCGCCCGCCCACTGACTGAGCTCTTAGGAAAAGACACCGAGTTTATTGTAAATCACAAGTGTCTTGAGGCCTTCGAGCTCCTGAGAAAGAAAATCTGTGAATAGCTAATATTACAAGCTCCTGACTGGTCTCTTCCCTTTGATATCATGACTGATGCATCGGATTTTGCTGTCGGAGCTGTGCTTGGACAAAGACGGGACGGAATCCCTTATGTGATTCACTACGCGAGCAAAGTATTGGATCCTGCACAGAAAAATTATACAGTGACTGAAAAGGAAATGCTCGCGGTTGTTTGGGCCCTTGAAAAATTCAGATCATATATATTGGGCTCCAAGGTGACAATTTTCACGGATCATACTGCAATTAGATACCTCATGGATAAGAAAGATGCCAAGGCACGACTTTTGAGGTGGATTTTGTTAATCCAGGAATTTAATTTGGAGATCAAAGATAAACCTGGAATAAAGAATGTTGTTGCTGATCACCTTTCCCGAATTGAGAAAAATGATTATCCTGATACTGGACCTATTAAGGAGACTTTTCCAGACGAATCTGTTTGCACTATTGATTCAATCCCATGGTATTCCAACATCGTGAACTATCTTGTCTCCAAGAAGGTTCCCTCGGGTTGGACAAAGAAAATGATTGAAAAACTAAAGTCGGATTCAAGAAAATACCATTGGGACGATCCTTTCCTTTTCTATGAAGGAGCGGATTGTATCTGGAGAAGATGTATTCATCAGGAAGAATACCAGAGTGTCCTCACACATTGTCACACTCTCGAGGCGGGAGGGCACCATTCGGGAAAGAGAACCGCACACAAGGTACTCCAATGTGGATTTTACTGGCAGACCTTATTTCGTGATGCTAATGATTTTGTACGGTCTTGCCCGATTTGTCAAAGGATGGGAGGGACCGTTGGATATAGAGACGAAATGCCCATGCAACCAATGATTTTCTGTGATGTTTTTGATGCATGGGGGATTGATTTTATGGGTCCCTTTCCCAATAGCAATGGATTTGAGTACATCTTGTTAGCGGTTGATTATTTGTCTAGATAGGTAGAGGCTATTCCGACCCGAACCGCAGACAGCAAAACCGTCTGTAAGTTTATCAAGGATAATATCATTGCAAGGTTCGGGATACCAAAAGTTTTGATCTCTGATGGAGGTAGCCACTTTATGAACAGGGAAATGAGATCTTTGGCTAAGGAGTACAAATTTGAACATCGAATAGCCAACCCTTATCATCCACAATCTAATGGCATGGCTGAAGTTTCTAATCGAGAAGTGAAGAGTATACTTCAAAAGTTGGTTCGTCCAGATAGGAAGGATTGGTCAAAACTGTTGGATCAAGTTCTTTGGGCCTATAGGACAGCTTATAAAACACCACTCGGCACTTCACCTTTTAGGATGATCTATGGCAAACCTTGCCATCTTCTTGCTGAACTGATTCACAAATCTGAATGGGCAATCAAAAAGTTGAACTGGAGTTGTCACCTTGGGAAATTATGTCGAGACCTAAATTTGAATGAGCTAATTGAAATCCGAAACCGAGCATATGACAACAGTGTGATTTATAAGGACAAGGTCAAGAAATGGCATGATAGACATATTCGAGATAAAACCTTTGTCCCTGGGCAGAAAGTCTGGTTGTTTAATGCTCGATTAAAGATCTTTCATGGGAAACTGAAATCGAAATGGACGGGTCCCTATGTTGTCATCGATGTGCATACCAATGGAAGTGTGGACATTGCAGAACTCAAAGATGATGCACAACCCTTCTCAGTGAATGGACAATTACTGAAGCCATACATAGAATCATCCAAAGAACATACAGTGCAAGTTGAGGTCATCTATTTCACACAGAGCAAGGGCATTGACGAAATATCAGATCAGACCCAACTTCCCTCCCAACCACATCGGTCTCCTTGTACAGCTTCTTCCTCTACTTAGGCCAAGGCCTAAATATAGGGGGGGGACCGAGGCCATCTGTATATACCATTTTCCTCATCACATTCCGATATCTCTCTCACTCCATATCCATCCTTCTTCTATACTTAGGCTGCCAAAGCCTAAGTATAGGGGGAACCGCCACCCACCTGTATATACCCTCCTCATTCACATACCCTGGCCACTTCTTTTTCTTTTCTTTTCCGCTCTTCTTCTATACTTAGACTATTCACGGTCTAAGTATAGGGGGGGCGATTTTTGGTAAATCCTTTTCTTTTTCACTCTCTTACGCTTAGTCCGGGCTATGTCTTCTTTACGCTTCTTGTGCTCTGAGGACACAGCACTCGCTAAGTATAGGGGGGTCTGTATATATACTTTGTATATATTTTAGCCATACCTCGTACTTGTGCGTAAGTCTATATGTATTTACAGGGTGGGTAATTTCTCAAAAAAAAAAAACTTTTTGCCACTAACACTGACTACACCCAAAATCTTTGAAAAAAAAAAAGGCTTCTTATTCATTTTTTGCAAAAAAAAAAAAGAGAAAACAAACAAAAAACAAAAATCCTTTGCATAAAAAAAAACAAAAAAAAATCAAAAAAAAAATGTGTCTGCATTTCACACACTCGCATTTCATCAAGCATCGCATTTGCATATGTGAAAAGTCTTTGGGTTCTGAATCGAGTTATGAGCCGAAACCGAGAGTGGTCTGGACTTGACCTTAATCCACCTAATCTTCAGAGGAACTTCACCGAGAAATAGGATTTTAGAGTCTTCAGGTCTTTGACTTAATTCTTTGAGTTCCACATGACAATGTACAGCGTTTGACTCTTAGTGTCTAACCTGGTCTCTTCATTCTGGGTACAACTCTGGAATAAGGAATTAATTTGTACTCTCGCACTATGCACTTAGCTCAACTCAAACAGGATGTTGGAAGACTGTGTAAGTTTCTTTTCTGGTAGCGTGGAAATCTAAAGACCGGAGTACGGGTTGAAATAAAGCTTCGGAAAAGGGATGGACGGCTGGGCACAATTTTTCTAAGACCCCAAAAAATGTACGGAAACAAAAGATTCTATATCCGTAGGGGCACAACAAGATCCAAGCAGAACCACCAAAAATTCCAAATATAAAGAAGCAACTACCAAATAAAATCTGACCAAAAAGGTCCAAGCTTCCAGAAACCTGCAGATCTTGGTGGAGACTCGGCTACACTGGCCATCTTCACAAGGAGAGGTGACTACACTGGCCACCCTCCAGTTCTTTTCTCATTCTTCTATCTTCTCCCCCCAATTCGATTGTGAACACAGCGCGACAGACCTTAGAAGGAAATACCTGACTCCCCGAGGACGAGTTATTGGAGAGGAGGCTTGCGCGGTAGTCCGGCATTCTGGGTGGGAAGAGCTAAAATATTTCACACACAAGAGTCGGTTATTCAATGTTCAAAGAGTATATTTTGGGAAGATGATTGATCTAAGATGACTTCTGAGCCGAAACTGTAGCAATGATGTGTAGAACTTGAGGGCTGTTGATTTTAAAATTCTAAGTCTCACAGAAGTTCCGACACACAGATAATCCAAAGGTTGAGTTTAGGTTCACTTTCACCTTCAGCTCATGGTCTTGGTATGGAACCCAATCTCATTTCACCTCATGGCATTTCTTTTTGATGCTCAGGGACGAGCATGGTTTAAGTATAGGGGGATGATGAATCTCGTATTCATCACTCTAAATCTCATTTATTAAGCTCAAAACCCTTAAAATCAACAGCATTCTGGCATCTATTTTGCATAATTAGCATTCATGCATGTTTTCATAAGAATTGCATTTTAGCACAAAAATCTGCAAAAAAATAAGAAGCCAAAAACCCAAGCCAAAATGACCTGTAAATAAGCCTAACTTCCCGGATTTTTAACACATTCATCCTAACTCCGAATGACTCAAAACCACTTCCACTGTGTACATATCACTAACAAGAATAAAAGAAAAATACAAAAAATAACTAACCCAAATAAATGGACCAAAAACTCAAACCCTAATTTCAGGATTTTCGGACTAAAAGCCACATATCTTCTCCATCCAGTGTCTGATTTAATCCTACTCACTTTTGAACTAATGTGCATTTAATTACCTTCAAAACAAGACCAAGTTCAAGTGAATCGGAGCTCATATGTGAAAGTTGGGTTTTGGGCCTCTTTTGTACATTGTACATTTTCGCGGTTTTGACCTTGTATTTTATGTATATATTTTCTTAATCAATAAAAATCCAAAAAAATTAGAATTAAGTGTCTTTTATTTATCTTTGATTTTTCCATTTTTTTTCAGATTTTTATCGTGTTTAAAAATAACATAAAAATTATAAAACCCAAAAATCAAGGTATTCTATGTACCTGGGATACCCCAAAAATTCACTTTGTGCAAATGATCGATTTTGGCTTTGATGTCTTCATGAAAGTTGTAGATCTCATCGAGACGAGCAACTCTCGTGAAGAAACTTTTTCGATCCGAGGTCGTTTACTATTTTTTATCGATTTTACAAAAGGATTTATTCTCGAATTTTGTGGTGCTGACACGTGGCAGCACCTGGTGCTGCCACGTGTCAGCCGTTTTTGGACTTTATTTATATTCGTTTTATAAAAAAAAAATTTAAAAACCACGCACGTGCGCCGCACGTGCCTCCCCAGGCACGTGCTCCGCACGTGCCTCCGCCTCTCTTCCTTTGGTGCCGCCACGTGTCCCACGCAGGGCCGCCCGATCTCGGCCGATCGGACGGCTCCTGCTCGTCTTCCTCCTCCGAGCCCCCTTTCCCCTTTTGACCCACCTCCGTCGATCTCCTCCGAGATCTCCGCCGCGGATCTCGCGAGCTCCGCCCATCTCCGATCGCCATCCCCCGCGTATCCCCTTCAGATCTCCATCCAATCAAATCCCCGTCGGATCCCCTCCCGATCTTCTTCCATCTCCAGCCAAGACACCGCCCTTATAAAAACGCCACGACCGACCCATCGTGAACTTCATCCGCCGATCTTCACACAGAGTTCCACCTCCGGTCGTGACAACCGCGAGACCCCCTCTTCGCCGGCGTGATCCGAGGAGTCCATCTCCTCGCCGCAGCTCCGCCCCGCCGCGTCTGCTGCAGCTCCGGCCACTCCCAACGCCGTCGAGCTTTCCTTCAGGTATACTCTCTCTCTTCCCCTCTCTCTCTCTCTCCCTCTCTCTCTCTCTCCATCTCGCCGGATTCACCACCGAGTCCACCTCTCTTCACCGGACACGCCTCGCCTCCACCGCCCGACAACCGCGCCATCGACCGCCACCATCGACTCCTCCGTCGCCGCGGCTTCGCCCTCGACGCCCCACGGCCATGTGTCGGCCACCACCTCTGGCTTCACTCCCTCTCCGATCATGGACACCAACCACGCTTCACCATCATCGCCGGGCATCTTCTTCGACAAACACCAACGGCAGCCACCTGGGTTGCATCTCCGCCGCACGTTCACCACAACAGCGCCGGAGGCTCCCCCGCCTCTTCGCCACAACCACCGTACGCCGCAGCCGCTCTGCTCCTCCGTCATCGACATCGACCGTCACCGGCGCCCCTCCGCTCCGGCCGGCCCACCTTCCGTCTCCACACCGCCTCGCTCGGCCGGGCGCCCCAGGCCCGAGACCCCCGCCACGCGCAGCGCGCGTGTGGGCGGGGGGACGTCATCGATACGTCACGCCCAGGTCACGTGCTCCGCACGTGACCTTGGTCAAATTGCGAGGACCCCCCTACCGCAGCTCCATATTGCGCTCCAGCCCCTACCATCCAGAGGCACGTGCCTAGCACGTTCCTACTGGAAATTTTGCAGAATCGCCCCCCCCAGTATCGGTAATTGCAGAAACATCCCTCTACTGCACTATTTATTTATGTTATTTATTTAACTTGTAGTTGTATCCCTGTATTCCCCTGTGATTCTAGACCTTTTCTTTACATTATTTAATTAATCTAAAAATAGCATGATGTTCGTTAATTAATTCTCTACTGTTTGACATCTTGTGGGTATTTTTGTGATCGATGGTTAATTAATAAATATTTGTTTTGTGAAAATTGGCGTATTTTACCCATTTTCTGCTCTGAAATTCATAATTGGTCAACCGTTGCTCTAAAAATCCCAGAAAAATCACACATTGTAGAGTTAATTATTCTTAAAATTGTGCCCAAAAAGATTTGCATTTGCATGCATATTTTATCCTGTAAAAATCATTTAGCACATTTTAGTATTTAATTTTTAGTAGGTATTAAGCCCCACATTCTCGAGGTTTAGGATTTTTCTGAGATCCGTCACCTAGTGATAGATCTCAGATAATTTTGATTCTCGAAAATAAGTAGGTTTGATATTTATTAAAATTAAATATTAGAAATCATTTTGTTTACATTTAAAAATCCATAAAAAATTCATATTGCATCCAAAAATTCAAAAAAAATTGCAGTGCATCCATTTCATTATAGTTTACATTGTGGCCAAGTTTCGTATTTTTTGGACATCATTTGAACGTAAATTACAGTTTAGTCCCTAAAATAAGGCCAAAGTTGCATTTTGCTTCTTTTATTGCATTTAAAATTCCAAAAAAAAGACCGCCTCGAAAACCGAACACGAACTTTGATAGACTTAATTCTAGGTTGTTCCTTTGCCTCCTTGTGATCGACCTTGGGACTTGCCCAAGTAAAATAAACATAAAACCACGAGACGAAAATTTGAATAACTTATTTGTGGTATTTTCTTGACCGTTTCCGATTGCCGCCTACAACGCACAACACGATAAAAACAACTTTTTAATAGCAGCACATCCGGACCCGTCAATTATATCATTGAGACGATAGAGGAACTCGACCTTCTCATTTTGGAATGTTGTAAAATCATTGGCATTACTAGCCATGTTGATGTTATACGACATCATTTGTTTCGCACTCTCATATTGGTGGTTCAGGAGGAGCGAGATCCCATCAACTACTTCTTGAGGGGCAAGAACCCGATAGAGAACAAGACGTTGATTTTGGTATTCCCGAGAGTACCCATGGAAGTGTCGGTAGGAAAAGATTTAGTTAGGAAGTTGGGGTTGAGGAGGAAGATTATCATTGGCAGTTCGTGAAAATTTCATGAAGTATTCTCCAAAGGGTTGTACATGCATAATCTTCCTAGAGTCTTCCACATCATCAATTGAGAATTAAGTCATAATGCGGTAACCCAAGACACCATGTGGTAGGTAATTGGTTGTTGGTGTGGCTAGGATAGAAAGAAAGAAATGACTCTAATTAAGAGGAAGCTCATTTATGAAGATGTGAATGAGATTTTGTACATCATTGGAGACATACTCAAAGTTTGTTCACTTGTTCTTAAAGGTTCACGAAAATACGCGATTAAAAATGTGACGAAGAAGGTAAAAGAAGGGAGAAGAAATAGAGCGGTCCTCTTCAAGAGCTTTAGTAGTGAGGAGATATTCTCAGATGGTCTCACAAGTAATTTGTGTGTCCCCCACCAAGCAATCATTCACTATAGGTCCCTCGCATGAACAATTTAAAATGGTCGCAATTACATGTTCATCAACACAAAGATATGCGATAATGAAGGTGGTATTTACACGAGTCACCGGTCACCTTCAATTTCATAAATAACTGGGCTACGACAATGGGAGAGAAACATATTATATATGAGCTCACGAACCAAGGGCACAACAACTGTTTTAAGAAGGGGTGGAGGTCGTTGTGCACAAAGATGCCATTCTTCGTTGAGAAGCAGTCCACGAAAATGCGCTAGAGGATCGGTCGACATGAAGCAACACAAAGGAGAGTGATTGATGAATCTCCATTTTATCACCTTTATTCTATCATTTTGGCCTTAAAACCCCTGAAACTAATGCATGTAAATATCATTATTTTGTACAAATTAACATTCATTATTTGTTCCATTTATTGTATACAAAATATTATTTTTAATGCTAAAATTATATAATAAAGAAAAGAAAAACAATAAAATACCAAAGATATTTTATGACCCTAAACCCCGAGACTTAGGCATATTGATGATTGGGTCGCCAAGGAATAAAGGAGGGGGAGATAAGGGCCAGAAATCCAATAAAATCCTATTCTTTTATTTATCAATAATCCAGTTTTTGGAACCTATTTTATTTTTTATTTTTATACCTCAAATAAAGAAACTTTGTACATGAAAGTTGTAGATAAAAATACAAAATTGAGTTTATACAAAAATAATATATAGTGTACAAGTTATACTCAAAATAAGATTAAAAAATACCAACTTCCCATACCCATATCTCCTAAATAAAAACTCAAAATTATTGAAATCACCTTTATTTGTATATAACATTTAATAAGGTATTTAACAAAGGTGGTTTCATATTTTTTGGAGTTAAGGTGTGAAAGTTAGGTTTGGGACTCCAATTGTATACTTTACCTATATAAAATATTCATTTTATTTATTCTTTATTATTTTTATAATTTTATATTTTACAATTTTGTAAATATTATGTATAGTATATGTACATATTTATAATATAATAAAATCGTAAATAAAACATAAAAATAAAATAATATACTAAAATACATAGATGAAGTACCAATACTTATACATTTATATTCAATACCCCTATTTATTTAGGCAAAATGTGTATGCCCCCTAGGGGAGCTAACTTAGCTCCCCCGCCCCATTTTTCATGTGTGTTTTTATTTTTTTGAAAATAAAAATTATGTAAATTCATTATTATATCCCTATATTATGTCATTCAAATTTCATGCAAAACAGAGACTCCTACGACCTCCATCCAGAGGGGGTCGATTTAAAAAATCTTGAGATCGTTAAAAAAATGACTGTCTAGATGGAGGTCGTAGGAGTCTCTATTTCACAGGAAATTTTTATGGCATAATATAGGTATATAGTGATGAATATTCACGGAAAAAATTCAAAAAAAATAAAAATTTTGAAGAAAATAGGGCGAGGGGAGCTAAGTTAGCTCCCCCTAGGGGGCAGCCCCATTTTCCTCATTTATTTAAGTGTGCATATAATATCATAAAAATATAAGAAAATATATTTATATATATAAAATTAAGTTATAAATATATAAAATAATGAAATAATGAAATCAAAAATACAAAATAAAAATAAATTGTACAAAACATAGGTAAATATACCTATAAATAAAACCCTAAAATTGACTTGTAATAAATAAACTCAAAAAAACAAATAAAAACATATTAAAATACTATAAAAAAATAATAAACATTTTTTTATTTTATAACTTAAAATTTATAAAATCACTTATTATTTATTATTCAATTTACAAATAATATTAGGTCTGCTTTTTCCTGGTTGGTCCACGTGGTCCAACCAGGTTTCACCTTTAGTTAACCTCGGTCAACTCTCTGGCCGAGGTTCTAGGTTTGTCAGATCTAGGTTTGACCCCATTTTCTCACTTCTTCCCCGATTGATGTAGTCATCAATTTGGGTTGGTCTCTTATGCATTTTTCCTCGCCGATCCTAGCCCTATCATGTGTGCCTGATCTCTTGAGCCGAGGAGCTCTGCATCATCAGCTCCACCTCAATCTTCACCATGCTCCTATCACATGTACATAAGTCACCCTCGATCCTCCCTTCCAATTTTGAATCCCCTTTGGCCCAGTTTTGGCTCCCCTCTTATGAGATCTGGATCGAGATTCGTGATAGGAACCTCTCCATCTCCTTTGCGGCGAAGTAGGGTGGGTGGGAGGCCTGTTCCAGCCATCTCCGGTGGAGCGTCACCGCTGTGAGTTCATCTCATTGTCTCCGACCGACTCGAGGTTTGTTTTAATTTTTTTAGGTAGATTTAGGTTTTAGATTTCATTTAATGCATTTACTTTATGCTTTGATTACTCGAGTAGTGTAGGATTAGCCATTTCGCAGTTCGTCGGAGGCTAGCTCCGGCGAACACCTCCACCGTGATACACATTGTTTTTGTCGCTCAGTCCATCCGCACGTCATATCCTTACATCTTCCGATCATTTCCCCCATCTCAGATCCCCTCGTTCTCACATTGAATGAGAGACCTCCTATCTCTGTCGTACTGGAGACCACCACCCATCCAGTTCCCTCGCCCATTCTTCTTTATGAAGCTCTCCCGAGCTTCGCCTTGTTTTTGCGAACTAGACCCTGTAGGAAAAGAAGCAAAACATCACCTTTGCATGGGCTTTTGAGGTTCGAACAGGAGCCCCAAGTGTTGAGCATCGCTTGAGCGCTTTTGGTGGTGCCCGGCCCTTTTACAAAGCTCCACAGTTGTGGAAGAACATCAAGAACCTGAGGAGCAGCTTTGCAGGGAAGGAGGAGGTCGGAGGATCACGCCCTAGCTGATCGAAGCTCGGAGGAACAGGAGTTCTTGCACGTTCTTCCAAGCTACTCTAGAGCCATTCGATCGCCCTCCTTCACCCAGGTGAGCAGAAGTCGTTGGATGATCAGAGCCAGAACCATCAGATCACCTTGGGAGTAATCCCATCCATCCAGGCGAAGCGTCATCGTGCGGTCGGAGCGTGACAGGTGGATTAGTGACAAAACCAGAGTCGTCCGTTAGAGCACGTGGAGGGGTATTTTGCACCTTTTCCCCTCTGTTTTTATCGTTTTATTTTTAGTCCTGTAAAGTATTTTTAACGTTTCAAACTTTTGGTTAAATTGAAAGTCATACCCTATAGTTTTTGATATTGCGTATCGGTCCCTTGTCAGCTCACCTTACCTGTTATCCCATGTGAAGTGGGCATTTTGTAGAGAAACCCTTGCAGCTTTTGTTATTTATGCTTTGTCCATATTATTTTAATTCTAGTTATAAATTTTGAAAAATTGTAGAAAGGCCCTCGTATTTATTTTAATTACATATATGCCCATACTAGTTCAATAACTTTTGTGTGTTATTTCAATTTATTAAAAAATGGTGTCCATACTCCAAAAAATAGGGTTACGCTCTTGGTTGCTTACTTTTACACGTTATATTTTTACATTTGCAATTTAGGTCTTTTTCATATTTTACAAAAATAAAAAAGAGCACAAATAATCCTTATTTGTAGTATAAAATACCAAAAAATATAAAAACATTTTGAAAAATTCTTGAGAAAAATATTTTATTTATTTAAGTATTTTAAGCCTTCAGACCAAAAATCACTAAAAATAGATAAAAAAATACATAAAAATAAAAAACTCCAAATACTTTATAAAAATCTAAAAAAATCCAAAAAATATTAATTTTTATTTTATAATTTTATTTATATTATTATTTACAATTAAAATTGATTTGAAGAATTTTGAATTATGTTTGATATTTTTAATCTTCATTTCAATTCGGTCCATTTATTAAATCCCTAATTTGGGATATTTGTGACTTTAAAAATCCATCAAAAATAGTAAAAATATCTAAAAAATCACGAAAATAGTAATTAGATATTTCAAACCAAAAAACATTTTTTGTATTTTGTTTATTTTTACTAGTATTTATATATATAATCTTATAGTTTATATATAGTTTTATATATTAACTATATATCATATACATCTTTTAATAAAAGAAATAGAAATCAAAAATCAAAAAATATAAAAAGAAAAAAAATAAAAATATGTATAAAATTAAAAGCAATTTAAAAATATAAAAATGAAAATTTAAAAATATATAAAATTAAAAATCCACAAAAATAAATAGATAACAAGAAGTACATAGTTTTGCGCATTTATTTGCATCGATCTCCCGTTTGCTCCATGTGTTCGACACTCTACACATACTTACGCATATAAACACATTTGTATAGTTATAATAAATTTAAAATCCACGTATTCTGCTTTTCATTGCTTGATTATTAATTGTGGTTAATTATTGATTTATTAGGGTTTCTTGATGGGCAATGCATCGATTGTGGTCTCGCCTTGTGAAGTCGTACGACCCTTGAAAAACCCTGGTTATTAATGATGTCGGTGAGACAGCCGCGTTCTTCTGTCGAGGAGATACAGCGCCTTGAGTAAGATAATCTGGAGGCAAATCATTACTTGGGAGCCATCTCGCTGGAAGCAGGAGCGAAGGGGAATCAAGAAATAGTCGTCCAACATGGAAATGAGAGAAAAAGGTTCCTGACTAACTAGTATGATTGATCTTAGACAGATGATTTGATTTATCAGAAGATGATCGATCGCAGCTAGAGAGTTCTTTGATTAATCAGAGTTCCAAAGCTTTTTTTCTTTTTGAGAGGGGCACATGTCTTAGGTGTGAGGAGAAATGAATGGGAGTGGTCTCCTTAAATAGAATAAAGAGTAGGTGCCAAAAGAGGGAAATCCAAATTTTAAAAATTCAAATTTTGAATTTAGAAGAGATAAAGGTGATTTAAAGTGTTCAGACGTCAATCACTATGGGTGGCAGTTTAAGAGGATCAAGGTCGTGTGAGAGTTGAGGAGATATGGATCAAAAAAGAATATTTTGTGCATGGATTGATCGATCAGGTTGATACTATATGATCGATCATAGATTGATCAATCAGGACAATTCCAAATGATCGATCAATTAGTCTTCTCAACAAAAAGACAGAATTAAATCAAATCTTTTAAAGTATAAAGATCTCATTCTCTTTGGAGTTGAGCAAATCTAACAGTAGCTAAGAGTTTAGTGAATATGCCAGCTTATTGTTTATCTGCAGAGACATCATTCAAACAAACTTCTTCCTTTAAGGCATGTTCACGAAAAAGGTGATGGCAACCATATATATGCTTGGTCCTAGAGTGATTAACATGGGTTTTGGCAAGATTGATAGAACTAGTATTATTATAAAATTGATATTTTGAGAATGATAAACCAAAGTCAGCAACAGTGTTTCTCTAACATAATAATTGACAAAAAGTCAAAGTTGTCGTTATATACTCAGTTTCAGTTGTTGAAAGTGCAACACAGTTCTGCTTTTTAGAAAACCAAGATACTAAAGCATTTCAAATAAACTGACAAATGCCACTAGTACTTTTTCTATCTTTACGAAGTGTAGTCTGCAATGCTATATGCGAAGAGATCCATAATGCTTGTCTTGGGATAAACCAAACCAAAACTTTAGTAGTAGCCAAATAACAAAAACTTTTTAACAACTTTCAAGTGACTCTTTTTAGGGGAGGGCTAAAACCGTGCAGCTAAAGAAGTGTTGAAAAGAATATCATGTCTATGTAATGTTAGATGGATGATGAATCTACAATTCTCATTCTTTATTCTTTTATTTTAGCTCTTTCTTTTGGAAAAACCACATGTAAATATTTGTAAATACAATAACTTAACATTTTGCATGACTTTATTTATAATGAATAATTAATACCTATTTCACAAAAGTAAAATAATAAAGAGAAAAAAAGAAGAATGTATTTAGAATAAACACATAGTGACCCGAACCCCAAGAGACAGTCAAATCGTGACCTGATCGCAAACAAAATAAGTAGAGAGAGATAAGGGTACACTATGTATTACACATACTACCTATACCTGTACAAATATCTATCTATTTATTTGGACAAAATAATAATATCTTATTCTTTTTACACTTGTATATACCCATAATAATATAATAAAAATAAAATAAAAATCATAAAAACAAAATAAAAATGAAAAATAAAATCATCAATTCTTTGTACAAAATAGACATGTATATAATACAATACCTATTTAATTTACACATGTAAATAATTTATAAAAAAATCAAGTAAAAATCATTTGGTATTCCTTTAATTATTTTATAAATAAATAAAATATAAAATAAAAAGAATTTTGGTAAAAATAATAAAATAAAAATATGTGTACATGATACATAGGTATATTATACCTGTATATAATATTATATACCTTATTTTATTTTCATAAAAATAATTAAAAAACACATAAAAATAGCTCATAAAATAATAAACATTTTGTATTTTATACATTTTTAAATTAAATTCATTTACTATTTTTAATTCAACTGTCTTATATTTTTGTAGATCCTGATTTCTCATAGGTCCACATGGGATTGTTGACCCCGGTTAACGTCTCACCATCCACCTCGCCGGAGCTCCTTCTCCATTTTCTAGTGCCCGGACCGACTACCTTTGGCCTCATTTTCTCTGCCCGATTTCTCTCCTAGGATCCGTGATTCTCACGGATCCCTAAGGAGGATCGGATCTTCCTAGGGTTCTGCTCCACGTACCGATCTTCTTGGACCCTCGAGCATCCTATAAATACACTCCTCCACCTCCTATGCTCTTGAGCTTGTGCCTTGCGCCACCTAAGACCCCTAGTTAGCTTCCTTAGATTGACAGCCATCAGAGGAGTAGCTTAGGAACCTGTGGAGACGCATGAAGGCTCGTAGCTTGTAATGCGGCGAGAGCTCCGTCGCGTGAAGCTTCACAGCCAACAACAGCTCGGTTGAGTCCAAGACCCATCTATCCACTTTTGCGTGGAGCTTTTGATTTCATCTGAACCTTCAGGTATCGCCCATAGCCCTGCATTTTCCCGTCCATTCCACTTTTCCACTTCATCATCGATGTTATTCGTTAGCTCTGACCAGCGGGTCTGGAGCCCGTTATTCACCCTCGTCCGCATGGATCTACCCCTTGACTCACCACGTACCTTCTTACGCAACCTACCCACCTTAGGCTCTCCCATCATAGTGAGATTAAGGATTGGACCTCCTTCCCCTGCCTTCGCTGGAGGTCGAGCACCACTCCCCACCACTTCTTTTATCTCTTTATGCAATAAACCGGACCAGAGCGTCACCCCCCAGTCCTTCTACTCTCTGCAGGTACTAGTGCGCGCGAGGAGCCCCTGATAGCCCAGCTGCTCTAGCGGAGCAGCTTTAGGAGGAGCTTCACCACTTCGCACATCTGACCAATGTTTCCCCAATTGGAGCCGGCCATTCGACGCGGAGCCTCCTCATGACCTTGTTGGACTTCTTGGCGACCTCATCGGAGCGATGAATCTCCTCCCTCGAGCGATTGAAGTTCTCCCTGGGCGAGTTCATCCAGGATCCCTCTTTGTCGTTCGATCTGGAGCAGCCTTCCATATCTGATCAGATCCATATGCCACGCTTCCATCCTAACGGTCTAATCAGATCCAGAGGGACCATCTGACGTGCACGTTCCTGACAAGATTATAACCGTCAGATCATTTCATAAGAATATCAGAGCCACCCACTTCTGCCTCCTCGTGCGCACGTACGTTCCCCCATTGGGTATATTTCATTTTATGCCTTGCATGTTTCCTTATTAGTTTTAGTCCTTTAAATAAAATGTGTAGTTGAAGACATTTGCAGTTTGGACCCCCAAGGTTTTTATATTTGCATTTTAGTCCTTCTGAGTTAGAGTCATGTGTGTCCCCACGTGCATGTTGGCATATTTGCAACTTTATCTCATGCGCTTTTATGTTGTTAATGAATGAATGTTATGTTTTGAAAATTTCATTTATGTCCCTTTAAGCATGGATCACATTTGACACATGTGCTGGTTGGATTAATTGTAGACTCATCCCTATGCTTTCTTATCATGTTATCTATTTGCTCCGCATACTTAAACTATTTACTTTTAGGTCCCTACAAACTGTATTTAACTCCTTGGCTTTTATTCGACTCAATAAATATTAAATCAATTCTAAAAATTGTCTAAAAATTAGTTAGCTTCTGCTACTGTGTAATATTTGTGGTAATTTTTGTTGATTAAATTGTTTGCATTTTATATTATTAGAAATTCAAAAACCTCTAAAAAAGACCTTGTTTGTGTTACAAAAATCATACAAATTCGAAAAATGTTTTAAAAAATCCCACAAAAATTTCTATTTGTTGTTTTTTATTTTCAGTAAAAATTTTGTTTGAAAAATCTTTATAAAAACCTTAAAAATCACAAAATAATCAAAAACTTATAAAAATCATACAAAATCAAAGAAAGTTAAAAAAATTGTGTTTTCAGTTCTTATTTGTAGGTTTTATTTCTATTTTATCATAAAATTACCATCCATGACCTTTGGGCAATTAATATTTTTAATTTGCAATTTGGTCTTGTTTGTGCACTATTTTCCATATTTAGCACTGTTTGATTTTTAAAAATTTACAAAAACATTTGAAAAACCTCTAAAAATTACCAAAAACACCTCAAAACTCACAAAACCCAAAAGTATTTTTATTTTATTTTTCTGAGTATTTTTGACTATTTTGAAAAATACAATAAATGTTGTGTGTGCCTTGTGTGTTTTGTGCTTGTTTACCTTTTATTGAAAACTTAAAATTTGAAAAATTAAAAACCACTAAAAAATATTTTATTTTTGAAATTTGACGACTTAGTTTTTAAATCATGCTCCTTGTGTTCGACCCTAGTAGCTATACCAAGTAAATAAAAATAGCAGACCGCGTACATTTGATTGCTTTATTTTCTTGAGTGGTTTTATTTTCTTGTGACCGAATCAGTTGATTAGGGACAACGACAGATTTTATATTTTCCACCTTAGTCGATCTTAATTTATGTGTCATCAGAATGGCACCGTTGTCGAGGAACACAACTTAGTAGTAGGATTTCATTTTTTATTATTTTTATATCTATCTTATATAACTATTTTCTGACCTCTCTCTATTTCACTTTTGGTGTGAGGAACTGCTCAAGGACGAGTCGGATCACTTTGGAGGAGATTGCATCTGAGTAGGAGTGGAGGAGGAGAGAAGGCAGTTGCATTAGATAGATATTTTATTTTTGCCAAAAACTATTTATTGTAATATTTAGACTCTGAGACATTTGAACTCTCTCGGTTGATTCGGGGTCTGTTTCGTTGAGTGCCGGTGCACTCGGTGGATCTCACCGCGGTTTTTTCGAGATTTTTTGCTTTTAATTTTCTATTTGATTCCCTAAGTTTTGGCCCTTAGATTTAGGACTTCTATTTGATTGTGCTCGTAACTAGCTATGGTCCCAACACTTAATTACTTTTCTGTTCCGGTAGAACGTAATTGGACTTGTCTAAAATAACTCTAAGAAAAGTTAAATTACTGGGATTAGAGACCATGTGCCGAGAGAGGATGTATACAATGCTGAAGGGACCCATTATAGTGGGCACCGATCAGCATCAAAGACTGGACTCCAGTCTCTCTTCCCGATAGTTAGCTACTTGTTCTTCATGTTAATAGAAGTTTCTCAACTAGGGAAGATTTCCTCATGCATCATATAGATAGTTTTATTTCAATCTTTATTTTATGCATGGATCACCCTGCATGTAGAGTGCTGGAACAAGGTACGCATTTTATCTCTGCATGCATCATTGTGTTTGATCGTGCATCGGCTTTTCCGACTTCCTCCCCTGTATTATTGGACTCAAAATAACCAAGGAAATCAAAAAATTCATTAGGTGTTGTTTTTATTTTAGAAAAATACATAAAAAGTGACAACAAAAAAATTTGGGACTGCTAATGCAAACTTAACCTAAAACTGAACTTACATAAAAATCTTTGTTTTCAGGAGAGTCACCCCCTCCTTGTTTAACTTATCTACAGCAAGAGAGCAACCCACACACTAGGATAGAGCTGCACTCAATCTCTCTTTAGACTACTGGTCTCATTGTTAGCTGTTCTCCAGTGAGGATTTCACTGGGTAGCCGATAATCGATCTGGAACTTCCTTAGCAGATTGGGCAGATCAGGTAGTCGGTAAACGGTCCGCACCTATACTGGCTGGTAAAAACTAGTTGTGAGATCAAGACAGTCTCCTGGGAGTATTGGGTTCCCAACCGCTCGCTTAATCGCTCTGATAGATTGAGTGATCACCTTAAAAAAATTTGATAAGATTAATGACCAATCTTTCACGGTCATCAGCTCGCGTTGTGTAGGTGAATAGGGGGATTGATTTCTCATCTTATTTGCATTCCAAATCCAATCGTCATAAATCCCCACATCACTATGATGGGAAGGAGGTCCCTTAAGATGCCTTTGACAGCACCTTTTTCAAGCACTTCTCTCCATTCATCTATGGTTGCTTCATAGAGCTCAGACCTGCTCTCTGAACCCGAATTCGCTACCACCTTGTTCCCCCTCGACCACCCTTCTTCTTTACCTGAGGTGCTAGAGCAGAGGCCAGCACAGTTACTCGTACATTTGACAACACCTGAGTTGGGGTCTTTTGGCTTTGCAGAGACCAGAGAGATGGCCAGTAGTGAGAACCATACCGATGAGCAGCCATAGACTTCTTCCTATGTGTTACACCAAGCCGCCATCAACAATACCTTGCTTGCTTCCTTGGAGACCATGCAGCGTCAGATTCGGTTCCAGGGAGTTTTTATGACCGAGGTGGGGAGAGAGATCACACAGATGAGAGCTGTGCGAGCAGGGCCGTAGAGATCAGCCGGTGGAGAGATACCCGGAATTGAGGGAGGAGACAGACGTCCTGAGGAGCCGTAGGAGCCAGCGAGACTAGCACGGATGATGAGGAAGTTGCACAACCATGGTGCAACCCTCACCCAAAGATGGATCCAGTTGTCAGAGATCCTGGGTGACTTCAAGCTTCACCCCCAGACAATTCAGTTACTACCTAGATTCCATGGGCTAGCCACCGAGGAGCCTCACCTCCATCTGTAGGAGTTTGATATGATATTTAGTATTGTCTACGATAGATTTGTGGACAAGGACACGATCAAGTTGATTGCCTTCTCATTCTCCTTGGTTGACAGAGCAGCCTACTTCACAATGATCCCAAACGAGCAGTTCCATGAGGCTTGGGATCGATTCGGAGAGATCATTGACCGGTGTCCACATCACGAGATATCCAAATCCAACCTTGTTTGGAGCTTTTTCTGTGGGCTGACACCGAAGCTCCAGGGGCTATGAATGCCTCTTGTGGAGGGTCCTATTTTGCAAAGGATGAAGACCAAGTTTGGGCCATCTATGAGGAGATGGCAGAGAACTATACAGTGATGTCCCAGACCCGCGTCTACACTCAGGGGAAGCCCCTCCCACAGGATATTCATATCAGAAGATTGCAAGAGTAGATTTTGGTCCCTCCATTTCTTCGACAGCAGCAGCACTCGCCGAGTCCAGTTGTTGATATGGGCATTATCAGCCAAAAGTTGGTTCACATTGAGATCATAGAGAAGAAGCAAAGATAAGTAATGGACAAGCTCATCAAGATTGATGAGCTTTCCCAAACCTTGAGTGACATGAAGACCCAGATCATGTGTCTCCAGGAGGGACAGACGGCTTCTCAGCCCTGTCTCAGGTCACGGACTGATCCAGGGAGCAGCTCCACCCAGCCATCTACCTCATACAGCCAGGTGCACCATATCCAAGCAGAGCCGGTTCAGTAGCTCTAGCACTACCAGCAGCCACCACCATCTCTAGACACGCAGATGGTGGTCTACCAGTCGGATCAACCATTGGCAGCCCTTCCCTCTCCACACCTCGAGCAGGAGCCATTGATGGAAGTCTATGGGATCTGGTACTCCCAATACCAACCTCAGCTCGGGATTCGTCGTGACCATCCCGTCTTTCGAAGGACTAATGGAGGCACCTCTTCCCAGCAGCAACCTCCAGCTCAGGTAGGCAGAGCAGCTAGTAGCAGCAGCCCCAGTACTCCCACCAGTAGCAGCAGCAGCATGGTCCTCGTCTCCACTATTAGGGACAGCTGTGGAGGCAGCAGCTTCAACCACAGTACTCCCAGCCTCCTCCTCACTACCAGCAGCAGCAGACTCAGCCTCATTTCTACTGAGGCAACCCGTCTGGTTCTCATGCACCAGTCTATGAGAACCCAGCCCTTGATGACCTCGCATGCTTACTCTCTGATCAGCAGGCATCCTTCCGGTGAGAGATGGACGAGTTCCCGGTAGGAAATTAGGGAGATAATAAAGGGCAAGGCCGCCATACCCGCTTAGATTGAACCTAACCCGAACAATCTGAAGAGGAAATCTGAGTAGGTACAGTTTACAGAGACCACCACTCCTAGTGATTTATTGGATGATGATTCTTCTTCTATATTTGATGCTAATTTTGTGACAACTAGGAGTGGTAGGATGCCAGTTGGCAGTGACTCGTCTGAGCGACAACCTGATACAGATTCCAGAGCGCCACACAAGGATGGAAGCGGTGTTGATGCTGTTTATCGTGATGATGATGATAATGGCATTGAAGCCACCAAGGGCATTGATCCAAATGATTGTATTGAGGTTGTCGTGTTTCCAGTCCGCAGACAGTGGTGATGATGCCACTATTCCAGATGCTTGGACAGAGTGTGTGGTGATGCCACAAAGTCAGATGCTATAGGTGGTACTGATGCCACCGGATTTCCTTCTGTTGTGTTGTCTAGTTTTAAACCTGAGGACACTCATAGAAAATCACAAAAAAATGGAAAAACAAAAAAGAAACATAAATATGAATAAAGGAAAGGTTTCTGTATCTCATGTGAGTCCATCTGTTTTGCATGATAATCTTGGTATGGATTCTAGTCTACTACATGCTAAGGAACCTACTCATGACCCTCACCTCTCTAGAGGGTCCATACATCCCCTTCCCTCAAGCACTTCGCTTAGGAAAGGGGCCAAAAAGGAAAATCTCAAAAAGAAACATCAATTAAAGTTCGGCGAGCACATGATTGATAAATTCCATATACAGCTAACTCTACATGAGAACTAGAGTGCTTTCCTATTTTCCATAGGAATTTGAGAGAGGAGACCACCATCCGTAGGAGGAAGAGGAACCACAATGCAGAGATCCATGTGCTTACTCGTGCAACTTGCTTTCTTATTCAGGAACCGGTTGCCAGCCAAGAGACCTGATGTAGGAGCTCCATATGTCAGATGCCACATTCACGAGCAGCAATTCGATCGTACCCTATTAGACAACGGTTCTTCAGTTAACCTTCTTCCGGTTGCCTTACTCGACCGATTCAAGTTTGGCCCTCTTAAACAGAGTAAGACAGTCCTTCAGTTTGTTGATAGATATGTTAAGAGGCTGAAGGGGTTACTCAAGATGTTGTCATCACAATTCAGGGCCTGAAATTCCACGTGGACTTTGTTGTAGGGACATGGAGATCCCTGCATCTGTGACTGATACCCCCCAATTCCTAGGATGTCCTTTCTTGGCCACAACCAAGACTGTGTCCGATCATGATAGAGGGAAGGTATACTTTCCGTGTCGAGGGTGAAAGTGTACAACTAGAGACGATCGAGGAGACTAGAGCGAGAGATTCAGCTTGCTCAGAGCAGATGAGCGACTCAGAGCAGATGACAGATGTAGAGCGAGACGTCCACCAGGAGTACGACTTTCTGATTACAGATGATGAAGCAGTATGGGCAGACCTAGCAGCACGAGTCTCTTCACCACTTCAGACACTACAATGCTTCATACGACAACTGATGAGAATTCGGAGAGCGCACTCATGTCATAGGACACCTTAGAGGCTGGATGATTGTGATCAGGATAGCGAGGCAGATTTTATTTCATATGATTCTGATTCAGATCCCTTGAACACAGACACTGATTTTGATTGGTAGGAGTTTGATGATTATTTACCGTGTCTTGTGTCCACATAGTCGACATCTAGGGTGGAGAGTGAGCCAGGACAGTTGAAAAATATACCAGTAGGGTCATCTTCATCAGATTCACACATTCAGCGAGAGTTCTCCCATGAAGATTTGGCATCTTTTACACGAACATTTCAGAGGCCAGATTTGTCAGCTCCCACTGGTCCAAAACTTAAGATCTTTCCACAGAGTATGAAGTATAGGTTCCTTGCGAGTGAGCCAAATATGTTCCTAGTCATTATCTTAGAAGATTTGATTGAAGACCAAGAATCTCGTTTGATGGAGTTCTTGAAAGAAACCGCAAGGCGATTGGATGGAGTGTAGATGATTTCCAAGGGATAAGTCCGGTCTTGTGCTCCCACCACATCTATCTCGAAGAGGACGGAAAGCCATCATGTGAGTTCCAGCGATGGCTAAACCTGAATCTGCAAAATGTGGTCATGAGGGAAATATCAAAGTGGTGGAGCGTCGATTTTATCTACCCTATTTTCGACTCCAAATGGGTTAGTCCATTGCATGTGGTACCCAAGAAGACGGGTATCACCACAGTTTTGAGCGAGTTTGGAGAGGAGATAGATACCCGAGTGCCCACTTCTTGGAGGGTCTATGTGGACTACAGACGATTGAATCAGGCCACCAAGAAGGATCATTTCCCATTGTCGTTTATTGATCATATTATTGAGAGGCTAGCTGGGAAGAGTCACTAATGTTTTCTTGACAGGTACTCTGGGTACAATCAGGTGGCCATACCGCCCGAAGACCAGGAGAAAATGACATTCACCTGTCCATTTGGGATGTATGCTTTTAGACGGATGTCGTTTGGTGTATGTAATTCCCCAGCTACATTCCAAAGGTGCATGCTTTCCATCTTTTCGGATATGGTGGACGACTGTTTAGAGGTATTCATGGATGACTTTTTGGTCTATGGCGATGGGTTCGATGCTTGTCTTGACTGCCTAGACCGTGTACTTCATCACTGCAAAGAGGTCAATCTTGTATTATCTTAGGAGAAGAGTCATTTTATGATGACTCATGGGACGGTGCTTGGCCATATCATCTCCAACAGGGACATGGAGGTCTATCCGGCCAAGGTGGATATCATTAAGAAACTCAACCACCATCCAATTTGCATCAGTTGCGATCTTTTCTAGGGCATGTCGGTTTCTACCGACGGCTCATTCATGACTTTGGTCGTATTGCCCGACCACCACTGATTTGGATGAAAAACACCCAGTTCATTGTAGATGATAAGTGCATGGCATCATTTGAGACTCTTAAGGGACTAGTTATTCAGGCTCCTGTCCTTCAGCCACCCGATTGGTCTCTCCCATTCGAGATCATGACAGACGCTTCTGATTTTACCATAGGGGTTGTGCTTGGATAGAGGAGGGATGGATTGCCTTTTGCCATTCACTATGCTAGCCGAACTTTGGATGTCTCTCAGTGGAATTACACCGTGACTAAGAAGGAGATGCTAGTCGTAGTCAGCTTTGGATAAGTTCAGATTGTACATTCTTGGATCTAGAGTGACCATATACACAGATCACATCACCATACGATTACCTCATGACTAAGAAGTATGCCAAAGCTTGATTGACCAAATGGATCCTTTTACTCCAGGAGTTTGACATAGAGATTAAGGATAAACCTGGAGTCAAGAATGTAGTGGTGGATAACCTTTCCCGCTTAGAGAACCTTGAGGATGCTGATCAGATCGCACCTATCACAAAGACCATCCCAGATGAGGTGATTCTTGCTATCACCTCGCTTCCATGGTATGTTGACATTGTGAACTATCTTGTTGCCAAGAGAGTTCCACAAGGTTGGCCTAGACAGTGACTTGAGACCTTCCTTGCGAAGGCCAAGTCATACCATTAGGAGGATCCCACCCTTTACCATGAAGGGGGGATAGTGTCTAGTATCGGTGTATTCTTCAGGAGGAGCATCACAGTGTCCTCACTTACTGTTATAAGCTTGAGGCAGGAGGGCACCATTCTGGGAGACGAATAGCAAAGAAAGTTCTCTAATCCAGTCATTGGTGGCCTACTCTCTTCAAGGATTCAGATGAATTCGTGAAGAGGTGCCCTGACTGTCAGAGGATGGGCACTTTTGGACAACGTGATATGATGCGGATGCTGCCTATTTACTTCTGTGAGGTGTTCGACACGTGGGGCATCGATTTCATGGGTCCATTCCCTAAGAGTTGGGGGTTTGAGTATATTCTGCTTGTTGTAGATAATGTGAGTCGCTGGGTTGAAGCCATCCCCGCCCGAGCCGTAGATGCTAAGACTGTATGCATATTCTTGAGGAAAAATATCATTTCATGGTTCACGGTACCTAGAGTTTTGATTTCAGACGGGAGGACTCACTTTATCAACGATAAGGTAAGGGCCCTTGCCAACGAGTTCCGCATTGACCATCGAGTTGCCACTCCATATCATCCTCAGACTAATGGTCTTTCTAAAGTATCGAATAGGGAGATCAAGACTATATTGTAGAAGGTTGTCCGTCCAAACCGAAAGGATTGGTCACAGCTTTTGGACTCGGTTTTGTGGGCTTATAGGACTTCCTTCAAGACACCTTTGGGTACATCTCCGTTTTGTCTCGTTTATGGCAAGCCATGCCACTTACTTGTGGAAATCAAGCACAAGTCACTTTGAGCAGTTATAGAGTTATTATTGGATCCCAAGAGTGTAGGAGATCAAAGGAAAGCAGAGTTGGTAGCCCTAGAGGTGTTGAGATATAGCCTTCTCAAGTAGCCTACAATATAAGGATGGAGTGGGGATATGGCATGATTCCCATATCATCCATAAACAGTTTGAGTCGAACTAGAGAGTATGACTATTTGATGGTAGGTTGAGATTATTTCCAGGGAAATTACAAAGCAAATGGAAGGGACCTTACTTGGTCAGAAAGGTGCACGCCAATGGAAGCATTGATATATCTGAGTTGCCATCTGATTCCACATTTCGAGTTAACGGTCAGCGCCTGAAGCCATATCTTGATCACGATCCGTTGATCGTTGACATTGACCCTATTCATTTTGCATGAGATGTGGTCTTTGACTCACATCATTTGCATTTCATGTCTGATTATCACTTCTTCTTCGCAGTTGTATAGATCCATATTGTCCATATCATCCATTCTTTTTGTCTGACACCCTATCTTCACCTTGTGCTTATGCTATACTTAGGGGATACTTTGCCCTACGTATGGGGGGTATTAGACCTGTGATTATCCATTGATTTCATTACCTCTGTTTCGCTACCTATAATTATGGATATTTTACCCTAAGTATAGTGGAGGTGATACATGTACATCCTACTCCTCGGTTTCCCCTTGTGTACAAACTTCTATAATTAGGATTATTTGATCCTAAGTATAGGGGGATCACCGACTTATATTCATTTTATTCATTACATTCTTTCATTCGTCATTGTAGTATAGCATTCTTTTCACTTCCCAATACTCAACACGAGTTATGTCTTCCTTTCATCGCTCTTTGATCACTCTGAGGACATCGTTCAAGCTAAGTATAGGAGGGTGTCATATATTTTGTATATATACTTTAGCCATAACTCGTACTTTGTTTGAGTGTATTAATAATAGGGATAAAAATCATAAAACTAAGCATCACACAAATTTTAACTTTTTTTCGTGTACATAAATGTTTGTAAAAACCTCTCGTAAAAATTATTTATGTACAAACTTTTGTAAAAAATATTTTGTTGTAAATGTTTTTGTATCAAATTATGTATATAGTACAATCTTTTTGAAAAATGTTTGGAAAATAAAAGTTTGCAAAATTTTGTTTGTAAATGTTTGTAAAAATATTTTGCAAACCTTCTCCTTCTTTCTTGCATTAAAAAATTCCATAAAATTTGCATATTTTGAAAAATATTCCACAAAAAGAGTTTTTGTATATATTTGCATGTACATTCTTTTGGATCATAGTTGATATTTAAACTAGTCTAGAATTAAATTGAAAAATGGAGCTTGGTTAAGACTTAATCACTTAACTTCAGAGGAACCTTATAGGATTTGGGGTTAAGACTTTTCATATCCATAGTGACTTAATTCTTTGAGTCCACTAGGCTATGTTCACATTTCATCTTGATGAGCCTAACTAGAACACTTAACAACGCACGCATGACTCTCAGAGACAATGGCTTGACTTGGACATGCACCTTACACATGGCTCAACACAGATGAGGTGGTGAGGAGGCAGAATTCTTTAGCTTGGGGTAGTATACAAGGGTAGTACAGCTAGCTGGAAGCTCTCATCTTCCTCTAGGGAGGGATGTGCACCTCAATCTGGTCGAGTGGCATTGAGGTCTAAAGACAGGAGTCTGTGGGTTGCAATAAAGCTTCAAAAGAGGGATAGTCTACTGGCTCAAGAGGAAAAACTCCTTACGTACATGATGCACCATGTAAATATGTTGTATAAACATCAAAAAAATGTGCAGAAATATGAAAAACTCCAAAAAAAGGGGACAGACCTTATTGAAAATGAAATGCCTGCCGGAGTGTATGTAGTGAATCAGCAAAGCTTATGTATTCCACCTTCTCATCTCATGGAAGCTTGCAGCTGGAGACTTAGCTACACTGGTTAAACTCTAAGGGATACGTGGCTACACTGATCACGGTCCATGTTGATGCAATTTTCGTGGTTTAAAAAGATGATTTAATCAAGTTGTTGTTTACCCACGATAAATCGGAATCAAACAAATAATATTACAACTACGAGCACGATGAAAGTATGCAAAAAGTATGCGGCAAGTAGAGGTTCGAATCCACAGGGACGAAGCAAACTAGCAATATTTTTTAAAATGATTTTAGACCAATTCTCAACTTCAACCTTGCAGGGATAGAAAATGATGTTGTTCTGCAAACTTAAGGGCATGTATGTAATTTAGACAACCTTAGGGGGGCATGATTAATAGTGAGCAATATTTTTGAAAGAGATTAAATTCCAAAAATTGTGAAGTTGTAATGAACATAACCATTACCAATTACTATGATCCCCTTAGAATATAAGTACTAAAAATAGTGACCTGGAAATGCAAACTTTATATAAAATATACATAAACATATGCACGATGATGAAAGTTTGCAAAGTTAAAGACACGGAAATGCAAATTTTATGTAAACTATAATTAAGCAAATGCATGGTGATTAAAGTTTTCAAAGTTTTAGACAGAACAAAAAACAGCAAATGAAAAGAAGGAAAACGAGGTGGTTGCAGGTGTGGCCCAGGTGGTGTTGAAGATGAACAGACAGAACAAACGCCGACCGAAGGTGATACTGCGTGCGAGGGAGACCGCCGGAGGATGGTGGCCAGTGGTGGCGGAAGCACGCAGCAGAGGAGGAGGGTGCGCTGGAAGACAGGGGCTGGACGAGGATGCGCGCAAGGTGCGAGGGGACAGTGGCTGGACGCGCACTCGCACACGCTAGAGGGGTGACAATGGTTGTGATGCATGCAATGGCTGCACAGGCTGGAGGACGCGTACATCGGCTATTGTGGGTTGGCGAATAGTGTTGGGCGCAAGGCCGGTGGTGCGTAGCCAGTGGTGCACCCGCACGCAAGGAGAATCGCTGGAGAACGGAGACCGCTGGGCGTGCAGCCACTGGCTGCTGTGTTGATGGCGCATGGGGGAAAGATGTCACCGAGGAGGATGGTGCTCTGGAGGCGCCTATATCTTCACGAGTGCAAGGGAGAGCTGCTACATATTGGGTGTCATCTGCATGAGAAATTAGAGAGAGAGAGAGAGACGAGAGAGAGAGACGAGAGAGAGAGATCGAGAATACCCCCTTGCGTTGGGAAGATGAGGCCCCTTTTAGCTATGCTATGTACGACTATGCATGAAGAGTCTCCATGCAAGTAAAGACAAAAATTAATTATATGTGCATGGGAAATGTGTGAACATGGGGGAAGAGATGTTACGTGGGGCTCAACTCTCATGGAGAAATGTTTGGTTATTTTGCAAAGTCTACCTTCCCAATTTCTATCCAATAACAAATGTTTAAGAGAGACAATATAATGTTCTTTGGTTGCATATAACTCCAATGGATTTTATTCTCTTACTATGATATAGTTGATGCAGATATTTATTTAAACTTTAGTGATTAACAAGGATGATTATAGAATAGAGATCATTTTTTTAATTAATTCATATTTATATATTTCGTCGAGAAATTTACTTAAAGCGATTTTCTTTGTTGTGCGCATGTGGTTAATAAGATATCATCTATGTGAAATTGGTTTAATCATATCAATCATTAAGGTTGATCTTCACATATTTTAAACATGTTATAACCATATATAATGCAGTCATCACACCCCCATACTTAAGTCTTGCTAGTCCCGAGCAATAATAAGTAATAGTGAAGGATAAGGAAAATAGCCAAGATAGATCGGGTGAGGGTTTGCAGCAGACATACCCACAAAGTCTCGAGATTCAGATCCTAACCACACAAATGCACAAACTTCAGTAGAGTCGACCCATGGATTAATGATTTGTTCGAATAGTCGACTTGACTTGAGTTTTGTAGTTTCAACAGCCTCTCAGTTCTAACAAAATCAGATATGGTTTCAGAAGGTCGATCAAGCCAGCTCATCCCTAAGAAACAGGTATTCTCTTTGACCTTGAGTTGACATAAACAATGTTAGTGATGTTTTTAGCTTTCGTGAGTCAAGAGAATGAGCTAACAACACAATCTATCAAGGTACCGAATGATTCCCTACACATATAGCCTCAGTCCTCACCTGAATTCAGGCATATTCGCTTTTTACCCAAGTATGTCAGCATAAAAAGTAGGTCATAATTCTTGGAGAATGGGACTTTAATTTTTGGGGTTTTCCGTAGACCGCTTTGGTCTGTTGCTCTCATTTTTTCCTTTTACAGAGCATAACCGTGGGCCTCTTTGGGCCTCTTTTAAGAATTTAGGTAGCATCATTGGGCTGCTACCATGGCTTTATTGGTGGAGAGAAATTATTTGAAGATCTTCTTTCATTGCTTCTTCTTTCATTGCTTCTTCTTTGAATATCTTTGCATGATTGGTGGTTTTTTGGCATTCTTTTCTATTATGATATGCCTTTTGTGGTGTTTTTGTCTTGGATTTGGCATCAAAGGTAGTATCGAATTAATATTGACTTTAGAGGCACGATACTGGCTTATTTGCTGACATACTTAGACTAGAGAGATCATGTTGCCCTTGAGTCAAGTTCCTTCACTGACTATAGATAAGGTTCAGGCATTGGCACAACCAAGAGGACAACTCCTCACCTCAACTAGATTGTAATTATATCTCATAAAATAAACTCAATCAAGCTAAGTGCAATGTGCAGTTGCTTAATATCCACTGAAGAGTTTAAGGGTGCTACTAGTTGCTCAGGTGATCTAGTTAGATTCAGAAGTTCATTCGCCAGTAGAGTTAGTGGAACTGAGAGAATAAAGTCCATATGGACCTGAAGAAAGCTTGACGGAAAAGTCATTCTGGATTTTGTAACTGCATATGATCTTTTCATAGCAAACACTCTTTTCAAGAAAAGGGAGAGCATTTAATTACTTATAAGAGTGTCTCAACTAGAACACATATAGATTATTGTGTATTGAGGAGAAGAGATCGGTTGTGTTGCAAAGATTGCAAAGTAATCCCTGGAGAGAGTTTGACAACCCAACATCGCTTGTTAGTCTTGGATTTACAAATAAAAGGGCTGGTAAAGAAAAGGAAGGTTCCTAAGATCACTAGAACTTGGTGGTGGAATCTTCAGCTTAAGCAATCAAGCTTCAGGGAGAAGTTTTTAGAAGACTTATTTTGGGATTGTAGCGGTAGTGCAAACGAGATGTGGGAGGCAGTAGCATCTTGTATCCGAAAGGTAGTCAAAGAGATGCTAGGAGAGTCAAAAGGAGGAGCTCCGGGTCAAAAGGAGGCTTGGTGGTGGAGTGAAGGGGTGCAAGAGAAGCTAAAAATTAAAAGAGCTTGCTTTAAAGCAATGTCTAAGGATAGAACAGAGGAAACTGTCACAGACTATAAAATAGCAAAGAAGGAAGCAAAGAAGGCTGTAAGCGAAGCAAAGTCAAAAGCTTATGGAGTTTTGTATAAAAATATCGACTCCAAGGAGGGCCAGAAGGATATATTCAGGTTGGCCAAAGCAAGAGAAAGAAAGGCTAAAGACCTCTCTCAAGTGAGATGCATTAAGGATAAGGAAGGTCACGTGCTTGTTACTCAGAAGGATATAGAGAACAGATGGGAGCAGTACTTCCATAAACTTTTCACTGGGGAAGGAAATAGAGAGATCACTTTGGGTGATCTAGCTAGTAGTGAAAGTTACTTGAATCGTACATGCTATAGATGAATACAAAGAAAGGAAGTAGAGGAGGCTTTGAAGGTTATGAGACCTGGGAACGGTGTAGGACCGGATGACATCCCTATAGAAGTATGGAAAGTTTTAAGTGAACGTGGTTTGACTTGGATTACGAATCTATTCAATGTCATTTGGTGAAGCAAGAAAATGCCTGAAGATTGGAGGAGGAGTATCGTGGTGCCTCTTTATAAGAACAAAGGAGACATTCAAAATTGTTCAAATTACAGAGGTATCAAGCTGATGAGTCATACTATGAAAATTTGGGAACGTGTGATCGAAAGAAGGTTGAGGCAAGTTTCCCAAGTAAAAGAAAACCAATTCGGATTCATGCCAGGTCGCTCAACTATTGAAGCCATTCATTTGTTGAGGAGAAAAATGGAGATTTATATAGCTAAAAGGAAGAATCTCCATATGATCTTTATTGATTTGGAGAAGGCTTATGATTTCGTCCCACGAGAGATACTTTGGAGAGTTTTGGAGAAGAGACAAGTACACGTCCTATTCACTAATCTCATAAAGGATATATATGATAGGGCTTTATCTTGTGTAAGGACCCCGACGGGGAGGACTGACTATTTTGATATCAATATTGGTTTACACCAAGGTTCAGCTCTGAGTCCATGTCTTTTTACTTTGATTATGAATGAGTTGACAAGTCACATTCAGGATGAGTTACCTTGGTGTATGTTATTTGCTGATGATATTGTATTGATTGACGAGACTAGAGATGGAGTAAATGAGAAGCTTGAGGTTTGGAGATATGCATTGGAGACTAAAGGTTTTTGTATAAGTAGGGCTAAGATGGAATATATGGAATGCATCTTTGATGGAAGCAATGGTAAAGGAATCGAGGTGAAGATTGGTGATGATAACATTTAGAAGAGAGATTCTTTTAGATATCTGGGATCTATTTTGCAACATGACAGGGAAATTGATGGAGATGTTACTAATAGAATAAATGCAGGCGTGGCTAAAGTGGAGAGGAGCCTCCACTGTTCTCTGTGATAAGAAAATTCCTTTAAAAATTAAAGGAAAGTTTTACAAAGCAGTCGTGAGACCTGCTATGCTTTATGCTTCTGAATGTTGCCTGTGAACCATAGACATGTGCAGAGAATGGTTGTAGCAGAAATGAAAATGCTAAGATGGATGTGTGGACATACATGTAAAGATCGGATTCGGAATGATGCAATCAGAAAGAAAGTTGGTGTAGCTCCGATCGAGGACAAGATGCGAGAAATCCACTTAAGATGGTTTGGTCATTTGCAAAGAAGGTCAACTGATGCACCGGTTAGGAGATGCGAGTGTTGGGATGTTGAGCCAGCTAAGAGAGGGCGAGGACGGTCCAAAAAGTGTTGGAAAGAGACTATACGGAAGGAATCTTAGTTTTTGGATTTAAGTCTGAGATTGACCCAAGATAGATCTGAATGGAGGTGAAGAATCCATGTAGCTGACCCTACTTAATTGTGGGAAAAGGCTTTGTTGTTGTTGTTGTTGTGGACCTGAAGAAAGCTTAAAAGCTCATGCCTAGTGAAATTCTGATGAAGTTAAGTGGATTAGGGTCAACTCAACCTCAGTCTATTATCTATGCAATGAAGAGATGATTTCTCAAAAGATAGGATAAAACTAGGAAGGACGTATTTTTGGTGGTTTACTTGCTTTTTGAAAATATTTTTTTTTGATGTTTTGAAAGTATGTAATTTTGAAAAATATGCAGACACCCCCCCATACTTATCAGAAATCATGTCCTCATGCTGAAGACAATGGGTAATAGGATGACCAAAATAAGGGGTGAGTGATGTGAAAAGGTATTTTTGTGTTCTGTTGGGGTTGTTTTTTAATGAAGAGGTGTACCCCCATACTTATCTAATGCAATGCAGTGAAAATAAACATGCGAGAAGTAAGAAGAAAAGATGCATGTGAGGGGAGGCTCACGAGAATGCATGATTTACGCCTCAGCTTGGCGATGTTGTGGTTTACTTTTCTGCATAAGGTATGTTGTGCAAACAGGCATAGGACCAGATGGTTCAACAATAGGTTCCAGTCTTTGACCACTGACTCTAAAAGTGGCTTTGTGTGTGGGTCACAGATTTCTATCGAGTCAGTTACAGTGTATGGTCCTTCCATTTCGATCTCAGTTTTCTTAGAAATAACTTCAGCTTTGCATCAAATAGCCATATTTTTTTATTTTCTTGAAATGTTTTCCTCGAAATGTTCGCATCATGCCATCTTTTGATTTCCTCTTTATACAATAAGTTGTTGTCATAGGCTTGTGATCTCAATTCTTCCAGTACAGATAAATCCAATAGTCTTCTCTTTCCAGGCCTCATCATAATCCAAATGGCATTTCTTGATTGTCCAGAGTGATTTGTGGTAGATTTCAACGGGTAGATGGCAAGGCTTTCCATGGACTAACCAATATGGGCCCATTCCTAAGGGTGTGCGGAAAGATGTGTGGTAGGCCTAGAGAGCATAAGGTAAGTGTTGAGATCAATCTTTACGATCAGAGCGGACAATTTTCTGGAGGATGGTCTTGATTTATCGATTTGACAGCTCAGTCATTCCATTGGTCTGTGGGTGATAAGCAGTTGAGACATGGTGTTCGACTCATTTTTCTTAAGTAAATTCTAACTGAAGCGTTCAGAAAATGGGTTCCACCATCACTAATGACCACTTTAGGTAATCCAAATCGAGAGAAAAGGTTGGTCAGGAATTTGACAACAGTGGCGCTATCAGCAACGCGGATGAGGAATGGCTTCAACCCAACGAGACACATAGTCAACAACGAGCAGGATGTGCTGATAGCCATGTGAGGTGGTGAAAGATCCCATGAAATCTATTCCCCAAGTATCTAAGATTTCGACTATGTGCACAGGTTGGAGGGGCATCATGTTGCACCGGGTCATTGTTCCATTGGTTTGACAGGCAGGGCAAGATTGAGCAAAATGATGTGCATCTTTAAAGAGTGTAGGCCAATAGAACCCACATTGTAAGACCTTAGCGGCAGTGCGCTTCCCTGAGTGGTGTCCTCCACACCTAGAAGTGTGGCAGTGAGTTAGGACATCGTTGACTTCAGATTCAGGGATACATCATCTCCATATCAAATCAGTACCCTCTTTGAAGAGCAAAGGGTCTTCCCAGTGATAGTATCGGGCTTGGGCCTTAGTTTTGTCTTTCTTATGTTTTGGCCAGTCATCAGGAAATGTGGAAGTGACAATGTAATTGACGATGTCTACGTACCAAGGGAGTTGAGAGGCAGTCATGATACTTTCATCTGGAAAGTTATCAGAAATTGGGATTGTATCTATAATTGATGTAGGGAATCTCGAAAGATGGTCGGCCATGACATTCTTTGCTCCGGCTTTATCTCGAATTTCTAAATCAAATTCTTGGAGTAGTAATACCCACCTAATAAGTCTAGGCTTAGTATCGGTCTTGGTGAAGAGATATTTCAAAGCAGAGTGGTAAGTGTAGATTATGATGTGGGACCCTAAGATGTAAGACCGAAATTTTTCTAATGAAAACACCACAACCAATAGTTCTTTCTCAGTCACAGTGTAGTTCTTTTGAGTATCATCCAGAGTCTTGCTGGCATAGGGTTTCCCATCTTTCCTTTGACCCAAGACTGCCCCAACAACATAATTATAAGCATCACACATGACTTCAAATTCATAGTTCCAATCAGGGGGTTGTAGTATGGGTGCTTCAGTGATGATTTTCTTCAGTGTTTTGAAGGATTCAAATGCTTCCTCAGTAAGTGTGAAGTCTTGATCTTTTCCACTAATTTGGTGAGAGGGCGGGAAATTTTCGAAAAGTCCTTGATGAAGCGGCGGTAAAAGCCGACATGACCTAGGAAGGACCGAACACCTTTTATATTCACTGGTGGACTTAAATGGGTGATTGTCTCAATTTTTTGATGGATCCACTTCCATCCCTTTCTTTGACACAATATGTCCTAACACAATCCCTTGTTTCACCTTAAAAGGTGATTTCTCCCAAGATAATATCAGGTTCACTACAATGCATTTTTGTAGGACTCTATCAAAAATCCGAGTGTTTCCTTGAAAGAGTCTCCAAAAATAGAGAAATCATCCATAAATACTACCATAAAATCACCGATCATATCGGTGAAAATTCTCATCATGCATCTTTGAAATGTTATTGGGGCATTACATAGTCCAAAAGGCATGCGGCGGAAGGCATATGTTCCAAATGGACAAGTGAAAATGGTTTTATCTTAATCTTCAGGTGCTATGGCCACTTGGTTATACCGGAGTATCCATCCAAAAAGTAAAAAAACTTTTCTAGCTAGCTTCTCGATGATTTGGTCAATGAATGGCAATGGGAAATGATCTTTTCGGGTAGCTGATGAATCCATGATTCATTACATTTTCTGTCGTATTTTGTCTTAAAACCCTTAACAAATACATGTAAATATTCATTAATTCTCATCTTTTAACAAATCACCATTCATGTGTAAATATTCACTTTTAACCACTAAAATCATGTAAATAAATAAAGAACAAGAAAAGAAACGAAAAGGAAGATTGAATATATGTATATATATACAATATGACTTAAAATATAAATATAGCTGTAAGATATATTTATAGACCAACCCCCGAGACCAAGTCAGCATGGATTGGTCGACAAACCAAACAGTAGGGGGAGATAAGGAAAGAAAACCAGAGAAAAATAATTTAACACACATATACACCTTTCACTATTTATAAAATAAATACAAAACTTCAAAGAATTTTAATTAATCCATATGAACATATTTTTCACCAAATCCTTTTCCTGATTATTTCTAAAAATGTATATAAAAATATAAAAATAAGTTAAAAATACTACCCTGTATATATGCCAAGAAACTCAGTTTGCAAATTGTCAAAATCTTAACTTCCGAACATCAAAACTTCCTCATACGAACTCCAATTTTACTCTACTCACCTTTAAAGTTTATAAAATAATATTCTCTAATTAATAAAGGTGGTTTCATCGAATTCGGAGTCCGTTTGCAAAAAGTCGGTTTTGGGACCAAAAGATAACGGGGTTTCTGGGCTATTTATTTTATGTAACACACATTATTTATCATTTTCTTAATTTTATAATTTTTAAATTATTTCACGATCTTGTACTTTCACCATAAATTTTTTCATAATTTTTGGATACTATTTATTATTTTAATAAAATCAAAAATCCTAAAATATAGGTATAAATGAACTACCTTGTTACTTATCTTATTTATTAAAATATGTAAATTAATTCATTAAAATCCATAAAAATTTGTACAAACCTTATTTAATATTCTAATAACTAAGAAATTATAAAATTAATTTTTACTTATTTATTTATTAAATTAAAAATCTAAAACCTATTTATAAATACATATTTATTCATATAATATTAATATTTTAAATAATATTTATTATTTATTAAAAGTAATTACTCCATAAATTAGAGAATTAATTTATCTACACTTTTTGTATTTACACTTATTTAAAATAACGTAATTAACTATTTTGTACTTAATTTATAAGCTAATTTCACCTCTGGGCCAACCAGGTGCTGACACTTGTCAGCACCTGGGGCCTTCTTCCCCAAGAATCTGTTCCACCGGACTCTGCTCGACTGGCCGACTTCATCTATTTATCCCGCGCCATTCGCGAAGCTTCCGACCAACCTAAGCCATCCGATCACTCCTCCTAACAACCCTCTCCATCGCCAGCCCTAGATCTCGACTTGGAGCCTACGAAATCCTTCCTATTTAAAGCCCTCATGTCCGCCATTAACTTCCAACTTTCCAACAACCCAGAGCTCCAGCTCCAGGTTACCCGATCCCCAACCTTCCAAGCCTCGTCTCGGCCGTCCTAAGGTGGTGACAGCACTGTGCTCGACCCAGCGAGGAGGAGGACGCATCGGAGGAGGTTCCAAGGCCGAGCTCCGCCTTGTATCGCCGCCCAAGCGCCGCGTTCCGCTCCGGTCTTTGGTCGCCGTCGAGCAGCTGTTGAGGTAATAAACCTTGATTTCTCCCCAGACCTCTTCCTTCATTTTGTCGTTTTATTTCTCGGTAGATGTGCGTTGATCAGCAACGCTAATCCTTGATTTCGTTAGCCTAATCGTCTAGGTTAGACGCCCAATTGTTTAGCGTATCCAAATCGAATAGAATAGCATTGAATCTCTTCATCAAATCATCGTCGTTCTCGTGTGTTTCATAATTTCTTCTGGAAACCTGATTTCTTGTCATTTTTGATCTGGCATTTTATCATCCCTCGGCCGATTCCTTGGAGAATCGAGCACATATATCTTTTGTTTGCAGATCAGACATTAGTTGGGAGTCATCTTCATGCTCTAGAAGCCAGCCATCTTCATCTAAATCTACCTCCAAAGTCGGACAACAGAACTGATCAACCTCCAGGAGGACGGAACCATCATCTTCATCGCCACATCGCCGCCGCTCGGAGCATCGTCTGCCACCACTCTACCGCGGGCAAGCTCGAGGGGTGGAGGAGCCACCCCTCTGGCCCCGCCGGAGTGCCAAAGCTTTCCTCGTTTGGCCGGAGAAAGTCGGAGAAGAACGGCCTTTCATCCGGAATTCAACAACTTCAAGAACAGAAGAGGAGCAGAATCGTGACACGTGGCGCACTCGTAACCTTCCGATTCGCGCCTGAAGCTTCTAATCTGTGCCGTTGAATGCGAAACGGTGAAACATTTGCATCTTAAGTCCAGCTAACTTCCAGATATTGCATCCCGCATCACAGGATTCTACTATTTGCATTTAGGTCCCTCCGCAGGGACCTAAATGTAAAGTTTTGTATATTTTGTTTTCAGAACAGTCCCTGAGGACCCATTTGCAAACATTTTAAGTAGTTTCTTTTGCGCTTATGCCCTTGGGCTGTATGGGCTATTTTGATCTCGTGTGACCTCGATTTTGGACTGTTTCTTGAGGGTAGTTACACAACTACCTTAACTACTTAGTATAAAGTTTTCGTCTTGTTTTGTTTTGGTTTCTTGTGTAGTTCGAGCTCGCGGCTCGACCCCGATCACCATACTATATAGTATCACCTATCTAGTGTCCACCTATTATATAATAAGTAAATCTTTTTGAAAAATTTCCCTTTTTGAAAATTAAATAAAAATTAGAAAAGAATAAAATCAAATTAAAATAATTAAAAATAAAAACCAATAAAAAAGGTTCTTTAACTTGATGACTTAGAGAAGATTAAAAAATAAAACTACGAAGAAATAAATCGAAGGAATTTATTCTGCCTCCTTGAGTTCGACCCAGGAATACTTGCCTGGTTAAATATTAGTGAACGGTTTTCCGAAAGAAAGCCGTAATTGTTTGATAGGTTTAAGAATCGAACTTGTTTCGCGGTTTTTGGCTACATCGACCACTTTCATCAATAAAAAAAGCTGCGAAATCGATTTTTAGCCTCATCAGTAGCCTTGTTGAATTTCCTATAATCTACACAGACTCTCCAAGATGTGGCTACTCTGGTGGGTATGTCCTCTCCTTGTTCATTCTTGACAATTGTTAATCCAGCTTTCTTGGGGACAACTTGGAGAGGACTGACCCAAGGGCTATCAGCAATAGGATAAATGATACCCGCACTTTCCCATTTATAGATCTCATTCTTCACAACCTGTCGTAAATTGGGATTCAACCATCTTTGCATTTCTCGATAGGGTTTACTATCGTTTTCCAGATATATGTGATGAGTACAGAATGTTGGGCTTATTCCTTTTCGATATGTTATCTTCCATTCAATCGCCTGGGAATTTTTTCCAAAACTTCCATGAGTTGGCTCTCTTGCATATGATTTAGGTTGGCATTGATAATGACTGGTAGAGTGTGTGCATCATCCAGGAAAGCATACTTTAGATCTTTGGGTAATGGTTTCAATTCAACAATGGTTGTCAGTGGAGTCAGAGTTGTAGTGTTTCCTGAATCTATTACAGAAATGGTCTCAAATGGTGGTTCCATCATGGGCATGATCATGGTTGAGGTCAATGTGAGTTCAGAGTCTAATGTGTCCAAGGCATTATCAAGCTCATCAATTTCTTGTCCGGTGAGAGGGCATGGTGGAGCTTCCAGTGCGAGATTCAGATTGTATGTGGTAATTTCATGAGAAGTGTTTTTGTAAGAGGATCTAGAGTTGTTCAAACTAACCTCTAAAGGATCTTTGGCGAGATGGATGGGAGCGAAGTCATTTTGTATGTTGAGAACAGCACATCTCTCTATCCAACCACAATCTTCAGTCTCAGAGTCAACAAAATTGGGTATGATCAGCTCAATAGGGATGGTTTTGCCATTGATTGAGAATTCGACTTTGCCCCCCTCATAATCAAAATGTGCCTTAGCAGTAGCTAGGAAGGGTCTTCCCGAAATGATGGGTGTTTCACTCAGTGTGTTGGGGGAATCCATATCCATAACAACAAAGTCCACAAGAAATTTATGTCCTTGTACTATGATTATAACATCCTCAAGAAGTCCTATTGGTCTCTTCACCGTATGATCAGCCATTTGTAAAATCATTCAAACAGGTTTCAGTTTCCCTAAGTCAAAGTGCTCTAGGATGGTGGTAGGGAGGAGATTGATTGAGGCGCCATTATCTAATAGGGTGCGCTCGAAGGTCAATTCACCAATCGTGCATTTAACCAAGGGTGCCCCTGGATCTTTCTTCTTGGTGGGCAGGAATTGGGAAATGGCATTTGATGTGGCTTGGGGAAGCACATACTTTTCTTCTTGGTTTTCCTTTTTCTTTTCTCTTAATTTCCTTTTTGGTGTACATTTTTGCTTTAAGAAGCGGGAGAAGGCTGGGACTTGTTCGAGGGCTTTTAAGAGCAGGATTTCAATGACAATGTCCGAGAACAGTTTTTCTAACTCTAGATCGATGGTGGATGATCGAGGTTTTCTTCAGTGAAGAGCTCCAGGGAAGGGGATGGTTATGGTTGGGGAGGAAGGAGGGAGCATGGTTGTCTCAGTTAGCTTCTCTTCATCATCAATCTCTCCCTCAATTTCGGTTTGATCCTCTGAAGCCAGTGGTCTGGTGAAGGCAGAGGTGGTTTTCTCATTTCTCAGAGTGACCGCATTAGTAGATTGGTTTGGTCGGGATGGAGTTTTGAAATTCACTTGATTCCTAGGTGCTTGATGTGTGTTCCCTTGATTTGCCCTAGGAGATGAGAAGAATCCTTGATTTTGGTTTTGAAAACCAAGTGGTGAGGTGAAAGATCCGGTAGGTGGTGGAGTTTGAAGTACTCCATATGAACTGGACTTGTTGATATTGGGGTTGGGCAACAGTTGAGGTGACAAGGTTGGGATGTATGACCTGATCTCGGCGAATTGTCAGGCATTCTCAGAGTTGGATTTTTGTTGAACTTCAGTGACCTATTGTTGTGCTATAGCCAGTCGCTGTATTGTTGAGCCAAGGCATCAAACTTTACCGCAGTGGTGGAGGGTTGGGTTACGGGCGGTGCTATCGGTTGTCTGCGTTGGGTGTGATTTTGAAAATGATAGTTGTTATGTCCATTCCACCCAGAATTTGATTGTTCTCTCCATCCTGTATTGTGGTTGTTTGAATATGCTCCTCCTTGATTTCTCTGCACCCAATTCACAGTCTCAGGAGTCAAGTCTTGATTATCGGTGAATGTGGTGTGGTCGACTTCATGGATGATGGGATTATTCATGGTCAATTTTCCTATGGCTTGAGTCATGAGTTCCATTTGTTTTGAGAGGGTTTCCCATTTATCAAGATTCTCTTTGCTAGATCTCTCATGGTCGATGATGTTGAGTGCCCTCGTGTTCCCACTGTATTGTTCAATTGAGGAACTATTGACCGAGTTATCAGCCATATTTTCAAATAAACTCCAAACGAAATGTTCATCACGGCTGATGTAGTTTCCATCGCAGGAGCCATCAATCACTCTCTTAAATGATGTATCTATGCCTTCATAAAATATCTGAACTAACTTCTATTTGGGAATGGCATGATGAGGGCATTTCCTTTGAAGTTCCTTAAACCGTTCCCAGGCTTCATGAATGGGCTCTCTATTTTCTGAGTGAAAGATGAAATGGATTGTCTCAGGGCGTTGGTTTTTCCTATGTGAAAATATTTCTTGATGAAGGCTTCCCTTAAGGCATCCCATGAAGTGAGAGGAGTTCCGTAATTCCAAAGCCATTGAAGTGCTTTGTCTTTGAGTGAGTAGGTGAAGGATTTCATGTAGATGTATTCTTTTTCTACCCCAGGAATACTCATTGTGTTACAAGCAGATCGGAAATCTTGGATGTGGAGGAAGGGATCTTCAGGGTCATTTCCATAATACTTTGGGATTAAGTAGAGGGATGCGGGCTTTATTTCGAAGTCTCATACTTCAGGCGGGATTTGGACCCAATGAACTAAGTCTTCTGCAGCCGGGTTATAATGCGTGCTTATGGGCGGTGGTCGGATGAGAGGTGCTATGGTCTAGAGGATCATCGCATTTTCATCTCTCAACAATTGTAGTTGATGCAGGATGAGATCCATAGGGTTTGGTCTTTCTTCTCCCATGTCTCTCAAGTCAGGTTAATTCTCAGGTTTCTCAGTTGAAGGAGATGGATTAGATTTTGGTTTATAAACTGGGTTGTAATATAGAGGTTGTTGTAATGTATTTTTCAGAGACCTACGACCTAGCATACACAACACAAACACTAGACAAGTTGTTGATTCACCAACTCACACAAAAATTACTGCGGGAGTGGTTATCTTTTCAATTTCTAATTTAGTGATTCAACAAATGTTATTAGAGAATTTACGGGTCCTAAATGAAGAGGTGGGTGTGGAAGATTGTGAGAAATCGATGTCCTAATCCGGCTAGGGGATCCAGGGTGCGGTACTCAGATCGAGGATCTGCTCTTCCCACAAGAACCTGTGCCCAACGCGTCGAGGAGTTACGATTTCTCTCTGCAATCCCACGTAGTACCAGGGATTTTTGTCTCTATCTAAGGTTTCTATGTGCTCGTGATTTTTGTGTCATACATGTGCATCAAAACAAGCATTCAGAAATTTTGCCCACTTTCTGCTCGGGCCACTGCGGTGGCCTTTCAAGATTATCTTTTTAGTGTGATAAAGCACATTTTGGTGATCTTTTTAGGTGAGCAGAGGGAGAAGACCACAGAGGTGATGCAAAGAAGAAGTATCTTTTTATGTTTTTTTGGTTTAAATTCGGAGCACAAACAATTGCAAATATTTAAAAACCTAAGATGCCTAAGAGAAAGAGGAGCTCACAGTGCATGCACTTCTAGCGCTAATCTATACTATTTTATCATGTTGATGGTGAGCTTTCCCAAGAAGAGGGAGGAATTAAGATTACAAAAATGTTCTGCTTAAAACAAATTACAAGTTTGCTAAAATAAAATGCATGAAAAGACAAGTATTTTTTCTTTTTGAAGCCTAAGTACCTGCAAAACAAAAGAATATACACGGATTAGATAATTGAAAATAAGTTAAAATGAAGAAGAGAAAATTGCAAATGTTGCCTAGTCCCCGGCAACAGCGCCAAAATGTTGATGTGATTTTTCGCAGTTTAAAAAGATGATTTAATCAAGTCGTTATTTTCCCACGATAAATCAGAATCAAACAAATAATATTACAACTATGAGCATGATGAAAGTATGCAAAAAGGTATGCGGAAAGTAGAGGTTCGAATCCACAGGGACCAAGCAAACTAGCAATATTTTTTTAAACGATTTTAGACCAATTCTAAACTTCAGCCTTGCAGGGATAGAAAATGATGTTGTTTTACAAACTTAAGGGCATGTATGTAATTTAAACAACCTTAGGGGGACATGATTAATAGTGAGAAATATTTGTGAAAGAGATTAAATTCCAAAATTTGTGAAGTTGTAATGAACTTAACCCTTACCAATTACTACGATCCCCTTAGAATATAAGTACTAAAAACAGTGACCTGGAAATGCAAACTTTATATTAACTATAATTAAACATATGCACGATGATGAATGTTTGCAGAGTTAAAGACATGGAAATGCAAATTTTATGTAAACTATTGTTAAGCAAATGCACGGTGATTAAAGTTTACAAAGTTTAAGACAAAACAAAAAAACAATAAATGAAAAGAAGGAAATGAGGTGGCTGCGGGTGTGGCCCAGGTGGTGTTGAAGATGAACAGACATAACAAACGCCGGCTGAAGGTGATACTGTGTGCGAGGGAGATCATCGGAGGATGGTGGCCAGTAGCGCGCGGAAGCGCGCGGCAGAGGAGGAGGGTGCACTGGAGGACAGGGGCTGGACGAGGATGCGTGCAAGGTACGAGGGGGGCAGTGGCTGGACGCGCACTCACACACGCTAGAGGGGTGACAGTGGCTGCGATGCACGCAATGGTTGCGCGGGCTGGAGGACGCGCACAACAGCTACTGCGGGTTGGCGGATAGTACTGGGCGCAAGGCCGGTGGTGCGTAGCCGATGGTGCACCCGCGCGCAAGGAGAATCGTCGGAGAATAGAGACCGGTGGGCATGCAGCCACTGGCTGCTATGTTGATGGTGCACGGGGGAAAGATGTCGCCGAGGAGGATGGCGTGCTGGAGGCGCCTATGTCTTCACGAGTGCAAGCGAGAGCTGCTACATATTGGGTGTCATCTGCATAAGAAAATAGAGAGAGAGAGAGAAATGAGAGAGAGATCGTGAATACCCCCTTGCGTTGGGGAGATGAGGCCCCTTTTATCTATGCTATGTACGACTATGCATGAAGAGTCCCCATGCAAGTAGAGATAAAAATTAATTATATGTGCATGGGGAAGGTGTGAACATGGGGAAGAGATGTTACGTGGGGTTCAACTCTCATGGGGAAATGTTTGGTTATTTTGCAAAATCTACCTTCCCAATTTCTATCCAATAACAAATGTTTAATAGAGACAATATAATGTTCTTTGGTTGCATGTAACTCCAATGGATTTTATTCTCTTACTATGATTTAGTTGCTGCAGATATTTATTTAAACTTTGGTGATTAACATGGATGATTATAGAATAGAGATCATTTTTTGAATTAATTCATGTTGATATATTTCATCGAGAAATAGCAATTTAGTTAACGTGTTTTTCTTTGTTGTGTGCATGTGATTAATAAGATATCATCTATGTGAAATTAGTTTAATCATATCAATCATTAAGGTTGATCTTCACATATCTTAAGCATGTTATAACCATATATAATGCAATCATCAATCCATTCTCTTTTTTCCCCTCTTCTTGAGCTAGTTGAACTTGAACTTAGAAGGGAATAATCCGCTCCTCGAGGAAAGAGCTGCTAGACTGGGGGATTAGAGTTACCTTGTTGAGGGAGGTTGTTTCTTTGTCATTTCTGAGGTGGGAGCTATATATCACTTACATAGTACAAGGAAATATGCATAGTCATTAGAGTTTGTGTATGTAGACTTGTTCTGACATGGTTATTAAGGAGTCTTGATCATAGAACTGTGGAATTTAGAGGTTGTTGAGTCTTAAACCTATTCCCAATAAGACTCCGCCAAATTAATAATCCAAAGGTCTGATTGAGCTCCATACTTCAATTTAGTGAAGATAAGTTTAATAATAAGCTTTGATTCCTCCTTTTTCTTTTTTTTCTTTTTCACTTCTTTTTCAAATAAGTATTTGCTAAGGGACTAGCAAAGGTAAAGTATAGGGGGTTGATGAATCTATGATTCTCATTCTTATTTCTTTTATTTTAGCTCTTTCTTTTGGCAAAATCACCTGTAAATAGTTGGAAATAGAATAACTTAGCATTTTGCATGCCTTTGTTAATAATGCATAACTAATGCCTATTTCTCAAAAATAAAAGAATAAAGAGAAAAGAAAAATAATGTTGTATTTAGAATGACCCAAACCCCAAGAGAAGGTCAAATCTTGACCTGATCGCGAACAAAATAAGTAGAGAGAGATAAGGGTACACTATGTATTATACATACTACATATACCTGTACAAATATCTATTTATTTATTTTGAAAAAATAAAAATATCTTATTCTTTTTACACTTGTATATACTCCTAATATAACAAAAATAAAATAAAATTCATAAAAACAAAATAAAAATAAAATCATCAATTCCTTGTACAAAATAGACATGTATATAATATAATGCCTATTTAATTTACACCTTTAAATAATTTATAAAAAATCAAATAAAAATCATTTGGTGTTCCATAAATTATTGTGTAAATAAATGAAATAAAAAATAAAAAAATTTTAAAATTAATAAAATAAAAATACTTGTACATGATACATAGGTATATTATACCTATATATAATATTATATATTGTATATACATTATGCTTATTTTCATAAAAAAACAAAAATCACATAAAAATAGTTTATAAAATAATAAAGATTTTTAATTTTATACACTTTTTATTTAAATTAATTTGTTGTTTTTAATTTAATTTTCTTGTATTTTTATAAATTTGGATTTCTCATTGGTCCACCTGGGATTGTTGACCCCTGTCAACGTCACCCCCTAGCCGGGCAGGGTCACCATCTACCTCGCTGGAGCTCCTTCTCCATTTTCTAGCGCCTGGACCTGACCACCTTTGGCCTTGTTTTCTTTGCCTGATTCGTCTCCTAGTATCCATGATTCTCGTAGATCCCTAGGGAGGATCGGATCTTCCTAGAATTCTACTCATGCTCCGATCCTCTTGGACTCTCGAGCATTCTATAAATACACTCCTCCGCCTCCTGTGCTCTCCAGCTCATCCCTCGCACCACCCAAGACCCCTAGTTACCTTCCTTAGAGTGACAGCCATCGGAGGAGTAGCTTAGGACCCTATGGAGATGCCTGGATGCTCGTAGCTCGCAATGCGGCCGGAGCTTTGCTGCGTGAAGCCTCCTAGCCAGACGTAGCTTGGTTGAGGCCAACACCCAGCTATCCACTTTCACAGTTAGGACCATGCATGAGCTTCTGAGTTCATCTGAACCTTCAGGTATCGCCCATATCCCTGTATTTTCCCGTCCATCCCGCTGTTCCATTTCGTCGTTGCCGTTGTTTGTTAATGGCTCTTTGGGCTAGTAGGAGATTGTTGGACATGTGAGCCCATGACAAGCCATTATGAAAAAAATATTATTGCGAATATCATTCCCTGATCTGAAATGAAGAATAAATAATTTGCATAATAGGTCCCTTAGTACAATTAGGGTTATGTACCATGGCCATCTTGATGATCATACAGTTGTTGATAAAATTATTGAATCATAGAGGCTGGTGCTTGTATGAATATCTAAAGAGTTAGATTGAGGATTCATCAAGCATCGTCAAATGATTGTTAAGAGATGATCTCCAGCCTAAGAAGGAGATGGCAATCCTTTCTCTAAGGGTTGATATCTAACCGACATGTCGATGCAGGTCCTCTGCATAGGAATAGAGATTCAGAGGTGTTAGATAAGTTAGGTCAAAGAGTTGACTTAACAAGATTGAGATAACCAAAGTCTTGTGTCATATGTTGTCACGATATAGGCACACATCCTCTGACAGGAGACAGATGTGTTGCTATATGTTTGATTATGTACATTTGGCAGACCAATAGGTTGATGACCTAATCAAGGTCTATACACCGGCGCGTTGGTGTGCATATAAAGGCATATGAGTAATACGATCTCTCAAAGGAATCATACAGGTTCATTACTGAACCGGAAGACATGAGCTCACTTATGAGATATTGGGAAGAATCAAATTGCGTGCATGGTCATCTCTCTTTGGAAGCTTGACCAAATTTGTAGGTTTGATATATGCTTTTAGAAAGTATATGATCAACACCTAGGTATGATATATGATTTTGGAAAGTATATGATCAATACCAACTCCCAATAGTCAAATGAGAAACTTAATGATAAAACCCTGAAGTAGATAGTGAAAAAGAGATCTAAAACTTTGGGTTTATTCTGGGTCTTTCAGTATGCAGGATGTATAGGTATTAGGAATACCTGCGGGTGATGTGATCATAAACGATTGTATAAACATGACGCTTCCATTCATAGGGAGTGATGAAACGAGTCTGGATTTTAGTGACTCCTCTCAGTAGAGAAGTGATCTAATCTTTGTCCAAGTGTTGGACAGTGATTAGAATGTGATTCAGATGCGATGAGAAGATTGGATCTACGGCTTGATTTAATCAAGCATCTATGGGAGGTCCGCAAGATCTGGTTTTTAGATGTGATCTCAATATCTAGGTCATTATACGTGGAACAATACAATCATCATGTCCTTATCTCCAAGTATCCGTGGAGAAAGCACATTATCCTTGAAAGAGTTCAGGATAATTTCATTGTTGATATATGTATCCCAACATTGAGAAAATTGATAATTAAATGAGATTTCATTGTCATGAATAATATGAGTTTGATTCATATTATAAGGAGAATTATCTAATATAAGTAAATGTGATTTAATTATCAAAGATATGAATAATGTGAATGTGATTCATATTATTTGGGCATATGAGAATAAAGATCTAAGATGATTAAATGTGATTTAATTATCATGGATATGAATAATGTAGATAGAACTATCCATATTAATCATATATATTATAAACGTGGTTTATAATATATAAGAGAGAGCTATTTGTAATTTACATTTGTTAATTAAATGTTGATGTGAATTGGATTCACATTGGATAAGTAATTGAAAATATAATTCACATTTTATTTTGGGATGTGAATGTGATTCACAAACTTCTAATGGTATGATTGAAATGAATTAAATTTATTTTTGTGAAATAAATTTGAAATAAAAAGTTGTAAAAATATTGGAGATACACATGAGATATGGATTCTCATGAAATTGGAAGAAAACACCTTGCCATATGAAGAGGATGGATGGCCACCCTCTCCTTATGGAATTTGTGGGTCGTCCCCCTTGTTCTTATGGAAGGAGGCTTACCTCCTTCCTATTTCTCCAATGAAGATTGATTTGATGTAAATCAAATTATATACTATATATATTTGATTTTATTAAATTAATTGTTGTTGTAAATTTACAACAAAATCATGACCATGAAAAGAGACACAAATCAATGTGAGCCATTGGATCTGTTGTCCATGGATTGAGATCCATGGATCCCAAAATATTATAAAAGGAGAGGCACCCCTTGCTCTTCTTCGTTACAGCACAACACACAAGTTGTGAACAACAACTTCTCTCTCTCTCTCTCATTCTCTACACGCCCTCTCTCTCTCTCTCTCATTATGGCCATCCACCATGGAGCCCTAGAGAGAGTCTCCATCGCCACAGCATCGTCGTTATGTTGCCGGATCATTTGCTCGTTGATCTACATCTCCTTTTGTGTGCCTTTCTTGTGAAGAAGACGTTGTATCTCGTGTGAAGAGATCAGGAGATTCGTCGCTTGGATCATCAACATGGATTGCGAGGAGCACGTGTTTCATCAACGCACTCGCAAGCTTCTCCTCCGTCGGATCGGACTTGAGACAGGAGGTCTCTTCCTTTAGAGACTCGATCGCAGCCATGCTTCAAGAGGTAACCCTAATACTTGTTTGTGGTTTAGATGAAATGATCCGAGAAGTATTCTTGGATCATGTGATTTCATCGCATAAAAAATTTTAAATTCCGCTGCCTCGAGCAACTAGTGCGACTAGTTGCTCTCGATTGCATACGATGCAATCTTCACGCTTCAGCGATGCATTTAAGGTTCTCACCGTATACTTTCAAGTGGTATCACAGCCTTAGGTCGTAGGTTTCGGATACGATCCCTAAACCTAGGACGACTTGGGTTCATTAAAGTTTGCGAAATTTTATCGCATTTCATTCACACAGCCATGTTTTGTGAATTTTTTAGGCTCTGTTTAAATTTAACTGACACTGACCTAACGGGCCATAACTGATTGGTTAAATAAGAAATTATCACTTGGATTGTGTTTCCCATTAAATAAGGAAATCGTGGGATTTGAATTTGCGTGATTTGGAATCTATTTGCTCAAGTTATGATCATTTTACTGAACATGTATCCACTATTTCGGGGACTACGAATCTTGACGTAATTAAAGAGTTAATTACTATTTTGAAACATCTAGAAATACATGCAAATCACTTAAGTTCTATTGTAAATCAATTTAATAAACTTCGTAAACTTATTTTGCATGATTTGGATTTAAATTATTGAGATATGCTAATTTTAGTAAGTGAGGATCACTGCTGGAAAATACTTTCCTAATCAAGAACCTTGTGATTGTCATTTAATCAATTAGTTAATTTAAATAGTTTAATTTCCTGGAATAATTATGGATAAATAATTGTGAAATATTTAATGATGATTATTTCCTTAAATGACATTACCTTAATTAATAATTGATGAGATATGATCTAGATCACAATTGGTTACTCAATCTACTTTCCAACAAACAAAGTTGCTTGAATAGAATGGGAATTTGTTTAGAAAATTTCCTTATAATCAAAATGGTTTTGATTATTATTATATAGTATAATCTCAGTTGAAAAATCGATTATCATCTCAAGTACATAATGATCAATTTGGCATTATCCTAACCCGAATTGGATATGGTGTCTAGTCGGGGAGCGTTGGGGTAGCAGGTTGCACCGTGTGCTTCACCATTTTTGTGCACCCCATCACCCTCTACCTCGCCATGCTTGTAGACTCCATCAACTCCTTCTGATCTGCACGCAATCTCTCTTCCATCTTTACCCCCTGCCATGTTTATAAATAAGCACATTCTCCTCCCTTTTTGCTCTTAAGCATATGTAACCCTAATCCCAACAGCAAGTGATACTTTTAGTGGTTGCATGCGATACTTGAGGGTGTTGGCGGGAAGAAATGTGGCTAGAGAGAGCTAATCCATCTCGTCGAACATCGTCTCCGCCTAAGGTTCTGATACTCCTTGGTTCAAGCCAAGCAGAGCCTCTAAGTTAGTGTTCTAATCACATTTTAATTCCTTAGCATAACTCTAAATTTATTTTAGAATTTCCTTTTAGTTTTGCGTATTTTAGTTGAATTGTAGTTCGCCAAAGCTAGGGCTCTGACCACACTTTTAACCGTGAACCACCTTGTTTCCGACCCACCTGAGCACCCCATTAGCTTTCCCTTCGCTTCTACATCAAAATATATATTGTATATACATTAATTTATTTTTCATAAAAATGATTAAAAATCACAAAAAATCCTTTGAAAAATAATAAACATTTTTTATTTTATACACTTTTTATTTTGAATTCAATTACTATTTTTATTGATTTTTATGCATCCCTATTTTCTGATTGGTCCGGAGGCTTTATTGACTCCAGTCAACGCCTCCTTCCAGGTCGGGTCGTGTCGTCTACCTCTCACCGGAGCTGTTTCTCTGTATTTTCACGCCTGAACCCGATCACATCTCGCCCCGATTTTTCGCTTGAGCCTCCTCCTAGGATCCTTGATATTCACGGATCCCTAGGAAGGCACAGATCTTCCTAGGGTCGCGTGCTCTCGCTCGATCATTCCAGCCCCCTAGGAATCCTATAAAGTCTCGCCTTCGCCTCCGCAGCTTGACGAACCGCAAAATATACCCTTGTTAATGTCTTCTGAATTGACTAGTGCGTTGCAGTCGGATAGATTCGCGTCGATCAAAAATAACCGCACAATCGATTAAATCGTCTAATAAAATAACGCGCAGTTTGATGTTTATTTAGCCTGGGCAAGCCCCAAGGTCGACTCAAGGAGGCAAAGGAACAACTCGGGATCAAGTTAGATAAATTAGATTGCGGTTTTCCAAGTGGAGTTTTTTTGGTATTTTTTTATGCGATAAAAAATGTCAAATGCAGAATATGAATGAACTAGGTTATTAAGAAAATCAACAACATAGCCAAATTTAATTTTGATGTTAAATTAATCCAAAATGACCAAATTGTATTTTTCCTGTAAACCTAATTCAATGATTAATGCAAAATGGATTTTTTTAGAATTTGTGGATTTAAAATGGACACATGAAAAATGCAAACTTTTTTTTGGGTTTTTATGCAATTTTTCGTGCAAATGATAAACAAAAATTATGAAAAATTTACTGGAAGTTAAAAATAATGAAATGAAGCTACTCTAATTTTTTTAGAATTTTCTGACACTTTTTTATTTTTTTATGAATATTTTACTGTAAACCGAGCGATTGCGGGTATTTAATTTCTAATTAATCCACGAAATCATATTATCCAGAGATTGATTTATCTCAAATAGATAGTTCAATAAGGAATGCAGGAAACTTGAAATTTCTCAAAAATGTTATTCGTGGAATTAATTAAAAATCATTTACAGAAATCACCCTAGATTTTATTTTATGCAAACGACAACTCCGAATTGGACGAAACTTGGGTAGTAATTAAAACACACTAAAAGGCATCATTCACAATTTTTTCACAATTTTTGGAGCACGATATAAGTCTATGCGAATTTCAGAGCATAATTGGGCAAAATATCAATGATTTTCAGTCTCTAAATTTTAGTAAAATGTCAAATGCTCACAAAAATGTAAATAAATAGTCATAAGATAAAGAATGAGTTTCTTTACAACATACTCTTTTTTATTAAAATAAAATGATGCAAAAACACTATCCAAATGAATGACCAAAGTCAGGGGTGTCCTTGCAGAACTGAAATGAAACACACAAATTCAAATTGTGCCTAAGGGCACTTCTGTAAATATTTAAACATGCAAGGACATTAGTGATACTTTCACAAAATATAAAAAATGGACCTTTTTCTTCTCTGGGGCACAGGACGCACAAAGGGCGGCTAGGGCACGCGAGTGGTGGCGCCAGAGGGAGGCGCGTCAAGGGGCGGTGCCGGAGCTGGGATGCGCGCGCAGCTGGGGGCGGAGCTGCTCGGTGGCGCGGGCGGTGACGAGGGGGACACGCGGGGCGGCGCGGGGCTCCAAGGAGGGCAGCAGCGCACGGTGGTGCGCGGCCAACGTGAGGGGCGGGCTCTTGCGGCGGCGCACGGGGCTGTGGGGGTCGGCTGGCGGCGCTCGCGCTTGGCCGCGAGCTCGATGGGCGCCTGGAAGGCGCGGGAGAAGTCGGCGGAGGAGGGCGGCGCCGCTCCCAGGCGGGGGGGGGGGGAGCACGGCCGCACGGGGGTCGGTGAGGGCTGGAGCGGACGTGGCGGGCGGAGGCGTCGGTTGCAGCCGCGCCGCCAGGTGGGGAGGCACGAAGGTGGACGGCCGCGTGGTCGAGGGGCGACGGCGGCCTGTTGTCGTGGAGGAGAGGAGGGCGCGCGGGGCGGCTGTGCGCCTGGCGTTCTGGAGGGCTGGCGTCGGCGGCTTCCCGCGTGGAGGAGCGTCGGTGGCTGGCTGGGGGAGCAGCCGTGGCGGGTGTCGACGGCGTTGGTGTACAGGGACCTGCAACTTTTGTTTGCAAATATTTTTTTTTCTTTTGCAATTTTTTTTAATTCTTTTGTAAACAGGAATAATTTGTAGGAAAAAAATGTAGAAATAAAATGAGAGGTGAAAATGGTAGATGATGATGTGATGTTTGTGTGGTGACTGCTATGGATCTGTGATTGATGAATAAAATGGTGATTGTGATGATGATCAACAAAACAATAGTTAGATAAAAAAATGAAATGACAAGATAGAGATAGAGTACTTACCTGCGGTTTCGCCGGAAGTGGAGCCGCGTCGTGCGGCTTCCGGTCGTGGCCTCAAGAAGGGTGGCGGGGTCCTTCGAAGCTGGAGCAGATTCCTGTGAGGGATGCTACGACGAAGTGGTTGAGACCACCTCGGATCTCGCCGTGGTCGGAGGTCGTCGCTCGACGGTGGTTTTCGGTAGCTGTCACCTACAGATAGCCGGAGCTCTCTCTCTTTTCTATTGAAATAGCGGATGGAGAACAATGATGGAGTAGAGGGGATTATAAAGAAATAGGAGAGGGAAGTTGGAGAGAATGGAGTGGTGGAGAGAGTGGAGAAGGTGGATGCTTGGAGTAGAAGGCAAGTAAAGAAGTGGTAAAAGGGAGATTAAATAAATAATTAATAAAATAATATAAGTAGGCTACTTAAAATAATTAAAATAATAATAAAATAATAATAATAATAATAAATCCGAAAATAATAAAATAAATCTGAAAATAAATAAATAAGGGGTGACATGTGGCGGCTCTAGGAGCGGCCACATGTCGCTCCTAGAAAATTCCAAAAATTAAATGTAAAGAAAATTAAAAAGAAATAACAAAAGGGATTAAATCAAAAAGTGATCAACACGAAATTTGCTCGTCTCGACGAGATCTACAACTTTCATGAAGGGCCGAAAATCAAAGGAAATCATCTGTACAAAATGTATTTTTTGGTGGTACCTTATAGATATAAAATACCGCATTTTGTGTTTTGCAATTTTTTTTTCATTTTTAAAAGAGAGAAAAATCAAAATAAAAATAGAGAAAATATGAGAAGAATATTTATAACTTAATCTAATTTTTTTTGGATTTTTAGTAATTAAGAAAATGAAATGGTAATATACAGGGGCAAAACGGTCAATTTGTACAATATACAAAAGGGGCCCAAAACCCAAGTTTTGCATACGACCTTTGGATTAATTGTGTGGCGGAACCTTATTGGGACCTGATCTTAAGACCTAACAGACTTCAAGTTCCACAAGTCTTCTATTCAAGACGCCTCAACAGTCAGGTCAGAACAAATCCTCAAACGCAAATTTCTGATGACTATGATTCTTATTTGTACTGTGTAAGTGAAATGTAACTCTCCACATCAGAAATGGCTCAGAAACAGCCTCCTCTAACAAGGTAACTCAATAACCCGGTCCAGTAACTCTTTCCTCGAGGAGCGGGGTATTCCCTTCTAAGTTCAAGTGCGACCAACTCAAGAGAGGGGGTAGAGAAAAGAATGGACGGTGGCCAGTGTAGCTACCTATCTCGGGATGCCTGACCAGTGTAGCCAAGTCATCCAGCTGCATTTTCTTTGCTAATATACATACTCCGACAGGTATTATTTTTTACTTGGACCTGTCTGATTTTTTTGGAGTTCTTGCATTTTTTCTTTTTTCTTTTTTTTTTCCTTTTTTTGGAACTATATACAAGGTGCAGCATGTACATCAGGAGTTTTTCCTCTTGAGCTAGTAGACTATCCCTCTTTTGAAGCATTATTGCAACCCACAACATCCCGTCCTTAGATGTCAACACCACCAGACTAGGTTGAGATGCACTACCCTCCCTAGAGGAGGACGGATGTTTCCACCCGTGTGCTACTCCAAGCTAAAGGATTTTACCTCCTCACCACTTCATCAATGAAGAGCTACGTGCATAGTGCTTGTCCAAGTTAGATCACTGTCTATAAGAATCATGCGTGTGCACGAGATATTCTACTTATACTAATCAAGATGTCATGAGAACATAGACTTGCGGACTCAAAGAATTAAGTCACTTGACCTGAGAAATCTTAACTCCAGTTCCTATAAGGTTCCTCTGAAATTAGGTGGATTAAGGTCAAATCAAGTCCATCCTCAATATCTACTCATAACTTGGTTCAGAACCCACTAACTTTCCACCTTGCATATGCAAGATATGCATATGAGATGCAGATGACATGCTATGAATGAAATGCAAGACTTTTTTTTTTGAAAATACAAGATAATATGCAAGAGTAAATAAGAAGCCTTTTTGTTTTATTTTTCTGGTATACAACATTTTTTATTATTTACAACAATTTTTAGTTGATACAATTTGTACATAATATACACGATTTTTTTTGATATACAACCATTTTTACAAAAGTATGTTTTACAAGAATTTTACAACTTTTTATACAAGTATTATACAAAATTTTTTTCAATTTTTACCCACCCGTATGCAAAAAATATACAAAAATACGCGAAAATACGCAAAAGTACGAGCTATGGGTAAAGTATATATGTAATATATACACGCCCCCCTATACTTAGCGTGTGCTATGTCCTCAGAGTACGAAAGCGACTAAAAAGACATAGCTCGGGCTAAGCGTAGGAAAGCTAAAATAACAATAATGTATAGAAGTCGCTCCGCCCCCTATACTTAGGCTATGGCAGCCTAAGTGTAGAATAAGATCAGAAATGGGGCGGACGAGGAAAAGAGGGGAAATGGATGAATATATACATGGCGGGCATCGATCCCCCCATACTTAGGCTCTGGTCAGCCTAAGTATAGGACAGGAGTGAGTATGAGGATCGATGTGATCTGGAGGATGTATAATGAACAATGAAGAGACTCGGGTCACTCTCCCCCTATACTTAGGATATGATCATCCTAAGTATAGCCATAAAATGAAATGATATGGAGCCGGGGCGAGTGATTCGAATCACTGGAGAGGGAGAAAGAGAATGTATGTACAAGAAAGAGTGAGAATATACAAGGATTAAGAAGGTTTGTGACGAACCTTCTTGCGGACGCGAGGATGTGGATAATATACATATGCGTCGCTGTCGGAATCATCCTCAGATGAATAATAGTGAGGTGTAGGGATTGTCCAACGCGGGTCGACACATGGCTGCTTGCTTAGATAAGGCTTGAGAATAGCCGAACTGAGCTCACTCATATAAATCACCTTATCCGGACCAGATGAGGATTCCTCTGAAGCTTCCTTCTCCGGAGTGGTGAAGGAGACTTTCTTAGTCGATTTTCTAAAACCTGAATCATTGAGAGGGAGATGAGAGCGACACGCCTTGAGAGGTTCGGGGGAACACCTCGAGGAATCAATTCTCGACTTCCTCTCACTAGATAGCCGACTAGAAGAGGGAGCAACCGTGTTTTAAGTGGAGTCAATTTTGTCTGGGTTGTTTCCTTAGAAGGTCCGGGTCGTGGTGTGGTGCTGACTATGGGTTCCTCATCAGACGAGTCACCATAACGATTGTAATATTTCTGAAGGGCCAGCACATGTCTCGGGAAGGTTCTAGTGGTCTCTGTCGGCTTGGCATTATTGGGCTCTTGTGTCGGATCATTGAAATGATCAAGGCAATCCTCAAATATTGTGTCCGACTCAATGATAGCTTCCGGTCGTGAGTCCTCTTTAGAAGCTGTCACGGTGGTGGTGCAAGCAGTTGATAAAGTGGAGGTGTGGGGAGTCTCTGATCCAACGGTCGTCCGGATAGTCGGTTTCTCAGGTGTAGCAGAGAGGTGGGACTTACCTGCCTTTCGATAGTCACGACTGTCAGTAGATGTGCGGGTCACCTTAGAGTAAAGTTTATCAAAGAATGGATGAGGTCGAAGCGCTCTCAATGCTGTAAAATCGATTTCCCGAGTCTCGCAATCTATAGTCGCCTTAGCCAAGGCTAAGAATGGCTTCCCGAGAATAATCGGAGAATGGGAAAACTCTCCTCGGTGCTCGATGTCAATGATCGTGAAGTCCACTTGGAGTAGAGCACCTTGGAAAGTAACGATGACTGAAATATTTCCTCTCGACCGTTTGATGGATCGGTCAGCCAGCTGAACGATCTCTCTCGACTTCTTAAGTGGCCTGAGTTTGAGCTTGTCAAACACAGAGGTCGGGAGGATATGTATCGGTGAGTCATCATCGATTCTTGCATGGGTAAAGATGGTGTCTTTGATTTCACATTCAACTCGGGGCAACCGCTTCACTCTGCAGCTCTTGGTCTTTCTCCCCATCACCAAGGAGGTGGCCATAGACACTATGTGTCTTTCAGTCCTTGTCCTCTTATTGCCCGACCTCTTGGGCATCAATTTATTCTCACAAATCGTTTGAGGTCAGGAAAGTGATCTATGGCCTTTATTAAGGGAAGTTTGAAAATCAGTTCTTCATCGAGTGCTTCCCTTAGGACAGGATCCAATTTTTTTAGGTCTTTTTCATTTTCAATTTTTATGTGGTTTTTTAGTTTTTCAATTTTTTTGGTGTTTTGGATAGATGAATGATCGGACTCTGGATTGGAAGGCAAGGGGTTAGTAGAAGAGGGAGATAGAATGGACTCCAGTTGTACAGACGGTGTGGGTTCCCTGATACTCGCTCGGTTTTCAACATCAAATCTACTTACTTCCTTCTCCACTTTCATACCCAGGCTAGCAGAAATTGAGTGCAACATGTCCATGACATCTCTCAACTTGTTACCAAATAATTCATTTTTCTTAATAAGTCTAGAGAAGTCATCCTCCACAAAATTCTCATGACAAATCATGGGAGAGTTCTGCTCAATTGGAGGATACTGCTGAGATATTGGGGTCTCATACTCAATATACCTAGACTCTGGCATGTAATTCTGGGTCGAGTATGGACCATCTAAATGGCAAATATCGGTCGAAGCCTCATATGATGGAGTCAATGAAACGGGGATTGATAAGTCTAGGTCATGAGTCCAATCTTGTGAGTGTATAGGCTCTCCGAAAGAAGGCTGGTTAATGGAAGCTTGATCACTAAAGTCAATCAAGTCTGGGAAATCATGATGTACAAGCCTTTCCATTCGGGTTGTTTGATCTACCATGTTTTGCCCTAAGGTCAAGTCGGGATGTTTATATGTAACTGGTGGTATGGTCCCTACTTGAGGTGAGAATGAATAATGTGGGGGCATATAATTCTGCCAATCATCTGTCCCAGCAGTGGCTTGCTCTTCATTCGATTCTTTTATTCCTGCAAGCTCTCGAGAGTAAGTACAGTCAGCCCAAGATGGAAGTGGATCCTGAGTTTTAGAATATGGAGTAGATGAGAATTGCGAAGAAGTGGAGAAGTCAGTTGAAGTTCTGACTTCATAATCGGGTTGAGGTGGAACCGACCACGGGTAAGGGTCTCCCGTGGATGGCGAAAGGTACATGGAAGAAGGAGAAGGTAAAGATGAATAGTATATGGTCGAGGAGGATTGACCAGAGGTCACAGGGTATGTGGACCAATATCCCGACATCTTGAATAGGAAAGGAAGATGATTGATGTAGAAAACGTGTAATTACACAAGATAACGCACACGGACAGACACAAAGACAAACGCAAGAGCAAACCCCAAGTTCACACTCAACACGGTGAAGGACCCGAACTCGAGTCCAATTAATCTTGTATATTTTAAGTGTGATTTTTCAAGCAAGATAGCAAGAATTACGCGGCCTAAAGGGAAGTCAGCTCAGAGCCGGATGCGTCTTCCCTGTTTAACCTGTCGCCTAGGATACCGTCGGTCCTTCCTTTCTTCGCTCCTATCCCAAGTCGATGGATTCAAAGACCACATCCCTATCTACCTGCAAGCAGGCGGAGGCTGACAAGGCCGAAACTTCACCCCGGGGGGGCTACTGGCAGCTTGTCGCAAAGTACCGCAATTTCGCCCCTATCTACCTGAGACAGGCGGAGGCTACTTGGTACTAGTCAGTGAATCTGAAATTATTCGACTTGTGATATTTTCTAGGATTAGTTGGAACGTGATATGGAAGGCAGGGATTTGGGCTCTGCCTTAAGGTGTTTACACACACTCAAGTACCCTCACTCAGCCTGAAAACAAGGTCGGGGTTACTCTCCCGCAAACAAGGGTTAATTTTAGTTAATTTTTTTGGTCCAATTCAATTAGCAGTCCCAATTTTAGAGACTAGTTATCACTGATATTAATCCACACAAGCAATCACGTCTACCGTCCAGTCCCAATTCCTTTATCCTAGGTTAGAAAACCGAGAGAGAGAATCGGAAAAAAGCTGATGCGATGGAGAAAACGATGATGAATGCTTGAGTAAGAAGACTTACAGTGCCTCCAGCTCTCTACAATGCAGGATGCAGTTATGAATTGAAATTTTACACTATATACAAATGCAAACGAGAAAAGCCGCTCCTAGACAGGCAGTTCTATTATCGAGTAAAGAACAGATTATTTTAGGCTAAGTTCTGCGGCCTAAGTGCGTCTTTTAAGTGCAATGTGTGGTCTTAAAGAATTACGAGCACAAGCAAATCCTAGAGTGGCTCGAGGAGCCGCTAGTGCAAGCCTAGTCTAAAATTCAATCCACACAGCACACGGGGACACGGTTCCACTATCTTTACACACGAGAACCCAAACGGGAACCGCTGTAAATGCAGACAATTTTTACAAGTTAAAAAAAAAAAGAAAAATCCTTCTGGCGTCTCAACAGCCGACTTGATCCACGAATAGTCAGCCTCCGATGCACTTCGAGATGCATCGACTTCAAGAAAGCCGCTCCAAGTCCACCAGGCCCTCGTACAAAAAGATATAAAAATGTCAGATAAAGAGAGAAAAAAATAAAGAAAAAATAATTGAAAAAATGGTATAATTACAATGTGGTTCGGGGATCAGACTACCCGATTGAATGGAAAATGCAAATCTAAATTTCTAAAGTGATCCTAAGCCGTTTGCCTCCCCGGCAACAGCGCCATTTGACGAGCGCGGAGATCTACCCTTTAGATGTGGTATGATTGACTTTTCATTGCAGTCAGATAGATCCGCGATCAGTCAAAAATAACCGCACAATCGATTAAATCGTCTAATAAAATAACGCGCGGTTTGATTTTTATTTAGCCTGGGCAAGTCCCATGGTCAACTCAAGGAGGCAAAGGAACAACTCGGGATCAAGTTAGATAAATTAGATTGCGGTTTTCCAAGTGGAATTTTTTTGGTATTTTTTTTATGCGATAAAAAATGTCAAATGTAGAATATGAATGAACTAGGTTATTAAGAAAATCAACAACATAGCCAAATTTAATTTTTATGTTAAATTAATCCAAAATGACCAAATTGTATTTTTCCTGTAAACCAAATTCAATGATTAATGCAAAATAGATTTTTTTAGAATTTTTGGATTTAAAATGCACACATGAAAAATGCAAACTTTTTTTGGGTTTTTATGCAATTTTTCGTGCAAATGATAGACAAAAATTATGAAAAATTTACTGGAAGTTAAAAATAATGAAATGAAGCTACTCTAATTTTTTAGAATTTTCTGAGACTTTTGATTTTTTTATGAATATTTTACTAAAAATAGAGCGACTGCGGGTATTTAATTTCTAATTAATCCATGAAATCATATTATCCAGAGATTGATTTATCTCAAATAGATAGTTCAATAAGGAATGCAGGAAACTTGAAATTTTTCAAAAATGTTATTGTGGAATTAATTAAAAATCATTTACAGAAATCACCCTAGAATTTATTTTATGCAAACGACAACTCCGAATTGGACGAAACTTGGATAGTAATTAAAACACACTAAAAGGCATCATTCACAATTTTTTCACAATTTTTGGAGCACGATATAAGTCTGTGCGAATTTCAGAGCATAATTGGGCAAAATATCAATGGTTTTCAGTCTCTGAATTTTAGTAAAATGTCAGATGCTCACAAAAATGTAAATAAATAGTCACAAGATAAAGAATGAGTTTCTCTACAACATACTCTGTTTCATTAAAATAAAATGATGCAAAAACACTATCCAAATTAATGACCAAAGTCAGGGGTGTACTTGCAGAACTGAAATGAAACACACAAATTCAAATTGTGCCTAAGCGCACTTCTGTAAATATTTAAACATGCAAGGACATTAGTGATACTTTCACAAAATATAAAAAATGGACCTTTTCTTCTCTGGGGCACAGGACGCACAAAGGGCGGCTAGGGCACGCGAGTGGCGGCGCCGGAGGGAGGCGCGTCAAGGGGCGGTGCCGGAGCTGGGATGCGCGCGTGGCTGGGGGCGGAGCTGCTCGGTGGCACGGGCGGTGACGAGGGGGACACGCGGGGCGGCGCGGGGCTCCAAGGAGGGCAGCAGCGCACGGTGGTGCGCGGCCAACGTGAGGGGCGGGCTCTTGCGGCGGCGCACGGGGCTGCGAGGGCCGGTTGGTGGCGCTCGCGCTTGGCCGCGAGCTCGATGGGCGCCTGGAAGGCGCGGGAGAAGTCGGCGGAGGAGGGTGGCACCGCTCCCAGGCGGGGGGGCGGAGCATGGCTGCGCGGGGGTCGGTGAGGGCTGGAGCGGACGTGGCGGGCGGAGGCGTCGGTTGCAGCCGCGCCGCCAGGTGGGGAGGCGCGAAGGTGGATGGCCACGGGGCCGAGGGGCGACGACGGCCAGTTGTCATGGAGGAGAGGAGGGCGCGCGGGGCGGCTGTGCGCCGGGCGTTCTGGAGGGCTGGCGTCGGCGGCTTCCCGCATGGAGGAGCGCCGGTGGCTGGCTGGGGGAGCAGCAGTGGCGGGTGTCGACGGCGGTGGTGTACGGGGACCTGCAACTTTTGTTTGCAAATATTTTTTTTTCTTTTGCAATTTTTTTTAACTCTTTTGTAAACAGGAATGAAATTATAGGAAAAAAATGTAGAAATAAAATGAGAGGTGAAAATGGTAGATGATGATGTGATGTTTGTGTGGTGACTGCTATGGATCTGTGATTGATGAATAAAATGGTGATTGTGATGATGATCAACAAAACAATAGTTAGATAAAAAAATGAAATGACAAGATAGAGATAGAGTACTTACCTGTGGTTTCGCCGGAAGTGGAGCCGCGTCGTGCGGCTTCCGGTCATGGCCTCAAGAAGGGTGGCGGGGTCCTTCGAAGTTGGAGCAGATTCCTGTGAGGGATGCTGTGACGAAGTGGTTGAGACCACCTCGGATCTCGCTGTGGTCGGAGGTCGTCGCTCGACGATGGTTTTCGGTAGCTGTCACCTACAGATAGCCGGAGCTCTCTCTCTTTTCTATTGAAATAGCGGATAGAGAACAATGATGGAGTGGAGGGGATTATAAAGAAATAGGAGAGGGAAGTTGGAGAGAATGGAGTGGTGGAGAGAGTGGAGAAGGTGGAGGCTTGGAGTAGAAGGCAAGTAAAGAAGTGGTAAAAGGTAGATTAAATAAATAATTAATAAAATAATATAAAAAGGCTACTTAAAATAATTAAAATAATAAAAAAATAATAATAGTAATAAATCCGAAAATAATAAAATAAATCTGAAAATAAATAAAAAAGGGGTGACATGTGGCGGCTCCAGGAGCGGCCACATGTCGCTCCTAGAAAATTCCAAAAATTAAATGTAAAGAAAATCAAAAAGAAATAACAAAAGGGATTAAATCAAAAAGTGATCAACACGAAATTTGCTCGTCTCGACGAGATCTACAACTTTCATGAAGGGCCGAAAATCAAAGGAAATCATCTGTACAAAATGTATTTTTGGGTGGTATCTTATAGATATAAAATACCGCATTTTGTGTTTTGCAATTTTTTTCATTTTTAAAAGAGAGAAAAATCAAAATAAAAATAGAGAAAATATGAGAAGAATATTTATAACTTAATCTAAATTTTTTTGGATTTTTAATAATTAAGAAAATGAAATGGTAATATACAGGGGCAAACGGTCAATTTGTACAATATACAAAAGGGGCCCAAAACCCAAGTTTTGCATACGAGCTCCGATTTTAGTGAAATTGGCCTTGTTTCGAAGGTCTTTGAATGTATATTACTTTAAAAGTGAGTAGACCTTATTCGGAGGTTGTATGAGAGAGATATGTGTGTTTTAAGGTCTAAGGTCTTCAAACTTGGGTTGGGGTTTTATTGGGTGATTTTGCAAGTTAGTATTTTTTAGATATTTTTCTTTAATTAGTGTTAGTAATATATACACTATAGAGTTGGTTTTAGTGGCTTTGTAGTTAGTATAAAATATATACAAATAAGGTATTTTATCTAATATACAGGTGGATATTTACAAGTGAATTCGGCTTCTTATTTAATGCAAGTATGAATGCTAAAATGCATATATTATGCTTGCATGCACGAATGCTAATTTTACAATATAAAGGGAAATATGCATCTATTTACTCGGGGACAAGACTCTATTTTCAACTTTTAGAGTGATGAATCACAGATTCATCACAGCTCAGTAGCTCGTGCCTCGCCCCTTCTCTTGTCCCTAGGTGTCTTCAGTGAGCGACAGAAACCGGAGGTTGCCTTTGGATCAAGGTTTGGTGGCGTGTACCCATAGATCGGCTACGTGACCGGAACCCTCTGTCGCATCCAGCCTCCCTGCCTGTCGCAGCACAATCGAGGCCACGACCCTGTCTCCTAGCTTCGCCTGACCTTGATGAGTTCATCAACACCCTCAGGTGACGTAACTTTCTATTCCATTTGTCCATTCCAGTCGAATCTTCTATTCTGCCTCCGTCGTAGCTCATTTGCTCGGACCACCTATCCGGAGCCTCATCTCACCAACACAACCGTATGAATCGACCCCCAATGAACATCCATCTCGCACCACAACCTGATCATCCTTGGAATAGACCCTCAAGTCGAGATTAAGGCCAAGATCTCTTTCTTCCACCCTCGCCGGAGATCGACTCCCATCCACCTTCGCTTCTTTTATCTCCAGCTTCAATAACCTGGACCGGAGCCTAGCCCCGAGTTCTCTCTTTTACTTGCAGGTATCCTTGCATGATAGGAGCTTCTATTAGACATCCAATTGTTCGGCGGAGCAGCTCCAGGAAAAGCTCCCTCATCCAGCACATCTGACCGCTGGTTCCTCCATCGGAACCTCCCACCAGATACAGACCACTCCCCCGACTGTGCAGGACTCCTCCGATCCTCCATCGGAGTGGTGGATCTCGATCCCTCCTCCGTTGAAGTTCATCCCCGACGAGTTCTTCCAGCCCTCCTTTCCACCGTCGATGAGGAGCACCACCTTCCAGATCTGATCTCGATAGTACGCCTATGCTTTATCCCTAACGGTCGATCAGAGCATGGGACAGATCTGCACAACACGCCCTCGCCTTTTCAGAGCCGCCAAATCTGTATTGTAGCCGAACATCACAACCACACATCCCTGACATTCCCTCCACCGTCAGATCCTTTTGCAGGGGACGATCAGGACCGTCACAGCCATCACGCGTGCCTCACGTGCTTTAGGGTATTTTGCATCCTTTATCTCACACTTTTATGCTTTATTGGTTAGTCCAGTAAATAAAGTTGTAATTGTCGACATTTTGCAATAATAACCTCGTAGTTTTATATATTTGCATTTCAGTCCTACATGTGTGAACTCGCATACTGTCCTACGTGAATTTGTGGTGTATTTGCATTATCTATCATGAACTTAATCTGTGTTATGGTTTGAATAGAAACTTTTTGATAATTGCATTTATACCAATGTGCGTGGGTTTTTAAGCATATATGTGAATACCCTGGGCTTTTTGCATTATTCACCCTGAGCTTTTCATCCGTGTTATTAATTAGCATGTGAACTTTAATATAATTGCAATTAGGTCCCTATGCATTATGTGCCTTGTTTTTAATTCAATAACTATCGAATTATGTCTAAAAATCACATAAACAATACAAGCTCTTGCTGACATGTACTATTTATCATGATTTTTTGGAGTAATTTTATTAAATATTTTATTTTCTAAAAATAAAAACCCATAAAAATTGTTCTGTCTAATTTATAAAATACATAAAAATTATAAATATTATGCTAAAAATTCCCAAAAAATAGTATTTGTGTGTTTGTGTGCGCTTTACCTCCAATAGCATTTTTGTTTTAAAAATCATTATAAAACTCCTAAAAATATCAAAATCCTTAAAAACTTATACTAATCATAAAAAATTCTAGAAAATTCAAAAAAAATACAATCTCAGTTTCTGTTTGTTCCTCTTTTTATCTATTTTCTCATAAAATTCATATCCAGGACATTAAGGTATTTAAATATTTTTAATTTGTAATTTGTCTTGGTTGTGCACTGTTTTGCTTTTTAGCACTTATTTGACTTTTATAAAATCATCTAAAAATTGGAAAACCCCCCGGAAAATTGCCAAAAAGGCCTTAATATTTGAAAAACTCAAAAATATTTTTATTCCAGATTTTTGAGTATTTTTAGCGTTAATAAAAATTGTAAAGGCTTGCTTGTATGCTTTATTGCCTTATTTTCTTGCTTGTTTTCCTTAATTAAAAACCACAAAAATTTGCAAAATTAAAAATTAACAAAAATATGTCCTTTCTTGTCTGGTCACGACTACTTCGTAGGTTTACTCGTGCTCCTTGAGTTCGACCCAGGTCACTATACCAGGTTAAATAAATAGCAGAGACCACTAACATTGAGTTTGTTCTCTTATATGTTTCTTTGAGTGGATTCTACGATTTTTCTTGAATGACTGAATTGATTGGATAGGAATAATGGCACTTGATTATTTTTCCATCTTAACCGATCTAGGTTTTCGTGTCATCAAAATGGCGCCATTGCCGGGGAGCACGGCTTTGTAGTCTTTTTCAAATTTTGTATATTTTTATCTCTATCTTATACAACGATTTTTTCTGACATTCTTTCTGCTTTGCTTTTTGTGCGAGGGACCGCCCAAGGACGCTACGGCTTTCTGTTGGAGTAACCGCACCTAAGGAGGAGCATGAGAAGAGCAGGGATTAGTTATATTAGATAGAGTAGAAGTAGAGTAGTTAGTTTTATCTTCAGCACATTTATTATTATTGTAATAATTTTTGGACCTTGGACACTTCTCTCTTAGACTTATATCAGGGTCTGTTTCATCGAGCACCGGTGTGCTCGGGGACCTCAATGCATTTTTCGCCAGTTTTGTTTTATCATATTTTTCTATTTGCTTCTCGTAGATTGTGGCCACTAGACTTAGGATTTTTCTTGATTGTGGCGTAAATAACTTAAGGCCCAATCCCTAATAGATTTCTTGCACCTATAGAGCATAATTGGACCTTATTAATAATTCATAATAAAAAGTTAACTTGATTAACTGAGAGGTCACATGCCGCTAGAGGCCGTATACAGCGCGTGCAGAATCCATTATGGCGGACACCGATCGGCATCCGAGACCGGACACCGACCCCTCTCTCTGATCAGTTGACTATTGTTCTTCACGATCATTAGAAATTGCTCGTCTTAAGGCCATTTTCTCCGTGCATCATTTAGATTATTCTTAATTCAATATTTTAATTTATGCTTGGATCACCCTGCATGTAGAGTGCTGGAGTCAGGTACGCATCTCTTACTTTGCATCCATCATAGTGTTTGATCGTGCATCGACTTTTTCGACTTCTCCCCCTATTTTTGGACTTGAAATAAATCAGGAGATCAAAAAATTCGTTGGGCGTTGTTTTTCTTTGAAAATACATAAAAAGTGAAAATCATAAAATTGGGACTGTTTAAGCAAACTTGACCCTAAAACCCACCTTACTTAAAAATACTTGTTTTGGGGAGAGTCGCCCCCTCATTGGTTGGTTTGCTTGAGCAAAAGAGTGACCCACACACTAGGATAGAGCCACACCTGAACTTCCGTTAGACTACTGGTCTTAGGGTTAGTCATTCTCTAGTGAGGAACTCTCCGATAACGGGTAAAGCAAACCAAGACATCCTTAACAGATTGAGTTGATCGGGTAGCCGGTAAACGATCCTCAATTCATATTGGATGGGAAAGATCTAGCTTTGAGATCGGGCCACTCTCTTAGGAGCATCGGGTTCCTACCAGCTCACTTAATCACTGTGCAAGACTGATTTATCACCTAAAATAAAATCGATAAGATAATCGACTAATCCTTTACGGTCATCGGCTCTCGTTTTGAGTAGGTGAATTGGGGGTTTGACTGTTGATCTTGTTTGCTTTCTAGATCTCATCCTCACTATTCCTACATCGTGATGATGGGTCAGAGATCCATTAGACTACCTTTGGTAGACCCGCTCTCGAGCACTCTGCCGTATTCATCTAGGGAGGTTCCGGGGAGCCTAGACCCGTTCTCTGAACTCAAATTCGATTCTTCCCCATTCCCCCTCGACCATCCTTCTTCCAGTCCTGAGGTGCTCGAGCAGAGACCAGCGAAGATATTTGTACATTTGATGGCACCTGAGCTCGGGTCTTTTGCCTTTGCAGAGATCCACAAGATGGCCAGCAGTGAGGAGCACATCAATGGACAGCCCCAGGATTCTACTTATGTTTTGGATCAAGGTTCCATCAACAACACACTTCTAGCATATTTGGAGATGATGTAGAGACTGATTAGATATCAGGGAGCATTTATGGCAGAGGTGTGCCATGAGTTAGCACAGATGCGAGCCGATAGAGGAGAGCCAAACCAAGCAGCTGGTGGAGATATCCCTGGACTTGGAGGAGGAGTAGACAGACACCTGAAGGATCAGCCATAGCAGTCCAGACAACCATGACCGATGAGGCAGTTGCACAACCCTGGTGCAACCCTCACCCATCGTTGGATCCAGCTCCCTGAGATTCTGGGCGACTTCAAGATTGACCCCCAGACCATTCAGCTCTTTCCCAAGTTCCATGGGTTAGCCACCGAGGAGCCACATTTGCATTTACAGGAGTTTGAGATGATCTGCAGCACAGTCTACAACAAATTCTTAGACGAGGACACTATCAAGATGATAGCATTTCCATTCTCCCTCGTCGACAGAGCAGCTTACTGGCTGAAGCATTTAGGGAGATATTTACCACTTGGGAGCATCTCCGGACCAAGTACTTGAACAAGTACTATCCACTTGGTCGGACCAATGCAACTCGAGCTTTGATCAACAACTTCACTATGATCCCCAATGAGTAGTTCCATGAGGCATGGGATCAATTTCGTGAGCAGCCCAATCTCGTCCAGAGTTTCTTTTATGGGATGACACTGGAGTTGCAAGGACTTGTTAATGCTTCTTGTGGGGGCTCTTACTTTGCCAAGAAAGAGGACCAGGTTTGGGCCATCTATGAGGAGATGGTCGAGAACTATATAGTGATGTCCCAGACCCAAGTCTACACACAGGGGAAGCCCCTTCCACAGACCGTGTCCTATCAGAGGATAGCATGGGTTGATGCAGGTCCATCCACTTCGTCAGCAGCAGCAGCACAGACAGAGTTGTCAGCAGCTGACATGGATATCATTAGCGAGAAGTTAAACTGCATATAGATTATCGAGAAGAAGCAGTGTCAGGGCATGATGTAGATTGACCAGTTGGCACAGACTCTCAGTGACCTAAAGACCTAGATCATGTGTCTCCAGGAGGCACAAACGGCTTCTCAGCCCCATCTCAGGTCATGGGCCAATCCGAGCAGCAGCAGCTCTTCCCAGCACTCCGCCCAGTACTGCCAGGTTCACCACATCCAGGCGGAACCGATTCAGCCATTGTGGCAGCACTACTCTCGTCTATCGCCATCTAAGGACACTCAGATGGTGGTGTATCAGCAGGATCAGGAACTGGCAGTTTTTCCCCCGTTACCTTACGAGCACGAGTTGTTGATGGAAGTCAACAAGATTTGATATGATAGGCAACAGCCCAGGATCCATCGAGATCATCCCGGATTCATGTGGTCTACTGGAGGCACCTCATCCTAGCAGCAGCCTCCAGCTCAGGGTGGACAGTTCAGCCAGTTGCAACAGCAACCCCAGTACTCCCAGCCACATTACCAGTCAGGTGTCTCTACCAACAGGGACAACAGTGGAGGCAGCAGCAACGGCCTCAGTAGTTCACTCAGCCTCCCCCTCACCAGTACCAGAGCTAGCCTTATTTTCAGCGAGGTAACCCGTCCGGTTCTCTGGGCCAGCCTATGAGAACCCAAACCTTGATGATCTAGAGCTCCTTCTCTTGGACCAGCAGGCATCTTTCAGGCGGGAGATGGACGAGTTCAGGTATGAGATGAGGGAGATCATAAAGGGAAAGGCTACCATACCTGCTCAGATTGAGACCAATCCGAATAACCTCAAGAGGAAGTCTGAGCAGGTACTATTCATAGAGACCACCACTCCGAATGATTCATTTAATGATATTTCTTCATACACATTTGATGATGATTTTGTGTCGCTTAGGAGCGGTAAGATGCCAGCCGGCGGTGCCTCATCTAAGCGGTGACACCATGATGAGACAGGAGCGCTAGATGAGGAGGATAGCGGTGCTGAAGCTGCTGATGATGATGTTGATAACGGTGGTGCTGAAGCCACCAAGGATGATGATTCAGTCGACGGTACTGAAGCTGTCGATTCTCCAGATGCAATCGGTGGTACTGACACCACCATTCCAGCTGATGCTGAGCCAGAGCGTTGTACTGATGCCGCGAAGACCGATGCCGTAGGTGGTACTCATGCCACTGTTTCTATTCCAGTTGTGTTTCCATCTGTTGTATCTCAAGACTATTCCAAAAAGACCAAAAAATTTAACAAAGGAAAGGTTTCTTTATCTACTGCAAGTCCATCTATGTTGCATGATGATCCTTATATGGATTACAATCCCTCTCAGAAGCATGAACCTTTTCCTATCCTCTATCTGAGGAGGGCCCAACCATCCCCTTCCTTCAAGCACTCCGCTTGGCAAAGGGGAATAAAAAAGAAAATCCTAAAAAGACCCAACATCTAGAGTTCAACCAGCAGATGATAGACAGATTTCATATTCAGCTGACTGTGCAGGAGGCACTTGAGCACATCCCTCTCTTTCGGAAGAATCTGAGAGAGAAGACTACCATCCGTAGGAAGAGAAGGAACCATCATGCGGAGATCCATGTGCTCACCCATGCCATGTGCTTCGCAATCCAGAACTGTCTGCCAGCCAAGAGGCTAGATGCAGGAGCTCCCTACATCAGATGCCACATTCATGAGCAGAGATTTGATCGGACTCTATTAGACAGTGGCTCTTCCATTAACCTACTTCCGACAGCCTTACTCTACTGATTCGAGTTTGGTCCTCTTAGACAGAGCAGGACAATCCTTCAGTTTGTTGATTAATCTGTCAAGAGGCTGAAGGGGTTGCTGAAGGATGTGATCGTCACAATTCAAGGCCTGAAATTCCCTGTGGACTTCATTGTGTTGGATCTGGAGATCCCTGAGTCTGTAATAGATACCCCCATCATTCTTGGATGACCATTCTTAGCCATAGCCAAGACGGTGTCTGGCCATGATAGCGGGAAGGTGTACTTTCACATTAAGGGCAAAAGTATACAAATAGAGACAATCGACGAGACCAGAGCGTGAGATTCAGCTTGCTCAGAGCAGTATAGTGATGTAGAGCAGATGACAAAGGCAGAGTGAGACGTCCATTAGGAGTGCGACTTTGTGATCACTAATGATGAAGTCGCTTGGTCTGACCCCATTTCATGAGATATTTTCTCACCTTCAAACACCACAGAGTTACAACTTCCAGCAGATGAGAGTTCGGAGAGCATACTCTTGCCAATAACACTTTCGAGGCTGACGACCGCGTTCAGGATAGCAAAGCAGAGTACATTTCTTGTGATTCTGATTCAGATCCCTCATATTCAGACATAGACTAGGACGATTTTAATGACTGTTTGCCTTGTCTGATTCCCACAAAGCCAGCAGCTAGGTGGAGATTGAGCCAGCATCGAGTACAGACGCACCAGCAGGGCCATCTTCACCAGATATTCATGATCAACGAGAGTTCTCACATTCAGATCTGGTTGCATTCGCTTAGACATTTCAGAAGCCAGATTTTTCAGCTCCCAATTGCCCAGAATTGAATCCCTTGCCACAGTCGCTGAAGTATAGATTCTTTGCAGGTGAGCATGAGATGTACCCAGTTATTATCTCAGTGGATTTGACTGGAGAGCAAGAATATCGTTTGATGGAGTTTCTTGAAAGAAACCATAAGGAGATAGGATGGAGCATAGATGATCTCCAGGGGATAAGTTTGATCATGTACTCCCACCATATCTATCTCGAAGAGGACGTTAAGCCATCATGTGAGTTCTAGCGACGACTGAACCCAATCTTCGAGAAGTGATCATGAAAGAGATATCAAAATGGTGGAGCATCGATTTTATCTATCCCGTCTCTGACTCCAAGTGGGTTAGTCCATTGCATGTGGTGCTCAAGAAGACAGGCATCACCACAGTTGTGAGTGAGTCTGGAGAGGAGATCGCTATCCGGGTACCCAATTCTTGCAGGGTCTGTGTAGACTACAGACGATTGAATCAGGACACAAAGAAGGATCATTTCCCGCTGCCTTTTATTGATCAGATTATACAGAGGCTAGTTGGGAAGAGTCACTACTGTTTCCTTGATGTGTACTCCAGCTATAATCAGGTGGCCATAGCGCCCAAAGACCAGGACAAAACGACATTCACCTGTTTGTTTGGTACTTATGCTTTCAGACGGATGCCCTTTGGTCTATGTAACGCCTCGGCGACATTCCAAAGGTGCATGTTATCTATCTTCGCGGACATGGTGGGTGACTACTTAGAGGTCTTCATGGACGATTTGTCGATCTACAACGACAGGTTTGATGCTTGTCTTGACTGCCTAGACTGAGTGCTTCAGCGCGGCATAGAGGTCCATCTTGTTCTATCTTGGGAGAAGAGTCACTTCATGGTGACTCAGGGGACGGTGCTTGGTCATATCATCTCCAACAGGGGTATGGAGGTTGATCCGACCAAGGTGGATATCATCAGGAAACTCAATCCATCGTCCAACCTGCGGCAATTGCGGTCTTTTTTGGGCATGTCGGTTTCTACTGACGTTTTATTCAAGACTTCAGCAGGATTTCCCAACCTCTTACTGATATGCTGATGAAAGACACAAAGTTCATTGTAGATGATAAGTGTCTTGCGTCCTTTGAGACTCTCAAGAATCTAGTTGTTGAGGCTCCTGTCCTTCAGCCGTCTGATTGGTCTCTCCCATTTGAGATCATGACGGATGCTTCTGATTTTGCCATAGGGGCTATGCTAGGACAGAGGAGGGATGGATTACCATTTGCCATTCACTACGCTATTCGTACATTGGATGTCGCTCAGTGGAATTATACAGTCACAGAGAAAGAGATGCTAGTCGTAGTATTTGCCTTGGATAAGTTCAGATCGTATATTCTTGGATCCAAAGTGACTATTTACATGGATCATACCGCCATTAGGTACCTCATGGCAAAGAAGGATGCCAAAGCTAGATTGATCCAATGGATCCTTCTACTCCAGGAGTTTGATATTGAGATTAAGGATAAACCTGGAGTCAAGAATATGGTGGCGAATCATCTCTCTCGATTGGAAAATCTTGAGGAATCTGAGCATATTGCACCTATCACTGAGACCTTCCCAGATGAGTCGATCCTTGATATCGCCTCTCTCCCATGGTACGCCGACATTGTAAACTATCTTGTTGCTAAGAAATTTTCACAAGGTTGGCCAGACATCGACTTAAGACATTCCTTGCGAAGGACAAGTCGTGCCATTGGGAGGATCCCATCCTTTATCATGATGGAGGGGATGGCGTCTGGCGTCGGTGCATTCCTCAGGAGGAGCACCATAGCGACCTCACATACTGTCACAAGCTTGGGGCAGGGGGACATCATTCTGGGAGGAGAACAACACAGAAAGTGCTCCAATCCGGCCTATGGTGGCCTACCCTCTTCAAGGATTCTGATGAATTTGTGAAGAGGTGTACTGACTGTCAGAGGATGGGCACTTGGGGAAAGTGTGATATGATGTTGATGCAGCCCATTCACTTTTGGGAGGTTTTTGACTCATGGGGCATCGATTTCATGGGTCCATTCCCTAAGAGTCAGGGATTCGAGTACATTCTGTTGTCTATTGATTATGTGGGTCGTTGGGTTGAGGCCATTCCTGCCCGAACCGCAGATGCTAAGATTGTTTGCATATTTTTGAGGAAGAATATCATTTAATGGTTCGGAGTACCTAGAGTTTTGATATCTGATGGGGGGTCCCATTTATCGATGACAAGGAAAAGGCCCTTGCTAATGAGTTCAACATAGACCATCGAGTAGACACTCCATATCATCCCCAGACCAATGGTCTTATTGAAGTATCGAACAGGGAGATCAAGACGATACTGCAGAAGGTAGTCTGCCTAGATTGAAAGGATTGGATGCAGCTTTTGGACTCAGCCTTATGGGCATATCGGACTTCCTTCAAGATACCTTTGGGTATGTCTCCCTTTCATCTCGTTATGGCAAGCCATGCCATTTACCTGTGGAGATAAATCATAATTCACTATGGGCAGACATTGAGATATTATCGGATCCAGAGAGTATAGGAGATCAAAAGAAGGCAGAATTGGCAGCCTTGGAGGAGCGTAGAGATACAGCCTTTTCGAGTATCCTAGAGTATAAGGAGCGGGTCAAGATATGGCATGATTCTCATATGAGACATAAGCAGTTTGAGCTAGATCAGAGAGTATGGTTATTCGATGCTAGGCTGAGATTATTTCCAGGGAAGTTGCAAAGTAAGTGGAAGGGACTAAACTTGGTCTGAAAGGTGCATGACAATTGTAGCATTGATATATCTGAGATGTCATCTGAGTCCACCTTTCGAGTTAACGGTCAGTGCCTGAAGCCATATCTGGATCATGATCCGCTGATCGTTGACATCACCCCTATTCATTTTGTATGAGATGTGATCTTTAACTCACATCATTTGCATCTCATGCCTGATTATCACTTTCTTTCGCCCTTGTATAGATCCAGATGTCCATATCATACATTCTTTTGTGTAACACCCCATCTCCATCTTATGGTTATGCTATACTTAGGGTGTACTTTACCCTAAGTATATGGAGGTGTCAGACTTTTGATTACTCTTTTGATTCTGTTTACCTATGTTTTGATGCCTACACTTAGGGATATTTCACCCTAAGTACAGGGGAGGTAGATCATGTACATTCTAACCCTCGGTTTTCCCCTTGTGTACAGTCTTCTATACTTAGGATTACTTGATCCTAAGTATAGGGGGATCAACGACTTCTATTATTTTTGTTCTTTCATTCGTCATTGTAGTATATCCCTTCTTTTCAATTCCTTATACTAAGCACGAGTTATGTCTTCTTCATCGCTCTTTGATCACTCTGAGGATATCGTTCGAGCTAAGTATAAGGGGTGTCGTATATATTGCATATATACTTTAGCCATAACTCGTACTTTGTGTGAGTGTGTTAATAAATAAAATGGCTAAAAACTAAAATCTTAAATATCACAAAAATTTAAAATTCCTTGTACATAAAATTCTTTCTTGCACATACATATTTGTAAATAGCTATTTGTAAAAACTATTTTTGTACAAATATTTGTAAAAATGTTTTATTTGTGAAAACTTTGTAAATACTTTCATATCAAAATTATGTATGTAGTGCAAAATTTTTGAAAAATGTTTGAAAAATAAAAGTTTGCAAAAATCGATGTGTAAATGTTTGTAAATAATTTCCAAAAACTTCTGCATTCATGCATGCATGCATTCAAACATTTTCAAAAATTTTGCACATTTTCAAAATTTTTGCATGTTTTAGAAAATTGCATAAAAAGAATTTTGTACATATTTTTGTATATTCTTCTGAATCATAGTTGACATTTAAACTAGTATGAGATTAAATTGGAAAATGGAGCTTGGTTAAGACCTTAATCCACCTAACTCTTAGAGGAACCTTATAGGATTTGGGGTTAAGACTTTTCAGATCCATTAGTGACTTAATTCTTTAAGTCTACTAGGCTATGTTCACATGGCATATTGATGAGCCTAAGTAGAATACTTAACAACGCACGCATGACTCTCACAGACAATGGCTTTACTTGGACCGGCACCTTACACATAGCTCTCTACGGATGAGGTGATGAGGAGGCAGTTTTCTTTGGCTTGGGGTAGCATATGAGGGTAGTACTTCTAGGTGGAACCTCTCGTCTTCCTTTAGGGAGGGATGTGCGTCTCAACTTGGTCTAGTAGCATTGAGGTCTAAAGACAGAGTTGTAGGTTGCAATAATGCTTCAAAAGAGGGATAGTCTACTGGATCAAGAAGAAAGGTCCTTCTGTATATGATGTACCATGTAGATATGTTGTACATATGCACATCAAAAAAATTAGAATAAAAAAATAAAAAAATGTGCAAAATCCAGAAAACTCCAAAAAATGGACATGCCTAATTGAAAATTAAATGTATGTCGGAGTGTATATAGTCAAATAAAGAAAATCTTATGTATTACACCTTCTCATCTCATGAAGCTTGTGGCGGGAGACTTAGCTACACCGGGTAGGCTCCCAGGGATACGTGGCTTCACTGGCCATGATCCATTCTCTTCTTTCCATCTCTTCTTGAGCCGGTTGAACTTGAACTTAGAACGGAATACCCTGCTCCTCAAGGAAAGAGCTACTAGACTAAGGAATTAGAGTTGCCTTGTCGAGGGAGTTGTTTTTTTGTCATTTCTGAGGTAGGGAGCTACATATCATTACACAGTACAAGAAAAGATACATGGTCATTAGAGTTTGCGTATGTAGACTTGTTCTGATCTGGATTATTGAGGAGTCATGACCATAGAATAGTGGAACTTAGAGGTTGTTGAGTCTTAAACCTATATCTCAATAAGGTTCTGACAAATTAATAATACAAATGTCTGATTGAGCTCCATACTTCAATTTAATGAAGACAAGTTTAATAATCAACTTTGATTCTCCTTCTTTTTCTTTTCTTTTCTTTTTTCACTTCTTTTTCAAATAAGTGTTTGCTAAGAGACTAGCAAAGGTAAAGTATAGGGGGTGATGATTCCCTCATTCTCACTCTTTATTCTTTTAGAGTAAATTACAAAAAAAGTCCATGAACTATACATCTCATTTTAATGTCATACCTGAACTTTAAAAAGTGACAATTTGGTACCCCAGCTTTCAAATTTGTCTTAACGTGGTCCTTCACCATAGAAATTTAGTTGATTATTTCATCATTTTAAGCTTAAATTTCAATAGTCAGGGACCACATTGAGATAAATTTCAAAGTTCGGGTACCACATTATTACTTTTTAAAGTTTAGGTATGACATTGAAATCAGGTGTATAGTTATGGGACTTTATTGTAATTTACTCATTCTTTTATTTTAGCTACTTGTCTTAGCAAAACAACGTGTAAATACTTGTAAATACAATAACATATCATTTAGCATGCATTTGTTAATATTGCATAATTAGCATATATTTGTGCAAAAATAAAAGAATAAAGAAAAAGAAAAAGGAAGGAGGTTTTTAGAATAAATACAGAGTGACTCGAACCCCAAGAGAAGGTCAAGCCTTGACCTGATCGCCAAATAAAATAAGTAGAGAGAAATAGGGTCTACTTTGTGTTGTACAGAGTACCTATGTATACAGATAATTATGTTTGACAAAATTAAAGCTAATTATTATTTTTACCTCCTTGTATATATGCCTAGAAATAAAATAAAAATAAAATAAAAATCAGAAAAATTAAATAAAAGTAAAAAATAAAATCCTCTTCTCTGGTGAAAATACATATGTATATATGTCACATCCACCATTTATTTCATACTTGTAAATAATTTATAAAAATAAAATAAAAATTATTTTGTACTCCTAAAAATATGTTGTATATAAATAAAATATAAAATTGGGGTATTTGTGCAAAAATAACAAAATAAAAATTATTGTACATAATACATAGGTATATTATACCTGTATATAATATGAGGATAGGGAGTATGCACCCAGGTGCATGTAATTCTACATGCACCTGGGCCTATAACTCCCACATTTTTTTACTTTTCCAAAAAATACCTCCATGTATGTTAATCTATATATCCCTCATGTATGTCATTCCAATTTCGTCAGAAAAAGAGATCCCTACGTCCTCCATCCAGAACATGTCGATTACAGCAGTTCTAAGACCGTTAAAATAATGTGTTCTAGATGGAGGACGTAGGGGTCTCTGTTTCTGATGAAATGGGAACGATATATATGAGGGATATATAGATGAATATACATGGCGGCATTTTTTGGAAAAGTAAAAAAATGTGTGAGTTATAGGCCCGAGTGCATGTAGAATTATATGCATCTGGGTGCATACTCCCTATCCTCATATAATATTATTTATTGTATATACACTAATTTATTTTTCATAAAAATAATTAAAAATCATAGAAAAATTCTTTGAAAAATAATGAACATTTTTTTATTTTATACACTTTTTTTTAATTTAATTACTATTTTTATTGATTTTTGTACATCCCTATTTTCTGATTGGTCCGGAGGCTTTGTTGACTCCAGTCAATGCCTCCTTCCAGGTCGGTCGGGTCGTCTACCTCTCGTCGGAGCCGTTTCTCTGTATTTTCACGCCCGAACCCGATCACATCTCGCCCTGATTTTTCGCCCGAGCCTCCTCCTAGGATCCATGATCTTCGCGGATCCCTAAGAAGGCACGGATCTTCCTAGAGTTGCGTGCTCTCGCTCGATCATTCCATTCTTCTAAGATTCCTATAAAGTCTCGACTCCACCTCTGCAGTTCAGTATCTCGTGCCTCGCCCCTTCTCTTATCCCTAGGTGTCTTCAATGGAGTGACAGCCTTTGGATCAAGGTTGGGTGGCGTGTACCCATAGCTCAGCTACATGGTCGGAGCCCTCTGTCGCGTCCAGCCTCCCTGCCTGTCGCAGCACGGTCGAGGCCATGACCCCATCTCCCAGCTCCACCTGACCTTGCTGTGTTCATTAGCACCATCAGGTGACGTATCTTTCTATTCCATTTGTCCATTCCAGTCAAATCTTCCACTCTGCCTCCACTACAGCTCATTTGCTCCGACCACCTGGTCGGATCCTCATATCGCCAACACACCCCTACGCACCTCAGATCGAACCCCCCCCCCCATGAACACCCCATCTCGCACCAAGCCTGATCATCCTTGGAATCGACCCTCAAGATTAAGTCCAAGATCTTCTGCCACCCTCGCAGGAGATTGACTCCCGTCTACCTTCGCTTCTTTCAACTCCAACTTCAATAACCTGGACCGGAGCGTAGCCCCGAGTTCTCTCTTTTATTTTCCGATATCCTCGTACGATAGGAGCTTCTAGTGGACGTACAGTTTCTCGGTGGAGCAGCTCCAGGCGGAGCTCCCTCATTCCGCACACCTGATCGTTGGTTCCTCCATCAGAACTTCCCACCAGATGCGGACCACTCCCCCGACTGTACAGGACTCCTCCGATCCTCCATCAGAGTGGTGGATCTCGATCCCTCCTCCGTTGAAGTTCATCCCCGACTAGTTCTTCCATCCCTCCTTTCCACTGTCGATGAGGAGCACTACCTTCCAGATCTGATCTCGGGCATATGCCCACGCTTTATCCCTAACGGTCGATCAAAGTAGGGGACAGATTGCACCACACGTCCTCGCCTTTTCAGAGCCTCCAGATCCGTACTGTAGTCGAACATCACAGCCGCACGTCACTGACATTCCCTCCACCACCAGATCCTTTCGTAGGGGACAATCAAGACCGTTAGAGCCATCGCACGTGCCTCACGTGCTTCAGGGTATTTTGCATTCTTTATCCTACATTTTTATGCTTTATTAGTTAGTCCAGTAAATAAAGTTGTAAGTGTAGACATTTTGCGTTAATAACCTCGTAATTTTATATATTTGCATTTTAGTCCTCCATGTGTGAACTCACGTGTCGTCCCATGTGAATTTGTGGTGTATTTGCACTATCTATCATGAACTTAATCCGTGTTATGCTTTGAATAGAAACTTTTTGATAATTGCATTTATACCCTTGTGCGTGGGTTTTTGAGCATGTGCGTGAATACCCTGGGCTTTTTGCATTATTCTCATTGAGCTTTTCATATGTGTTATTAATTAGCCTATAAACTTTAATATAATTGCAACTAGATCCCTATGCGTTGTGTGCCTTGTTTTTAATTCAATAATTATCAACTTACGTAGTATTTTTAGCCGTAATAAAAATTTTAAATGCTTGCTTGTGTGCTTTATTGCCTTATTTTCTTGCTTGTTTTCCTTAACTAAAAACCACAAAAATTACAAAATTAAAAATTAACAAAAATATGCTCTTTCTTGTCTGATCACGACTATTTCGTAGGTTTACTCATGCTCCTTGAGTTTGACCCTGGTCGCTATACCAGGTTAAATAAATAGCGGAGACTGCTACCATTGATTTTGTGCTCTTATCTGTTTGCTTGAGTGGTTTCTACATTTTTTCTTGAATGACCGAATTGATTGGCTAGGAACAACGATACTTGATTATTTTTCCATCTTAGACGATCTAGGTTTTCGTGTCATCATGCACCTACAAGTGTGGGAGGATTCCTGGAAGTCGTTGGTTTGGTCGGCATGAAGGGAGCACACTGGAGGGAAGAGATATTGAAGATCGAAGCTCGCTTAGGGCGAGTTCTTCATCTATTCTTCTAAAGCATTCATCCATTGCTGGATGAAGATCAGCCCCCGGCTCTAATCAGGGTAGTTCGATCGAGGCAAATCGTGTGCATGGAGAGATGTCCATCTTACGTGATGTTAAATACAAGAAAGTTAAGGGGTACAGTTGCATTTAGCACACAAAATATTACACTATATTTATTATAATATTATATCTAAATACAAAATTGCGTAGGGGATGGCTTTGAAATTTACCCTAACGAGGCGCATGTCGGGCACGTGATGCACTGATCAACGACTGGTGGCACTCCATGTGTCCTTCTACCTCACGTGTTGCAACATGTGAGGCATTGTAATATTTGCAATTTGTACCGTATAGTTCTTTGTCATGTTTGGATACATTTAAACCCATTAAAATTGTGATTAGGTCCATGTAACTGTGGAATTTTATTTACTTTTATTTTATGCATATTAATTATTTTATTTCTTTAAAAATAGTAGTGAATTTATTATAAGTTCTTGACACAATGCTTGTCCACGCATAATTTTATATTAACATTTTAACTTATTTTCCTATTTACTAAAAATCTATAACGATGCATTTTCTTTAAGTAGAATATTTCAAAACACATGCATGACTCTTGTTCGATGATGACCTAACTTGGACACATGTACCTTACACTTTGCTCAACTTATTTGAAGTAGTAGAGGGTGGTATTTGCCAGCATGAGACACAAGCGAATTGAAACATATGAAGTCATAATTATGTGGCCATTATGCCCCAACCCTATCCAGTAGCCATGAGGTATAATGACCGGATGTTGTTGGTCGCAATAACTTCAAAAGAGGGATATTCTACTAGAACAAGAGGAAAAAGTCCTAATGTAAATGTTGTTTTACATAGTATTCAAAAAATGCAAAACCAAAAAGTCCAAATAAATAGACATGCAAAAATCAAAGAAAAGTCAATTTCTGCCGGAGTATGTATATATGAAAATAAGAAAGCTTGTGCTTCAAAGTCAAAGATTCATGTGTACCTGCAGCTGGAAGACTTGTCTACACTGGTCAAGCATCCTAGGATAGGTAGCTACATTGACTACCATCCATTCTCTTCTCCACCTCCTCTTCTTGATTCTGTTGCACTTGAACTTAGAGGAAATACCACGCTTCTAGAGGAAAGAGTTGCTGGATTGGAGAATAGGGTCACCATGTCGGAGAAGACTATCTCTTTACCACTCAAGCCGAGAGGAGCTACATATCACTGACATTGTTCAAGATAGGCTCTTAGTCACAAGGGATGGTGGATGACGTCGATTTGTGCTAACCTGACTTTTGAGGAGACTTGGGCAGAGTTTTGTGGTTCTTTGAGGCTTTTGAGTTTCAGGTCCGCTTGCCAATAAGGTTCCGACCTAACCTAAAATCCAAAGGTCCGACTGAGCTCCAAACTTTGACTTTATGAAGAAAAGTTTAAAAGTTAAAATCAATCCATTTTACTTCTTTTTCTTTTATTTTCTTTATTTTTCTTTCTCTGCACTTATAGCATAAGTGTTTGCTAGGGACTAGCAAAGGCAAGTATAGGGGTGATATATCTCCATCTCATCATCTTTATTCTTTCAATTTGGCCTTAAATCCCTAGCTAAATGTATGTATATAACATCAATTTATGAAAATTAACACTCAATAAGGACACATAAATAATGTATAAAATGCTAAATTTATTATCAAAATAAAAGAATAAAGAAAAGAAATGAAAAAGAATGAAGTGTCAAAGACATTGAATGGACCTAAACCCCGAGACTCGGTCAAGAATTGATTGGTCGACAAGGAATAAAGCATGGGGAGACAAGGACCAATAATTTCACCAAAAACTCTAATTTTAATTCATCAAAGATAGGTTTTTGGAACTTATTTTATTTTATTATTTTTATACCCCAAATCAATAAAATTTGAACATAAATATTATACATAAAAATACAAAGAAAAATATAAAATTTATTCATTAAAAAATAATGCATAGTGTGCTCGGGACATAGAATAATAAGGCGCAAAGAAAACTTCCCAGACCTGTGTCTTCTCCATACCAACTAAAAATCCACCAAACTCACATTTATTTTTATAAAATTAAATTATCTATTTAATGAAGATGTTTCAATTTACATTCAATTTAAAGTTAAGATGCAAAAGTTGGCTTTTGGACCTTCATTGCGCAATATACCTATATAAAATAATCAATACATTTATTCTTTATATTTTTCACATTCTTGAATTTTTATATATTTGTGAATATTATATAAAATACTTTTAAATAATACAAAATAAAAGCTATTTAAAATACAAATAAATAAAGTTATAAAATACATAGATGAATTATACATCTAAAGTACCTATATAATAAATATACATATTATTTAAGTATATAACTATACTTAGAAAATACAATAAAAATATATACATATGTATTTAAATAATTTATAAATATAAAAATTATGTATATAAAATAAAAAATATAAAATAAAAATAAAATACCTCATACGTAGGTATTTATACATATAATTGTGCGTGTAAAAGTAACAACTAATAAATCACTTGTAAAAACAAAGTAAATTCATAATAAAGTACTACATAAAATATTAAATATTGTTCATGTTTTGAAAAAATATTAATTAAATCATTTATTATTTTAAATCTATTTAATAAGGAAATTTTTCCATGTTTTGACTTGTTCTGCATTGACGTGGACCAATGAGGTGCGGGTTTGAGTTGACATCGGTTAACTCCTCGCCCCTCATGGGTCTGCTCCCGTCAGGACTAGACCACCTCATTTCTTGAATGTTTGTGTTGATTCTTTCATCCTTTTGGCTTGATTTGTTCGTATATTTTCTTCCTCTATCATAGCTCTTTCACGCCATCATGTTGCCTCGATCATTGGATCACTATATCGAGCGCTTCTTCAATTTCAAACATCACCTATACATGTACCCCTCATCGACATCTATTTCTGATTTGATCCTTTATCTCATGTCAAACCGCTCAAATCTTCACCCTGGAGAGTTGAAGGGGGCGGCAGGTCCCTCCTTGTCTGATCTGCAATGAGTTGTAGGTGCGATTGAATCGATCCAACCATCGCCGGCGAGCTTCGCTTGATGGTTCTGTGCTCCCTGTCTCCGAGTAGGTTTGAGAACCTTTTTATTGTATTTTTAGATAGAATTTCTTTCCAGTATTTTATTTCTGTCTTTATTTCTTGTATTTACTGCTTGCTTTAGCATAGATTCCAACTTAGTCGTTCGCCGGAGCACTAGACTCCGGCCATTGTGTCACATGTTCTTCCCTTTGTTCTAACCCCATACTACTACCACTACCTTCCCCAGTATTCCCCATCACCCGACCCACTCCATTCATCTTGGTCAGTCCTAGATCAGGAATCCGGGGCTCCTTCCTTTGACTATTGTCGGAGCCCTCCGTCACGACGCACCTCGCCCATTTTCACCCAATAACAGCAAGATGACCATTTGTTTTTCTGTTTGAAAGCTAACTATGAAGGTCCTAGATGTTGGAGACTCCATCTGGGGAGTCTTAAGTCCAAGAACATCATCTCCATGCACCCCAGGTTGCACAAGCATCCAAGACCTCATTGATGAGCTCGAAAAATGCCTCTTTAATAATGTCATATTATTGTAGTACAGGAGACAGATTTCGATTTGTCAAAAACCGCAAACTTTGAATGTTGTAGAATATTTTTACTTGGTAAGTCTACCAAGGTCGAATGGTGGTGTGAGATCTGATGGTGGAGGCCCGCTCCAGGCAGCGTGGATGGCACGGGGCCTCGTGAGGGGCTTGCACAGCCTCGGCACATGTGCTCCTGTGGTGGTGCTGTGTCTATTAGACATGCGAGCCCGCGGTGAGCCATTATGCATTAAATGTTATTGTGAATATCATTCCCTGGTCTGAAATGAAGAATAAATAATTTTCATAATAGGTCCCTTAGTACAATTAGGGTTATGTACCATGGCCAACTTGATGATCATACAGCTATTGATTCAAGTATTTAATCATAGAGGCTGGTGCTTGGATGAACATCTAATGAGTTAGATTGAGGACTCATCATGCACCGTCATATGATTGTTAAGAGATGATCTACAGCCTGAGTAGGAGATGGCAATCCTTTCTCATTTAGGTTGATATCTGATCGACCTCTTGACGCAGGTCCTCTGCATGGGAATAGAGATTCGGAGGTGTCAGATTAGTTAGGTCAAAGAGTTGACTTAACGAGATCGAGATAATCAAAGTCCTATATCGTATGCTGTCATGATATAGCCACGCATCCTCTGACTAGAGACAGATGTGTTACTATATGTTTGAGTATGCACATTTAGCAGACCAATAGGTTGATGACCTAATCAAGGTCTATACACCGGCACGCTGGTGTGCATGCAAGGGCATATGAGTAATAAGATATATCAAAGGGATCATACAGGTTCATTACTGAACCGAAAGACATGAGCTCACTCATGATATGTTGGGAAAATCAAATTCCGTGCGCGGTCGTCTCGCTTTGGAAGCTTGACTGAATTTGTAGGTTTGATATATACTTTTGGAAAGTATATGATCAACACCTAGGTATGATATATGCTTTTGAAAAGTATATGATCGATACCAACTCCCAATGATCGAATGAGAAACTTAATGATAAATCCCTAAAGTAGACAGTGTAAAATTGATCTTATACTTCGGGATTATTCTAGGTCTTCCAGTATGCAGGATGTACAGGTATTGGGAATACCTGAGGGTGATGTGATCATAAACGGTTGTATAACCATGACGCTTCCATTCCTAGGGAGTGATGAAACGGGTCTGGATTTTAGTGACTCCTCTCAATAGAGAAGTGATCTGATCTTGATCTAAATGTTGGACATTGATCTGAATGTGATTCAGATGCAATGAGAAGATTGGATTTATGGTCTTGATTTAATCAAGCATCTATGGGAGTCCCGAGATCTGGATTTGAGATGTGATCTCAATATCCAAGTCACTATACATGGAACAATACAATCGCCCTGTCCTTATCTCCAAGTATTCATGGAGAAAGCGCATTATCCTTGAAAGAGTTCACGGATAATTCTATTGTTGATATATGTATCCTAGCATTCAGAAAATAGATAATTAAATGTGATTTAATTATCATGAATAATATGAATTTGATTCATATTATAAGGAGAGTTATCATAGATAATTAAATGTGATTTGATTATCAAAGATGTGAATAATGTGAATGTGATTCATATTATTTGGGAACGTGAGAATAGAGATCCAAGATGATTAAATGTGATTTAATTATCATAATGTGGATAGCACTATCCATATTATTCATAATATATTATAATGTGATTTATAATGTATTAGAGAGAGCTAATTATACTTTATATTTGTTGATTAATTATTAATATCTATTGGATACACATTGTGTAATTAAGTGAAAATGTAAATTATATTTTGTTTTCGGTTGTGAATGTGATTCACAATTTTCCAATGGCAAGATCGCAATATTCTCAAAATTAATTATGAATTATTTTTGAAGAATAAATCACAACAAAAGTTGTTGAATTAAATAATAGAGAATTTCATGGAGATATGCAATCTCATGAAATCTCATGAGATTGCCTCCAATTGGAAACAAGTGACCGTCCACTATATTCCAATGGGAGATGAGATCTCCATGGAATTTATCTCCTTATTTGATTGGTTTAATTTTAGGATTGGCGTATATTTGATTTGTCAATATATTTGATCTAAATTAAATCATAAGTTGTTGACTTTTACCAACAATAATCTTGATCATTGGATTGATCATAAATCAATCTCAACCATTGATTTTATGAGTCCCATGGATTGAGATCCATGGATCCCAAAACCCTATAAATAGAGAGGCATACCATGCTCTCTAAGACACATGCTATTGAAGCACATCTCTCTCTCTCTCTCTCTCTCCTACACGCCTACTCTCTCTCCCTCTCATATGGTCGTCCACCATGGATGCCCTAGAGGGAGTCTCCATCGTCAAAGCATCGTCTTTATGCTGCCCGATCGTTTGCTCGTGGATCTCCATCTCCTTCGGTGCACCTCGCTTGTGAAGAAGACGTCGGATCTCATGTGTCGAGATCAGGAGATCCGCCGCTTGGATCATCAACATGGATTGCGAGAAGCACGCGATTCATCCCTGCGCTCGTAAGCGTCTCCTCCGTCGGATCGGACTTGAGACAGGAGGTCTCTTCATTTAGAGACTCGATCGCAACCACGCTCCAAGAGTTAATCCTGTTACTTGTTTGTGGTTTATATGAAATGATCCGAGAAGTGTTCTTGGATCATGTGGTTTCGTCACATGAAAAATGTTTTAGTTTCTGTTGCCTAGAACAACTAGTGCGACTAGTCGTTCCTCGTCGTATTCAATATGACGCTCACGCTTATGTGATGTGCTTGAGGATTATCCCATATACTTCAAGTGGTATCAGAGCCTTAGGTCGAAGGTTTTGGATACGATCCATAAAACCGAAGGCGACTTGGGTTCGTTAGGGTTGTGAAACGTTTTATCGCATTTGATTTTCGCATCTCTGTTAAGTGATTATTTTCGGCCTTGTATAAATTATTTAAACACGAAAATAAAACTTGGATTTGGTTCTCCATTAAATAAGGAAACTATAGGATCTGAGTTTACGAAATTTGGATTCCGTTTGCTCGAGATATGGTTGTTTTAATGAACATGTATTCATTGGTGCAGGAACTGCGAATCTGAACAAGATTAATGAGTTAATTACTGTTCTGATACGCCTCGAAATCCGTGAAATATCACTTAGGTTCTGTCCTAAATCAAATTATCAATCTTTGAAAATTAATTTTGTCTAATTTGGATTTAAATTGATTGAGATATGTTAATTTTAATAAGTAGGGGGTCACTGCTGAAATTACATTCCTAATCAAGAACCATGTGATTGTCAATTAGTGAAATTAATTGTTAATTTCATGAAATAATTATGAAAAATATTTGAGAAATATTGAATGATGATTATTTCCTTAATTGACTTGGCCTCAACCAATAAATTGATTAGATTTGATCTAGATCATAATTGGAAACACAATCATCAAACTCCTTCCTTGAATAGGATTGGGAATTTGTCTAGCAAATTTCCTTATAATCAAAAATGTTTTCATTATTACTATATGGTATAATTTTGGTTGAAGAACCGATGATCGTCTCAAGTACAAAGTGATTGACTCGGCATTATTTTTTCTCGGGGCGGATATGGTGTCTAGTCGGGGAACGCTGGGGTAGCGGGTTGCACCGGATGCGGTCAGTCCCACTCCTGCCGGTACTGGCCATGACAGCAAGTAGGGAACGAATGACGCCTGAGAGATCATGATGTATTTTTCTAATTATTAAAATTCGAATTAATACGTATTTTGAGATAATATCATATATTCAAGTAAAATCAAGTTTGTTGATTGAATTGGATTGAAAATTAATTTAATATGATTAAGTTAATTATATCCAATTAAAAACATTCTATTATGAATAGAGTTGTTATTTCCCTTGGAAGAATTAATCGTAATGAATATGATTCATAATGATTAATTAGAATTTGAATATGATATGGAGGATCACATAAGTGACATCCATGGTCTCCCGTCAAGGCGAAGGGTTCTGTCGTTAGATATTGTATGTAGGAGACGCCTGTCCGAAGTGACAGCTCCTGCATATGATCCATTTGGATCGGGCTCGTCGCTTCTCGAAAGAGTAAGGGCGTGTGCGTAGTGACCCCAATATCGGCTCCTCATATTATTGGGGCGATATTGGATTGTGCATAGCGAGTTGTATTCCTGTTGATAGTTGGTTCAATTAATGACGGGTTAACATCACCTTAGGGGTGGTGGGCCCGGGTATTAAAGACCGAATTGGGAGATGCAAGTTGGACTTGCAAGGTGGAATGTGTTCCCGCTTCTTTTTATCTGAGTTATAGGTTCTCATATTATTGGGATGTAACAAAGATAAGGAAGGAGATCCCAGATCTTGCCTGAGATATAATGGTAAGTATATCTCTTACCTAAATCAAAGTAAATTATATATTTATGCAAATTTCTTATTTCAGATAATCCTTCTTTAATCCCACTCAATTTTATAATCAATAATAACTAGTAGAATATCATGGATTGGACCTATGATCCAGATATTATACTTGCAATTGGACACATAATGTATGTGGTTTCAATGTGCAAGTTTCCTTATAATAATGAGGGATGATAATTATATAGACAATAGGACTAAAACCCTAGGGTTTGTATGTCTCTATAAGTCTTGATCTCATCGAATGTCCTTTTGAAGTGACATGTCGATAATGATCGTAATTGTCAAATAATCCTTATAAAATCTAAGAAGATGTTCTGGCATACATATGTGCTCTCGACATATAATCATGAATGGCATGGTTCTCTGCATTATGCAGAATGGTGGCTCTATAGGAGATGATGTATTCAAATTGTTTGAGTACCTACCTGAACCTAAGTTTTAAGAGTTTAAATGGATGTAGATACGATGAGTGTCATCATTCTACTATCTATACTCTAGTCATTCATGAAGCTTCATAATATTCATATTGTATGAATTGAATGAAGCATGTATAAATGTTGAAATACTCTTATATTAAAATTTTTGATTTTAACATAAGAGATCATCTGTCTTAAGCAACGGTTGCTTATAGATAAAGGAAGCGCAGTGGAAGCATGGGTTGGACCCAAGTAAGAAGTATAGTCAAAAGGTTGACTGTACTTCTGTGACTTCCATATGACATCCAAAGAGTTGGATGAATGTCAATACTGCAATAAGTTGATGTGTTGATAGTATGACTATCAAATCGATCTAGAATCCTTAGAGAAGGAATCAGATAGTACATCAGAAGAATCTACATATAATCATTGAAATTGACTTACTTATTTGATAAGATAAAGTTTAATAATTGTATCGCAATCTTCTAATGACACTTGCAATTGGTTGCATCTGTATTAAAATATTAGAAATTTTATCTTAAAGTTTAATGGTCATCCATGTTGGAAGTGATGCAATTGTTGCAGCAATTTCCATTGGATTAATAGACTTCGTATTTTCAATGGGAGAACCCTTAGTCTTAGAGAATGTCTCTATGACCTGGATATTAGAATACACTCATAGTTTATTTCTAAATGTTGGGAATAAGCATGAATTCTGAAATAGACATGTCATAAAGAGTTATGATGGGGATATTTCAGATAGTAATCTAACACCAAGTGGACTCCACTAAAATTAAAAAATTAATGAATTGTTCATTAAGATTTCTAATACTGAAAATTAAACCTTTAAAGATCAATGGGAGGTTAAAGATCATTTGACAATGATCTGGAATCATGTTTTGGACATATGTCTATTGATGAGATCAATGGACAAGTAAGAGATGAAACTATAGAATATCTAAAATTTCAAAACTTGCATACTTATGAATATTTTATTCAAAGAAAAATGTCCAATACACCCTTCTTTGGGAAAGGTGTAAGATGTTAAGGTATTCAATATCTCATACATATTGATGTATGTGAATCATCTATATCAGAATAAACATTATGGATATGTGATATCTATTAATGATTATTTGTGATATGAGATTTCTTTCCTTCACCTTAGAAAGCTTTGAAATGTTCAAAGATTTCACAATTTTGGTTTAGAACCAAAGTTTGAAGAGAGATGAAATGAATTTGATGAATTCAAGGAATACCTTATGGAGATGTGAATATCATTCCTATCTCAATCCTCATAATGAACCTTAACTCAATAGAGTTGTAGGGAAATACAATTGATCATGTGTGACATGATTTGATCAATGATTAATCTTAGCATAATTATCTCTTAGTTTCCAGGTATATATATGTGGTAGAGACTACATTATATATCCTTAATAAGGTTCCATGTGATTAAGCTGGAATCTGGCACTAGAGAGTGTTGCTTCATTAGGAAAATAAAGGATGGTATTGGATACCTACTTTATGACCTTGAGACGCTTAAAGGATCTCATCTCTGAGAATGTGATTCTTAGTGGATGATTCTCATGAGAATCAAGATGAAAATGAAGTAAAGGAACTCATTTAATCTTGAGAAAATAATGAGGCTCCTGAAATTGGAAACTAAATAGAAAATTAAAGATGAAACATTAATACCTCTTCAAATAAGTTTGAGGATGGATTCCATGTGTCAGTTGAATCTGACAATGATCTGACTTCGTGTGATGATGCTTTTGAAGATCATATCATGGAAAGATGGATGTTAGCAATAAAATCTAATGTAGACTTCATATACAAGTGTTGTATATAGACCCTCGAGGATCCACCTATAAGGGTTAGACCCATTATGGTGTAAATAGATCTTCAAGAGAAAGAGGGAACCTGATGAGAAGGTAGAGAACTTCAAATCATGGTTCGTAGCCATGAGCTACAAACCGAAGAAAAGACATCGCTTGCGATGAAACTTGCCCTCCAGTGACCTTGTTTTAACCCATCAGAATATTGCTAACTATAGCTACACAACTTGACTATGACATCTTCATGATGTGAGTCAAGATTGCATTCCTCTATGAATACCTCTCTGAGGATATTCATATGAAGTAGCCCCAGGGCTTCATGGTTGAGGAAAGCAAGGTGTGCAAGCTGAAGAACTCCATCTATGGACTCAGAAAAGCTTCTTGTAATTGGAACATAAGATTTGATGAAAATATAAATGTTATGATTTTCATATAGAATCTTGATGAACCATGTGAAGCTTAGTGGGAGTGCCATTGTGTTCATCGTGCTAAATGTAGATATTATCCTAATCATTTGGAATGATATAAGGATAATAATAAGTGTTTTATAGACTGGCTATTCCATACATTGGGATATGATCTCAAGAATACCTCTTAGATCTTAGTTCTGAAGATGTTCAGAAGCAAAGAGAAGAGGGTATTGGGACTGTCACATTAGTAGTACACCTTGGACATATTCTATTTTTCTGGAAAATTCCAAGAAATGCTTCTTTCCCTTAAGATATGGTATTGACCTACCTAAAGGGATAGCACCTCAAAGAGTTGAGGAAGTGAATGCTAGTACAGCTTGCACTTGTGCATCAGTTATGAGAAGCTGAATGTATGCTAGATGTGTACAAGAACCAGATGTCTACCATGCAGTGGGAGTAGTAAACTGTTACTAATCCTACTGTGGAGATAAAACACTTGATTGCAGTAATAATAATATCTTCAAAGCTGATGAAACTTAGAGATAGTGATCCCAAAGTCTTGTCTTCAAAAGTTTAAGACCTTGTAGATAGTGATCTATAAGGGTCTTAATTGTAGTTACCTTAGGAGATAGAGATCTCCAGGAATGAAGGTATTCTAATAAGGATTATGGGAATACTGGTTATGATAATTAATAAGATGTAGTGTCAAGGACACTATAACCGACAAAATTGAGTATTGGTTGCATAAGATGCAACATTTGCATTGGATGCGAGCACTGTTACTAGGGGATATGCAAGTGTCGTCAAAGGACTTGGCGTAGTCTCTTGGGAACAAAGTGACTGATCAGCTTACCTAGCTATTTTCTAAATAGCCTATGATTGTCACATGAGTGTGGGTTTAAATGATTAGCCCATTAATGGCTCTTTGGGCTAGTGGGAGATTGTTAGACATGTGAGCCCACAGCGAGCCATTATGCATTAAATGTTATTGTGAATATCATTCCCTGGTCTGAAATGAAGAATAAATAATTTGCATAATAGGTTCCTTAGTACAATTAGGGTTATGTACCATGGCCATCTTGATGATAATACAGTTGTTGATTCAAATATTGAATCATAGAGCCTGGTGCTTGGATGAACATCTAATGAGTTAGATTGACGGCTTATCATGCACTGTCAAATGATTGTTAAGAGATGATCTCCAGCCTGAATAGAAGATGGCAATCCTTTCTCATTTAGGTTGATATCTGACCCACCTCTTGATGCAGGTCCTCTACATGGGAATAGAGATTCGGAGGTGTCAGATTAGTTAGGTCAAAGAGTTGACTTAACGAGATCAAGATAATCAAAGTCCTATATCGTATGCTGTCATGATATAGGCACGTATCCTCCGACCAGTGACAGATGTGTTACTATATGTCTAAGTATGCACATTTTGCAGAACAATAGGCTGATGACCTAAGCAAGGTCTATAATACGATCTCTCAAAGGGATCATACAGGTTCATTACTGAACCAGAAGACATGAGCTCACTCATGAGATGTTGGGAAGATCAAATTCCGTGCACGGTCATCTCTCTTTGGAAGCTTGACTGAATTTGTAGGTTTGATATATACTTTTGGAAAGTATATGATCAACAACTAGGTATGATATATGCTTTTGAAAAGTATATGATCGATACCAACTCCCAATGATCGAATGAGAAACTTAATGATAAATCCCTGAAGTAGACAGTGTAAAATTGATCTTATACTTAGGGATTATTCTAGGTCTTCCAGTATGCAGGATGTACAGGTATTGGAAATACCTGAGGGTGATGTGATTATAAACGGTTGTATAACCATGATGCTTCCATTCCTAGGGAGTGATAAAACGGGTCTGGATTTTAGTGACTCCTCTCAATAGAGAAGTGATCTGATCTTGATCTAAATTTTGCACATTGATCTGAATGTGATTCAGATGCAATGAGAAGATTGGATTTACGGTCTTGATTTAATCAAGCATCTATGGGAGGCCCGAGATCTGGATTTGAGATGTGATCTCAATATCCAAGTCACTATACGTGGAACAATACAATCACCATGTCCTTATCTCCAAGTATTCATGGAGAAAGCGCATTATCCTTGAAAGAGTTCATGGATAATTCTATTGTTGATATATGTATCCAAGCATTGAGAAAATGGATAATTAAATATGATTTAATTATCATGAATAATATGAATTTGATTAATATTATAAGGAGAGTTATCTTAGATAATTAAATGTGATTTGATAATCAAAGATGTGAATAATGTGGATGTGATTCATATTATTTGGGAACGTGAGAATAGAGATCCAAGATGATTAAATGTGATTTATTTATCATAATGTAGATAGCATTATCCATATTATTCATAATATATTATAAATGTGATTTATAATGTATTAGAGAGATCTAATTATAATTTATATTTGTTGATTAATTATTAATGTCTATTGGATACTCATTGTGTAATTAATTGAAAATGTAAATTATATTTTGTTTTGGGTTGTGAATGTGATTCACATATTTCCAATGGCAAGATTGCAATATTCTCAAAATTAATTATGAATTATTTTTGAAGAATAAATCACAACAAAAGTTGCTGAATTAAATAATAGAGAATTTCATGGAGATATGCAATCTCATGAAATCTCATGAGATTGCCTCCAATTGGAAACAAGTGGTCGTCCAGTATATTCCAATGGGAGATGAGATCTCCATGGAATTAGTGTCCTTATTTGATTGGTTTAATTTTAGGATTGATGTATATTTAATTTGTCAAATATATTTGATCTAAATTAAATCATAACTTGTTGGCTTTACCAACAACAATCTTGATCATCGGATTGATCATAAATCAATCTCAACCATTGATTTTATGAGTCCCATGGATTGAGATCCATGGATCCCAAAACCCTATAAATAGAGAGGCATACCATGCTCTCTAAGACATATTGAAGCACATCTCTCTCTCTCTCTCTCTCTCTCTCTCTCTCTCTTTCTCTCCTACACGCCTACTCTCTCTCCCTCTCATATGGATGTCCACCATGGATGCCCTAGAGGGAGTCTCCATTGCCGCAGCATCGTCATTATGTTGCCCGATCGTTTGCTCGTGGATCTCCATCTCCTTCGGTGCGCCTCGCTTATGAAGAAGACGTCGGATCTCGTGTGTCGAGATCAGGAGATCTGCCGCTTGGATCATCAACATGGATTGCGAGAAGTACACGATTCATCCCCGTGCTCTCAAGCGTCTCCTCCGTCGGATCAGACTTGAGACAGGAGGTCTCTTTGTTTAGAGACTCGATCGCAACTACGCTCCAAGAGGTAATCCTATTACTTGTTTGTGGTTTAGACGAAATGATCCGAGAAGTATTCTGGGATCATGTGGTTTCGTTGTGTGAAAATATGTTTATTTTCCACTGCATATAACAACTAGTGCGACTAGTCGTTCCTAGTCGTATTCGATACGACGCTCATGCTTCCGTGATGCGCTTGAGGATTATCCCATATCCTTCAGCTTCGATGGGCGACTGTGGATTCTATCGCTCGGTGGAAAAGCGATGGGTGATCCGTGGTGTAGGAGCGTCGAGTAGGTGGACGGCGCAGCACCAGGCGACACACGATGCGGATGGCAAAGGGGCGACACATGCCCCAGCGGATGAGCGGCGGCGGCTGCAGTGCGGCCACTGGCGGTCGTAGCTCAATGGTGCAGCATTGAGGGCTGGATGGCGGGAGTCCAGGCGAGCAAGATGCGTGTGAGGTTGAAGGATGACACACGCCCTTCTGTTCTCGGTGGCGGTGGCACGTCAACGGCAATGCTTATCATTGGCAGATGAGCGGCGGTCATTGGGCGGCGATGGATAGCAAACACATGCCCTAGCGGATGAGAGGCGGTCATTGTGGTGGATCTGGGGGGTGCTGCGAGAGGGTGGCTGTTGAAGAGGATTTTGCACGGGTCTAAATACGTCTCACACAAGGCAGAGATGCAGTCGTTGTGGCGACCCGCAAGAAACTCGATCTTCAGACAACAATTAACCCACAAGTCAGAATCAATCAATGAAAAGCAAGATGAGGAATTCGAATTTATTATAACTCTACAAAAGATGTGTATAGTGCAAGTAGTGTAGAGTGTCGAACACAGGAAGCAAGCAGGTAGATCGGGGCAATTCAATGCGCAAAAGTGAATGTGATGATTTGTCTATATGTGCTATTTTTTGTGGGTTTTTAATTTTTAATAAATTTTTATTTTTTTAAATTTTATATTTTTCTATTTTGATTTTGAATTTTTTGATTTTATATTTTCTTTATATATTTTATATTTTTTTATTTTCTTTTTCTATAAAATAAGATATATATATATATACAATAAGGGAAAGAGGGATAATGTATTTATAAAAATAGGTTAAAATAAGCAAAATTCAGGAAATAAAATATTTTTGTGCTTTTTTATAATTTTCTAATGTTTATGTGATTTTTCTATATTTTTGTTAATTTTTGGTATTTTTAAATCACAAATACTCAAAATAGGGAATGAAATAAATAGCAGAGATTAAATTGGAGATAAAAAATATCAAACAGTAACCAAAATTCTCCAAATTATTTTTTAAATAAAGAATAAAACAACGAAAATTTAGTTACATATATTTTTTGTATTTTTTTACGAATTTTTTTATATTTTTATAAAGGTTTTTAGAGTTTTTCGATTTTTAGGAGTTTTCTTTTACATTTTTAGTGTTTTTTGGTATGAATGTTAAAGATGCAAAAACACACAAAATATATTTTTTCAGAATTTTTCAAAAATGTTTTATAATTTTATGTATTTTTTTAATGCAATCAGAGACAAAAATGCATGTTTTTGATTTTTTATAAATATTAAAATGCTGCAAAAATGAAAAATAAAAATATGGTGTGATAGAGCAATGCAATAGGAATTTATGCCTATTTTTTTGGGATTTTTCGAATTTTATTGATGCATGAAATAATTAAAGACAACAAAGAGAAGTTATACTACTAGCAGGGGTAGTTTGTAATTATGCCAAAGTCCAGGGGCCAAATTGTAATTTTTCCAGAAAATTATAATGCAATAGAAATATTCTTTGACCAAAAATTAAATCCAAAACCCGCAAGCGTATCCCATGTAAACTTTTTAAAATCGTACGTGACAATCACGTGCCTAACAAGGACTTATTCGCAATTAACAAAACTCACAGGGACTAACTTGTAATTTTTCCAAAAATAAATACTTAATTAAAAGTTTTGGGACTTAATAGAAATAATAAAATAAACTAGATCCCTCTCACAAAATACATACACCTCACGTGCGCATGTCGCGTGAGGTGACGTGACCAAGGACCTATTTGCAAATACGTGAACTATAAAAGGGTTTTTGCAAATTTTACGAAAATATAAAATGGCAAATGAAATTTTATATATTAATATTTAAATACAAAATTGGCCAGGGTGAACGATGCAAAATACCCAAGGCCTGGTGATCGGACGGTAGCTGGTGATCGACTTGACACGTGGCACGCTCCTGTCGCGCGATTGACACTTCGCGGGCAACGGCTGCGATTAGATCTCGGCTGAAGATCAAACGGTGTTGCGCAGCCCAGATCCAACAGCAGTAGAAGCTTGCCAAGAACGGGGGCCAATCTGACGGTTGAGGAGGCTGGATGATGAACTGGGAGGAGCTCCACCGAGGTCGAGGTTCTCCTGGGTAGATCGTCGACTTCCGATGCTCTATGCGGCTCCAAAATGGCCGAGGTTGATCCAGATGTGGTCCTCTTCGTGTTGGCTGCTCCAAAAAGCTCTGGCATTGGTCGGAGGATGCGTGCGGGGGTGGTGGAGCTGGCGAGCTCCAGGAACCTCGGTTGTGGACCAACCAGGAAGAGGCCTCAAAAAATATTTTGTAAAATCATTTAAAAATAGAAAATGAATTTATTAATTTTTAGTTATTTAATAAAAATTATTTATTTTTTTCTGAATTAGTTTATTATGATTTTTATTTGCTTTTTTGAGGTTTAAAATTATAAGTTACTTTTTATGGGTTATATACAGGTATATTTGTCTATATATTCTACTATTTTATTTTTATTTTGTATATTTAATTTTATTAGTTTTGTTTATTATTTTATAAATTTATACCTTTTTTATAAAGAACTTAAATATATTTTTATTTTTATTTTTCTGATGTCGTATATACAATAAAATAAATAGAAGTATATTCTTTATAAGTATAGATATAGGTATTATACCAATGTATTTTGTATAAGTTATTAATTTTTATGTTTTCTTTAGTGTTTTATTGCTATTTTAATATGTATATATATTATAATAATATTTACAAAATTATAAAAATATAAAATTATAAAAATAATGAATAATAAAAAATGAATATTTTAATCAGTATAAGTATGCAATAGGGGTCCAAAACTCAACTTTCAAATCGTAATGCCAAAAAATATAAAACTGTCTTCATTAAATAGCTTATTAAAAGTTATATACATTTAAAAGTGATTTTGATACATTTCGAGTTTTTATTTGAGAGATACAGGTCTGGGAAGTTGGGATTTTGGAAAGTTATTTAGATCATAACTTTTTATCTGTATATTATTTTTGGGTGAAATCAATTTTGTATTTTTCTATATTTAATTATCTACAACTTTCATGTACAAAGTTTCTTTATTTGAGGCATAAAAGTGGAACTAAAAATAGGTCCCAAAATGAATAAAGAATGAATTAAATAAAAGGGATTTTTATTGTATTTTGGCCCTTATCTCCCCCTACTTTATTCCTTGTCGACCTAGTCATCGAGATGCCGTGGTCTCGGGGTTTAGGGTCATAAAATATTTGCAATATTTTATTCTTTTTCTTTTCTTTTCTTTATTCTATAATTTTGGCATTAAAAATAGTATTTTATACAATATTTACACAATAATGCATGCATAATAAAATGCCTAAATTAAGGGTATTTACACGTATTTACTAGGGGTTTCAAGGCCAAAATGATAAAATAACGATGATGAAATGGATATTCATCATCCCCCTATTACTTGCCTTTGCTAGTCTCTAGCAAACACTTATGCAATAAGTGCAGAAAAGAAAAACAAAGAAATGAAAAAGAAGAAAATTAGATTAAATTTAATTATCAAACTTGTCTTCACAAAATCAAAGTTTGGAGCTTAAGTCAGACCTTTGGAATTTTAGTGTGGGTGGTACCTTAACAAGAACCGGATTTGAAATCCAACAGCCTTTGAGAATCCCACAACTCTGCTCAATTCTCCTCAATAGCCAGGTCAAAAATATTTCAACTCATATGCAAACCCTTACGGTTATGAATATGACTCGTACAGTGTAAGTGATGGTGGCTCTACCCAACTAAAATGACAAAGAGACTGACTTCTTCAGTATGACAACCCAATGATTCCCCAATCCAATAACTCCTTCCTCGAGGAGTGGGGTATTCCCTTTTAAGTTCAAGTAACAACCAGCTCAAGAGGAGGGGGTGAAGAGAAGAATGAACGGTAGCCAGTGTAGCTACCTGTCCTAGGATGCAAGACCAGTGTAGTCAAGTCATCCTGCTGCAGGCTCACATGATTTGACTTTGAAGCTCAAGCTTGCATATTTTCTATACAACATATATACGTACTCCGGTAGGCATTTTTTTATATAGGTCTGCCCACTTTTTTGGAGGTTTTTTTTGAAATACTATTTACAGCAGCATATTGATGAATACCCATTCATCACTCTTATTCTTTTATTTTAGCTAAAAACCTATGCAAAACACCATGTATGTTCATGTAAATAGCATAAATTGTCAACAGGCATGCATTGTGTAAATAATGATAATTAGCATGTTTTTGTGCATAAATAAAAGAATAAAGAAATAAAAGAAAAAGAGGGAAATATTTAGAATAAATATTGAGCGACCTAATCCCAATGGAGGGCTCAGCATGGGCCTGACCGCAAAAGAATCCAAGTAGAGGGAGATAGGGTCAATCATATGTGTATACATACCTATGTATATAAATAAATTTATTTTCCTCTAAATAAAAATAAAAATATATTTTTGTTAATTTGTACATATTTATAAAAATAAAACTAAAATAAAAATGGGAAAAACAAAATAAAAATAAAAATAAATAAAACCTCTCTTATCAGTGTATATAGACCATGTATATAGAATAACATACCTATTTATTTTCCCCTTGTAAATAATTAATAAAAATCTAGCAAAAATATTTCTATATTCCATACTTCATGGCGTAAATAAATAAAATAAAAATTAGAAAAATAAAAATAAAATAAAAAGAAAAAAGAATAAATTTAATTTCCACCTTGTACATATACCATGTAAATATGTATATATATATTTATTTATTTAACTAATGTAAATAAATAAATAAATAATAAAAATAAAATAAAAATACCTTTTTATTCCAAATTTTATGTTGAAAATAAATAAAATATAAATTTGGAATAATTATATATAAATAAACAATTAAAAATAAAAATTTAAAATAAATATATGTATATACCTATATATAATAATATAACGTAAATACATAATTTATATTTCAAAAAAATAAATAAAAATCGCTAAAAAATTATTTGAAAATAAATAAATATTTTTCATGTTTAAACTTTTTCAACATAAAAGCATTTACTATTTTTTTCGAATTTCCAAAGAATTAACAAATGGAGGCCTCCCATTGGTCCACGGGGGAATGTTGACCTCCGGTCAACTCCCCCTGGACTACTTTTGCCTGCAGATCTTGCGTCCGACCCGATTTCTCCAAATTTTGCTGACGCGGTCCGAGCTCCAAATATCCAAACCCCGGGCTCCATTTGATCCTTGTACATCCGAGACCCTCGCCCGAGCATCCTTCTAGGGATTTGTGCTTCACGGAACCCTGCTCGATCCCATCTTCTTGGACCTGTGTCGCTATTTAGCTCAACCTCCACCGCACCTTTTCACGCATCTTGGGCTACGCATTCCCATCCTACGACCTCCACGACCTTCCCTAGAGTGACATCTAGCCGCGGGCCATGTCGCAGCGAGGAGGAGATGCCTCCAGCCACTGATCCGGCGAGTCATCATCGTGCGCCACCACGAGGTACGCCAAGCCTCGGACCCCGACGTTTCCTTGAGGTCAAGACCCCCAGAGCTTACTTAGCTCATCCCCAGTCGACATCCTTCATCAGGTAGACCCGTTAGCTCTTCTTTCATCGTCCATTTTCGATTCTCGCATCTTAGCTCCGCCCTAGTGGCCGGAGCTCCGCAAGCCTGTCCTACCCATACCGATACCCTCACCGACTCATTGTCACCCTTCTCCCACGATCTGATCACCTCGACCTTGGCTCTCAGAGCCAGGATCGAGTCAGGCTCCCTCCGCCACCTTCGCCGGAGCCTTCATCCGCTCACCCACGTCGCTTCCCTTCCCCTTTTCGCAAATAACCCCCGCCGGAGTGCTCCTCCGAGCGAGACCTTTGTTTTGCAGGTGAATAAGAGCAGGTACCCCCCTTGGTTGTGCTTTCACCCCTTCGCCGGAGCTCCTCCAGGTCGCTCGTCCCTCGCCGGGCGATCCGACCATTGGAAGCTTCATCGGAGGTCACCACCCGACGCGAAGAGTCGTCAGTAGGAGGACCCACTCTTCCGATTGTTCATCGGCCTGATGGATCATCTCCAGTGAGCCGAGGAACTTCGCCTGGGAGGTGTTCTTCCTCATCCCTTGCCCGTCGTCGGATCTTCCCGCCGCTCTAGTTCGCATCTCCACCGTCCACGCTCTGCTATGTCAGACCGTCAGATCATGGTCTGACGGGCACGCTCCACCCACGTTCTCCACGCGCCTCCACCGTTGGATCGTCCAGGCGACTGCACCAGGACTGCACATCAGCAGCCACCCACACGTCGACACCTGGCGCCTCACGTGCGCCATCACGTGCCTCGGCTGGGTAATTTCACCCATACCCCTGCACCTTTCAGTAGTTGTAGTTTAGTCTATTAAATAAATTCGCACTCTTGGACATTTTACACATATGACCTTGATGTTAATTTTATTTGCATTTTCGTCCTTGTCTGTGTGAGACACGTGCTTCGTCACGTGATATATTGGACAAATTGCATGTTTAGGGATGTGGTTATTACTGTGTTATGAAATTAAAGTATAATTTTCATATTTGTAGTTATACCCCTGTGCGCGGTTTTATTAAACATGTGCTGAATATCTGGGCTTTTTGCGCTTTTTACCCTACAGTTTTCGCGCGTGTTACGTTTAAGACCCTGGAACTATTTTTCTTTGCATTCAGGTCCCTGTGTATTGTGTGCCTTATTTTGATTAAATAAAATATCAAATTAAATCCAAATTAGGTGAAATTTGGATATGTGGCTCCTGCCACTGTGTAAAAATTTCCCTAAAATTTTGGGACATTTTTTAGGCTTTTAGATATTTTAAAAAATTCAAAAACAGTGATTTTTACTACTGTCTAAAAAGAAAAATCAAAGAAAATCATAAAAATTTGTCTAAAAATTACAATAAAAATTAGGGATTGTTTGTTTTGATGGTATCTTGTTTCTGACCAATGCTTGTGCTTTTTGGATATATAAAACCCTTAAAAATTGAAAAACTCTAAAAAACTTATAAAAATTCAAAAAAAAATTTATAAAAATCAAAAAAATAAAACTCTTTTTCTATAGTTTACTTTTTACATATACTTTTTATGAAAATTGCCTTCAAAGTTTTATAGATCCATTTCATATTTTTTATGGATCTTTCAAGTCTGGCTGCATAGTAGCTCACTGTTTTCCTCTTTCCTGATTTTTATAAAAATATATAAAAATTGAAAAATTCTGAAAAATTCACCAAAAACACTAAAAACATAAAAAACATAAAAACATTTGTATTTGAATTTTTGGAGTGTTTTTGTGTGTTTAAATAATTTGTTGAATTAGCTTGTTTCTCCTTTTCCTTATAATTAAAAATCAAAAAAAATAAAAACAATTAAAAAAAATCCACCAAAAATCTTTTATTTATTTTATTTTATTTCTTTGACTACTTCGTAGGCCGCAAGGCCAATTCGTGCTCGATGAGTCTGACCCTGGTCGCTATACCAGGTTAATAAATTAGCGAGGACCGCTTCCTTGTTTTTGATTGATTGTATCTTCTCTGATGGGTGGTTCTTTTATTTTCTTGTTGAGTCGATTACCGTGAGATCTGGGTCGCAACGACCCTTGTCTACGTTTACCCGGATTTTGTGGGATTTTGGATCATTCGGCTCATCAGAATGGCACCGTTGCCGAGGAGGACGGCTTAGTAGTCATTATTTTTCCCTTTTGTTTTCTTTTGTTTTTCGCAGTTTTCCGCGGCTTTTGTTTCTCTATTTCCTTTTTGCTTTTATTTTCTCTTATTTTATTTTATTTTGTTTGTGTTTGTTTTCCTTTTGTGTGTTTTATTTCCATTCCTTCATATAGTCTCTTTTACAGCTTTACCTTTATTTTATATAATAATCTGGTTTAACACTTTGGTCTCTTTTTCTTGCGAGGGCCCGAGGACCGAGGCGGCTTCTTCGGAAGCCAAAGCAACCATGGGAGTCGGAGGCGGCATCTTTCTCTACGAAGCTGCAGGAGAGCGCGAGGAGGAGGAGCCGAAGTGCGGGAGCCGCAGAATAGCCGCGAAGTAGCGTAGATTAGTTTAGTTTACTTCTCAGCACATTATTTTATTGTAATAACATAGAGACCTGAACTAGACACTTGGTAGACTTCGGGGTCTGTTTCGCCCGAGCACTGGTGTGCTCGGGGTACCTCACCGAGTTTTTCACGGTTTTTCACGGTTTTTTGTGGTTTTTGACCGTTTATTTACTGCCCTTTGATTTACGTGGTTTTCAGCCCTAGCTTAGGATTTTTACTGATTGCGACGTAATAATTAGGGTCCACACACCTAATAATTTGCATGTACCTATTAGATCATAAGTGGACCAAAATAAAATTAATAAGAAAAGGCTATTTAGTCACTTGAGGGGTCCCGAGCTGCTAGAGGTCGTATACAGTGTTGGCAGGACCCGTTGTGGCGGGCACCGATCAGCATCCGAGACCGGACAACGACCCCTCCTGTTGACCACCTAGTCATCTGTTCTTTCATGTAGAACTGCTTTGCTTAGGGCCGGTTTTCCGCGTGCATCATATAGGTAGTTTATATTCAGTCTTTTATTTATGCACGGATCACTCTGCATGTAGATTGTTGGAGTCAGGTATGCATTTCTTACTCTGCATGCATCATTGATTCCCGCGCATCGGCTTTTTCGTCTTCTCCTCCAGTTTTTGGACTTAAAATAATCAGGAGAACCGAAAAATTCGTTAGTCGTTGTTAGATTTGAAAAATATCTAAAAAAACAAAAACCATAAAATTTGGGACTACTAAACAAACTTGACCCTAAAAGACACTTCACCATAAAAATCTGTCTTGGGGAGAGCAACCCCCTCATTGTCTGGTTTGTATGTGCGAGAGAGTGACCCGCACCCTAGGCTAGAGCCATATCTGAACCCTCTTCAAACTACTGCTTCTGGGATAGCCGTTCTCTAGTGAGGATCGCTCCGGTCTCCGGTAAAGCGGGTCGCGATATCCTTAACAGAGCGAGCCAATCGGGTAGCCGGTAAACGGTCCGCGGCTTGTACTGGCGGGGGAAGATCTAGTTCAGGATCGGGACAGTCTCCTGGGGGATTCGGATTCCTAACAGGTCACGTAACCGCTCTTATATCCTGACATGATCACCTAAATAAAAATTGACAAGATAACTGACCGAACCCTTATGGTCTTCAGCTCGTGTTGAGTAGGTGAACTCGGGGTTTGTTTGCTCATCTTGTTTGTTTCTAGATCCCATCCGTCCGACTCGCCAGATCAAGATGATGGGCAGGAGGTCTCTTAGGCAGCCTCTGGCTGCACTGCTTTTCAGCACTCCAGCCCGTTCATCTAGGTTGGTTCGTGAGAGACGAGACCCGCTCTCCGAACCTGAGTTCGATTCCACCCTATTCTCCCTTGGCCACCCTTCTTCTATTTCTGAGATGCCAGTGCCAGATGAGAGACAGCAGACATATTTATCGGCACCTGAGTTTGGGCCTTTTGCCTTTGCAGAGACCATGGCCGGCAGCAGCGATGATCGCATCGGAGGTCCCCGACCAGAGTAGACATACGTCCTGGACCAGGGTGTGATCAACACCACCCTGATCGCCTCCCTCGAGATGATGAAGCAGTAGCTTAGGGATCAGGGTGCGTTTATGATAGAGATGAGGAGAGAGATGGAGCAGATTAGAGCCGACCGCGAGCAGCGCGGGCCCGGAGACGGACCACGGAGACCCGATGAGCCGGCAACATCAGCAACCACAGTAGCCACAGCAGCAGCCACCGCAGCAGCAGTAGCACCAGATCAGCCGAGACCGATGCGGGAGTTGTACAACCCTGGATCGACACTGACGCACCGGTGGGTGGTACTTCCAGCTATCATGGGGGACTTCAAGTTCCCCCCGAACACACTGCAGCTCCTACCCCGCTTCCACGGGCTCGCTCTGAGGAGCCCCATCTACATCTCCAGGAGTTTCTGATGATCTGCAGCACCGTCCACGATCGACAGGTGGACGAGGACACTATCTGGATGATCGCCTTCCCCTTTTCACTGGCAGATAGAGCAGCCACATGGCTGAAGCATTTGGGGAAGTTTGTGTACACCTGGGAGCAGCTCCGCACCGAGTACTTGAACAAGTACTATCCACTCGGGTGGACGAATGCAACGAGGGCCTTGATTAGCAACTACTCCATGCTCCCCAACGAGCAGTTCCATGAGGCATGGGAGAGGTTCAGAGATTTGACTGACAGATGCCCGCTGACGGGTCCGGAAACGCCGTGTTAAAAGAGTGTTTTTATTTGTCGTGTGAGAAATAAATTAATGTCGTTCGTTGTAGGCGGCGATCGGAAACGGTCAAGAAATAACCACAAATTTTATTTAATTTTAATCAAGTGGTTTTTATGTTTATTTTACTTGGGCAAGTCCCAAGGTCGATCAGAAGGAGGCAAAGGAACAAGCTAGAGTTATGCCTATCCAATTTCGTGTTCAATTTTCAAGGCGGGCTTTTTTTTGAAATTTTCAATGCAATAAAGGGATGCACGATGCAAATTCAGCCTATTTTAGGGACTAAAATGTAAATTTCGATCAAACGATGTCTGAAAAATACGAAACTTGGCTGAGATGATAATTATGACAAAATTAGTGCAATATAATTTTTTTGGAATTTTCTGATGAAATATGAATTTTTTATGAATTTTTAAATGCAATAGAATGATTTTCAATATTTACTTATAATAAATATTAAACCCACTTATTTTTAAGATATAAAATTATCTAATATCTATCACTAGGTAATGGATCTTAGAAAAATCCTAGACCTCAAAAATGTGGGGTTTAATACCTATTAAAAATTAAATAGTGAAATATGCAAAATGATTTTTACAGAGCAAAATATACATGCAAATGCAAAGATTTTTGGGCATAATGTTAATCAAAATAAACTCTATAGTCTATGATTTTTGGGGGATTTTTAAAGCACCAGTTAATCAATTACAAAATTTAGAGCATAAACTGGGTAAACTTTGCAATTTTCCACAGAATAATTGATTATAAATTAACCAATAATCAGAAAAATATCCACAGTATGTCAAAATATAGAGAATTACATAAGGAACACAATGCTATTTTTAAATAAATAAAATGATGTCATGTAAAGGTTCAAAATTAATGGGAAAGACATGGGTATCTATGCAATAAATAAATAAATAAAGACATGCAATGGGGGGACCTAAAAGTAATTACCTATACCCGTGGGGGTATTCCTTGCAAAATTTCTAAGGGGCTTGAGTGAACGTGTACGCAAATAGTCTGAACGGCGGGAGGGCTTGTGCAATTTCACCCCTTGGTCACGTGCGGAGCACGTGACCTGGAGGTGACGCCGGGTGATGTCGTTCCCCCTCCCACGTGCCACGCACGTGAGGCGGGGGCCTCGGGGCTGGTCCCGGCCAAGGCGGAGAGGGCTGAGGAGGGTTGCCCACGGCGGAGGGGACGGCTGCTGGAAGGGCGGCGGTGGTTAGCTTCGCGGAGGCGTAGTCGAGGCTGAGTAGCGCGGTCGGCGGAGTTGATGAAGTTGCTGGGCGGAGGAGAGGTGATCCTCTTGGAGTCGGCGGCGGAACAGCTGGAGCTTGATGGCGTTGTCGATGAAGCGGTGGAAGTCGGAGCAAGAGGTGATCGGCGAAATCGTAGGTGGCCGGAGCCGTCGTTGGTCGAAGTTGCGGTGAAGCAGCGGAGAAGTCGAAGATGATGGTCGGTGGAAGGAGTCGTTGGTAGGTGGAGTTGACGTAGGTGGCTCGACGAAGCTTCGGAGCTCGGAGCGGAGCAGAAGAGGCGACGATGGTCGCTGCTGCAATGGCCACGGGGGTGTGGCCGGATCTCGCCGGAGAAGAAGGGCTCGCCGGGCTATCACCACCGGCGAGGTTAGGAGCTAGGGCTATCGGCGGATAGGGAGTCTGGAGGGTCGGCGATGGAGTTTAAATAGGGTGGAGGCCGGAGATCTCGGGGCGATGGTTTTGCAGGAGCGGCGGTTGCGGAGGGCCGGCGGAGGTTTCGGAGGCGGGTGTTGGGGAAGGCGATGGTCCACGGTCGTTCGATCAACCGAGATCGAACAACCCCGTGGTGGCCACGTGGTTGGGGGTGAGAGGGAGCGGCACATGCGGAGCACGTGCCTGGGGGCACGTGCGGGCGGTTTTATTTTTTTATTTTATTTTTTTATAAAAAACGAAATTTAAAGGGGCCAAAAACCGATGACACGTGGCGGCCTCTGGGGCTGCCACGTGTCAGCTCTAGAAAAATCAAAGATAATAATCTTTTGTAAAATCAAAAAGAAATAGCAAATTACCTCGGATCAAAAAAGTTCCTTCACAAAAAATGCTTGTCTCGATGAGATCTACAACTTTCATGAAGATATCAAAGCCAAAATAGGTCAAATGTAAAAAGTGAATTTTTGGGGTATCCCATGTACATAGAATACCTTGATTTTTGGGTTTTCTAATTTTTTTGTCATTTTTAAACAAGATAAAAAACCGGAAAAATATGGAGAAATCAAATATAAATAAAAGACATCTAAATCTAATTTTTTTGGATTTTTATTGATAAATAAAATATATTCATAAAATACAAGGTCAAAAGCCGCGAAAATATACAATGTACAAAAGAGGCCCAAAACCCAACTTTAACATACGAGCTCCGATTCACTTGAACTTGGTCTTGTTTTGAAGGTAATTTAATGTAAATTAGTTCAAAAGTGAGTAGGATCAAAACGGACACTGGATGGGGAAGATATGTGGCTTTTAGTCTGAAAATCCTGAAACTAGGGTTCGGGTTTTTGGTCCACTTAACTAGGTTAGTGATTTTTTGTATTTTTTTCATTTATTCTTGTTAGTGATGTGCACACACTGGAGGTGGTTTTGTGTCATGCGGTGTTAGCATGGAGGAGTTAAAAATAGGGGAAGTTAGGCTATTTACAGGTCATTTTTGGCTTGGATTTTTGGCTTCTTATTTTATGCAGAAATTAATGCTAAAATGCAATTCTTATGAAATCATGCACAAATGCTAATTATGCGAAATAAATGCAGAAATGCAGTTGATTTTGAGGGACTTGAGCTTAATTAATGAGACTTAGAGTGGTGAATCCGAGATTCATCATCCCCCTATACTTAAACCATGCTCGTCCCTGAGCATCAAAAAGAAATGCCATGAAGTGAAATGAGACTGGGTTCCATACCAAGACCATGAACTGAAGGTGAAAGTGAAACTAAACTTGACCTTTGGATTAATAGTGTGGCGGAACTTCGGTGAGACTTAGAATTTTAAAATCAACAGCCCTCAAGTTCTACACATCATTGTCACAGTTTTGGCTCAGAACTCATCTTAGATCAATCCTCTTCCCAAAGTATACCCTATGAATATTGAACAACCGACTCATGTGTGTGAAGGGTTTTAGCTCTTCCCATCCAGAATGCCAGACTACCATGCTCCTCTCCTCTCCGGTAACTCGTCCTCGGGGAGTCAGGTATTTCCTTCTAAGGTCTGTCGCACTGTGTTCACAATCGAATGAGGGAGAAGATAGAAGAAAGAGAAAAGAACTGGAGGGTGGCCAGTGTAGTCACCACTCCTTGTGAAGATGGCCAGTGTAGCCGAGTCTCCACCAAGATCTGCAGGTTCTTGAAAGTTTGGACCTTTTTGGTCGGATTTTTTTATTTGGTAGAATGCTTCTTTGTATTTGGAATTTTTGGTGATTCTGCTTGGATCTTGTTGTGCCCCTACGGATATAGAATCTTTTTGTTCCGTACATTTTTTGGGGTCTTAGAAAAAATTGTGCCCAGCCGTCCATCCCTTTTCCGAAGCTTTATTTCAACCCGTACTCCGGTCTTTAGATTTCCACGCTACCAGAAAAGAGACTCACACAGTCTTCCAACATCCCGTCTGGGTTGAGCTAAGTGCATAGTGCGAGAGTGCGAATTAATTCCCTATTCCAGAGTTGTACCCAGAATGAAGAGATCAGGTTAGACACTAAGAGTCAAACGTTGTACATTGTCATGTGGAACTTAAGGAATTAAGTCAAAAAGACCTGAAGTTCTTAAAATCCTATTTCTCGGTGAAGTTCCTCTGAAAATTAGGTGGATTAAGGTCAAGTCCAGACCACTCTTGGTTTCGGCTCATAACTCGGTTCAGAACCCAATGACTTTTCACAGATGCAAATGCATGTGATGTTGGATGAAGTGCAGGTGTGTGAAATGCAGACACTTTTTTTTGTGAATTTTTTTTGACATTTTATGCAAAGGATTTTTTATGCAGAAAATGGAATAAGAAGCCTTCTTTTTTTCTTCTTTTTTTTTTCAAAAATTTTGGGCATGGTTAGTGTTAGTAGAAAAACCCTTTTTTGTGCTTGTTTGTTGTTTTTTTTTCAAGTTAGTACCCACCCCGTAAATACATATAGACTTACGTGAAAGTACGAGATATGGGTAAAATATATACAAAGTATATATACAGACCCCCCTATACTTAGCAAGTGTTGTGTCCTCATAGCACAAGAAGCGGAAGACATAGCTCGGGCTAAGTGTAAGGGAGTGGAGAAAAAATGAAAAGAAAAGCGGTCAGGAAATAAGGAGAGTATATATAAATGGGCGTTGGTTCCCCCTATACTTAGGCTCTGATCAGCCTAAGTATGGAAGAATGGTGGAAATGGAGCGATCGAGAGTTAGGAGAGGAATGATATATACAGATGGCATCGGTCTCCCCCTATACTTAGGCCTTGGCCTAAGTAGAGGAAGAAGCTGCACAAGGAGACCGATGTGGTCGGGAGGGAGGGTGGGTAGCTGATGATTAAGGCGGTTTTCGGCTGATATTTTTGTGAGCATGCGGTGGGAGATCGTAATCATGAGACGGAGATGAAGCATATGATTCCCAGCTATGATCAGTGTCATCCTCAGAAAAATCATGATGGATAATAGATGAAGTGTTTGAGTCAGATGAAAGATATCCATCATCAGAGTTATCCTCAGAGGAGTAGTACTTGAAAGTGGACATACTCCAAGTATTCAGGTCTTTTTGTTTCTTCAATTGTTTTCTCAAAATTCGTTCCTTCTTGGGGTCAATCGGTTTGTCCTCGGATGAATACTCAGAAGCACCGGTTTCAGTCAGCTCATACGAAATAATTCCAGTGTACTTGAAGAGTGCAGGAGCATCAGCTTTGGATGAGTAGTAGTTAGGAACGGGAGTTGTCCAACGGGGATTGAATTTTGGATCCTTGCGAAGATATGGCTTTAGGGCTGTCGAACAGACTTCACTCATGTAGACCATCTTTTCCGGACCTGATGAGGGATCATCAACTGATTCCTCTTCTGAAAGGTCAAAGGTGACTCTCTTTTTATTTCGTCGTGAAGGTGTCGGTTAACTTGAGTATCCAGATGAATAGCTATTGAAATTCTCCGTGGTTGGTGCTTGGTCTGCGTGCTTGTTCTTAGTCTCCCGAATGTTTGAGCACTCTCGATTTTGGATGATTTGGTCAAGATATTCAGAGAATGTTGCTCCAAGGTGTGACCATGCATATGTCTCAGGATCGTAGTAGAAAGATTTGTCTATTTTGAGATCCGCGGGAATTGAAATACTAGGGAGAGTCTCTGCATGTTCTTTCTCAATTGATTCGATGTTGGCGCATTCCTGTGTCGAGTTGATGTAATCCATGTAGTCAGAGTAGGTTGACCCAGGGTGTGCCCATGCATAAGTCTCCGGATCATATGACTCATATACATGATTCTTTATGGTGAGAGCGGCTGGGAATGGAGCAGGGGGGAGATTTTCTAAACCAATAATCCCATCAACAACCGCTATCTCAGGTGTGGTTGCGGGGTAGGGCTCTTCTACCGCTTCATGGTTACGGCTGTCGGGGACTTCGTGGGTTGCCTCAGAAGATCGTGGTTCCTCAAAGATATGGTCAGATCTAAGTGCTTCCAATGCTGTGAAATTGATTTCTCGAGTCTCACAATCAATACTCGCCTTGGCCAATGCCAAGAATGGCTTTCCGAGAATGATTGGAGACTGGGTGAATTCTCCTTGATACTCAATATCCATGATCGTGAATTCTACTTTAAGCGGAGCACCTTGGAATTTCATGATGACAGAAATGATTCCTCTCGGCCGCTTTATAGATCGGTCAGCTAATTGAATAATCTCTCGTATCTTCTGAATCGGTCCGAGTTTGAGTTCATGAAATACAGAGGTCGGGAGGATATTGATCGGTGCATCGTCATCAATCCGAGCATGGGTGAAGATTGTGTCTTTGATTTCACAGTCAAATCTGGGCAACCGCTTCACTATGCAGCTCTTGATTTTTCTCCTCAACACCAAGGAGGAGGCCATTGACAAGATATGTCTTTCGGTCTTTGTTCATATCCTACCCGACTTTTTGTTCATTAATTTATCTGTTATAAATCTTTTAAGATCGGGGAAGTGTTCAATGGCCTGTATAAAGGGAAGTTCAAACATCAAACGTTTTTCCAGTACTTCCCGTATAGCTCGATCCAAATTCCTCATATCGTCTTCAGTCTCAATTTTTATGAAATTTTTTGAATTTTCAATTTTTTGTGGTTTTCAAATATTTCTATTTTTTTGGGTATTTTCTGGGTGGTGTGGGGGTGTGGGGTGGTCTTCAGATGAAAAGGGGCTCTGGTGTTCAGGGTGAGGGTCAATGATATAGTCATTTTCAGAATTGTCCATAGGTCCCTAAATATCCTCAGAATTTTCAATCTCAGATCCAATCATTTCCTCATTTATTTTACTGTCCGAGCCACCATAGAATGTGATGAATCGGTCGGTGAATTTTTGAAATCTATCCTCCATCAATTCGAATCTTGTTTTTATCCTCAAAATATCATCCTCAAAATTCAATTCATGATCAATCATGGGCGCAGTCGGTGTGTGTTCGATAATTTCATCTTCCATTTTCTCATTTGTGCTGAGAGGAGAATTTCTTGGAATATCCAATATATAATCATTAATTTCAAAAAATATCTCCTCAATAATCATGGAAGGCGGCTGCTCATATGATCCAGACATGTGGAGTCGGTCCGAGTAAAATTTATTCCTTCGATCTTGAGTGGTCGGATCTTGGTATGGTGGAATCAGCATACAAGGTTCATGTGTTTCTATGTAGTCAGTACAATCCTCTGTATGATCGTCATGTCTGAAGAGGGGGTTGTCGTAGTCAATCCAAGATGATGATTGTTCATTAATGTTCCAGGGCAGGGCCGAAGGACAAGGTAAAGATGTGTTCAATTCGATAATGTGGTTGTCATCTCCCAGGAATGATGGATTGATATTCACCGAATATGATGGATGAATTGCATGATCGGCGTAGAGAGGATTGATATATGAAGAAGTGGAGACCGCAGTCGGTTGTTGATTTGTCAGGTCCGAAAACAGAGGATTGTCATTTATGGAGCATATCGGATTGGTCAAAAGAAACGGTGGTTGAGAGTCTCTTGAAGGAGGTGTTTTGGGTCTAACCGACATAAATTCATTTTCATAGTATAGTTCTGATGGATTCTCGGTCATTTCTGAAAGAGTTGAGAGGAATGAGGGGTTGGGTCTGTTTTTGTACAAGAGTTCCATTATCAAGAGGAGAGATGATTGCACGGGATAGTCAAGAGAAATCAAATGTGCGGCTATTGATCTTGAAATCGGTTCACACACACCAATGCAAACACAATTCAAACCTCGGGTTCACCAACGCACACAATGAAGCCGTAAGAGCTCGGCTATTATCTTTTCGATTGTAGTTGGTGATAAATCAATCTTGGCAAAAATTTAGCGAGCTGAGATTTCGGATTTGGGCTCTATCATTAAGTGTCGTCTCTCGCTCACTCAGAAAAAATAAAATCATCCAAGGTCGGGGTTGCTCTCCCGCAGAAATTCTTGATTTTATGGGTTATTAAGATCGGCTGTAGTTAGCAGTCCCAAATTTAATTAGGTGATCACTGAAAAATTTAAATGAGCACAAATACACGTCTACCGTCCAGTCCCAATTTCCTTTAGATTTATGTGATAAAACAAGAGGGAGGAATTCGGGAAAAGCCGATGCACGCGGAAAACTATGATGAATGCTCAGTTAGAAGATTTACAGTGAATCCTCGCAATCTCCATGTGGGATGTTAGACAGAATTAAAAATTACTCCAAATGTATGCAAGCCGATGAAAAACCGTACCTAAGCAGAAAATTCTATTAGCGGGGAAGAATTGAGTTAAATTTGGCTAAGTTGAACGATCTATGCGCGTCTTGATTAATGTGAAGTGTGGCTTAAGATCCTACGAGCACAATCAAAAAATAAAAATGCTCTGAGAGCCGTATGTGCAGGTCTATCCTAATCGCCACTCAAGTTGGGCCCCAACCTCACCGGAGAGTGAAACAGGCCACGACACACCACAAATAGAGTTCAAAGTCTTTGTACACACGCGAGAGTCCAAACGGACACCACTATAAATGAGCAGAAATTAAAATTTACAGAAATTTAAAACCTAGACTCTACGCTCTCACGACTCGACTCGATCTTAATTTAATTTCGGTTTCTTCGGATGTTGGTGAAGATGCTTCGGTTTCTTGAAAAACCGCTCCACTTACGTCGGGTACCTCGCAAGAAAAATAAGAGAGAGAATGTCAAAGAGTGACTCAAAAAATAAAAAATAAGAAAATAAGAAAATAAATGCTGGAAAAAAATTATGGCATTTACAATGAAAAATTCGGGGGTCAGACTACCCGAATGCGGAAAACCAAACAAAAATTTTCAAAACAAAAATCTAAGTTGTTTGCCTCCCCGGCAACGGCGCCATCTGACGGGTCCGGAAACGCCGTGTTAAAAGAGTGTTTTTATTTGTCGTGTGAGAAATAAATTAATGTCGATCATTGTAGGCGGCGATCGGAAACGGTCAAGAAATAACCACATATTTTATTTAATTTTAATCAAGTGGTTTTTATGTTTATTTTACTTGAGAAAGTCCTAAGGTCGATCACAAGGAGGCAAAGGAACAACCTAGAGTTATGCCTATCCAATTTTGTGTTCAGTTTTCAAGGCTGTCTTTTTTTTTGAAATTTTCAATGCAATAAAGGGAAGCATGATGCAAATTCGGCCTATTTTAGGGAGTAAAATGTAAATTTTGATCAAACGATGTCCGAAAAATACGAAACTTGGCTGAGGTGATAATTATGACAAAATTAGTGCAATGTAATTTTTTTTGGAATTTTCTGATGCAATATGAATTTTTTATGAATTTTTAAATGCAACAGAATGATTTTCAATATTTAATTACAATAAATATTAAACCTACTTATTTTCAAGATATAAAATTATCTAAGATCTATCACAAGGTAATGGATCTTAGAAAAATCCTAGACCTCAAAAATGTGGGGTTTAATACCTATTAAAAATTAAATAGTAAAATATGCAAAATGATTTTACAGAGCAAAATATGCATGCAAATGCAAAGATTTTTGGGCACAATGTTAATCAAAATAAACTCTGCAGTCTGTGATTTTTTGGAGATTTTTAGAGCACCGGTTAATCAATTACAAAATTTAGAGCATAAACTGGGTAAACTTTGCAATTTTCCACAGAATAATGGATTATTAATTAACCAATGATCCGAAAAATATCCACAGTATGTCAAAATGTAGAGAATTACATGAGGAACACAATGCTTTTTTAAATAAATAAAATGATTTCATGTAAAGGTTCAAAATTAATGGGAAAGACATGGGTATCTATGCAATAAATAAATAAATAAAGACATGCAATGGGGGGACCTAAAAGTAATTACCTATACCCGTGGGGGTATTCCTTGCAAAATTTCTAAGGGGGCTTGAGTGAACGTGTACGCAAATAGTCTGAACGGCGGGGGGGCTTGTGCAATTTCACCCCTTGGTCACGTGCGGAGCACGTGACCCGGAGGTGACGCCGGGTGATGTCGTTCCCCCTCCCACGTGCCACGCACGTGAGGCGGGGGCCTCGGGGCTGGTCCCGGCCAAGGCAGAGAGGGCTGAGGAGGGTTGCCCACGGCGGAGGGGACGGCTGCTGGAAGGGCGGCGGTGGTTGGCTTCACGGAGGCGTAGTCGAGGCTGAGTAGCGTGGTCGGCGGAGTTGATGAAGTTGCTGGGCGGAGGAGAGGTGATCCTCCTGGAGTCGGCGGCGGAACAGCTGGAGCTTGATGGCGTTGTCGATGAAGCGGTGGAAGTCAGAGCAGGAGGTGATCGACGAAATCGTAGGTGGCTGGAGCCATCGTTGGTCGAAGTTGCGGTGAAGCGGCGGAGAAGTCGAAGATGATGGTCGGTGGAAGGAGTCGTTGGTAGGCGGAGTGGACGTAGGTGGCTCGATGAAGCTTTGGAGCTCGGAGCGGAGCAGAAGAGGCGACGATGGTCGCTGCTGCAACAGCCATGGGGGTGTGGCCGGATCTCGCCGGAGAAGAAGGGCTCGCCGGGCTGTCACCACCTGCGAGGTTAGGAGCTAGGGCTATCGGCGGATAGGGAGTCTGGAGGGTCGACGATGGAGTTTAAATAGGGGGGAGGCCGGAGATCTCGAGGCGATGGTTTTGCGGGAGCGGCGGTTGCGGAGGGTCGGCGGAGGTTTCGGAGGCGGCTGTTGGGGAAGGCGATGGTCCACGGTCGTTCGATCAACCGAGATCGAATGGCCCCGTGGTGGCCACGTGGCTGGGGGTGAGAGGGAGCGGCACATGCGGAGCACGTGCCTGGGGGCACGTGCGTCGCACGTGCGGGCGGTTTTATTTTTTTTTATTTTATCTTTTTATACAAAACGAAATTTAAAGGGGCCAAAAACCGATGACACGTGGCGGCCTCTGGGGCTGCCACGTGTCAGCTCCAGAAAAATCAGAGATAAAAATCTTTTGTAAAATCAAAAAGAAATAGCAAATGACCTTGGATCAAAAAAGTTCCTTCACGAAAAATGCTCGTCTCGATGAGATCTACAACTTTCTTGAAGATATCAAAGCCAAAATAGGTCAAATGTAAAAAGTGAATTTTTGGGGTATCCCATGTACATAGAATACCTTGATTTTTGGGTTTTCTAATTTTTTTGTCATTTTTAAACAAGATAAAAAAATTGGAAAAATATGGAGAAATCAAATATAAATAAAAGACATCTAAATCTAATTTTTTTGGATTTTTATTAATAAATAAAATATATTCATAAAATACAAGGTCAAAAGCCGCGAAAATATACAATGTACAAAAGAGGCCCAAAACCCAACTTTCACATACGAGCTCCGATTCACTTGAACTTGGTCTTGTTTTGAAGGTAATTGAATATACATTAGTTCAAAAGTGAGTAGGATCAAAACGGACACTGGATGGGGAAGATATGGGGCTTTTAGTCCGAAAATCCTGAAACTAGGGTTTGGGTTTTTGGTCCACTTAACTGGGTTAGTGATTTTTTGTATTTTTTTCATTTATTATTATTAGTGATATGCACACAGTGGAGGTGGTTTTGTGTCATGCGGTGTTAGCATGGAGGATTTAAAAATTGGGGAAGTTAGGCTATTTACAGGTCATTTTTGGCTTGGATTTTTGGCTTCTTATTTTATGCAGAAATTAATGCTAAAATGCAATTCTTATGAAATCATGCACAAATGCTAATTATGCGAAATAAATGCAGAAATGCAGTTGATTTTGATGGACTTGAGCTTAATTAATGAGACTTAGAGTGGTGAATCCGAGATTCATCACCCGCACCACGATATCACGAAGTCGAACCTAGTTCAGAGATTCTTTTGCGGGTTGACACCAGAGCTGCAGGGCATGGTGAATGCTTCGTGTGGCGGTTCCTACTTCGCCAAGGATGAGGATCAGGTCTGGGCCATCTACGAGGAGATGGCCGAGAACTATACAATGATGTCCCAGACCCGACTCTACACTCAGGGATGCCCCCAGCCCCAGTCCGTGCAGTTTCAGAGGATAGCACGGGTCGATGCCGGTCCTTCTACTTCGTTTGCGGCAGCCGCACAATCTGAGTCTACAACCGCAGGCATGGGGATCATCAGCGAGAAGTTGTACCGGATCGAGCTGATCAAGAAGAAGCAGTGCCAGGGCATATCTCAGATGGATCAGATGGCACAGACGCTGAGTGACCTGAAGACACAGCTCATGTGTCTCCAGGAGGCACAAACGGCTTCTCAGCCCCGTCTTCAGTCACGAGGAGATCCGAGTAGCAGTGGCAGCTCATCCCAGTGCTCCAGTCAGCCTAGGCAGGTTCACCTTGTACAGGTGGAGCCGTACCAGCAGCCGCAGCCATACTACCAGTCGCCACCATCTCAGGACACTCAGATGGTGGTCTACCAGCCAGATCAGCCCCTAGCAGTACTTCCGCCACCCTCCTACGAGCCGGAGCCGTTGATGGATGTCAACGGGATTCGGTACGACCGCCCCCAGCCCGATATCTGACGAGACCATCCCGGATTCCGTTGGTCAGCCGGAGGTGCCAGTTCCCAGCAGCAGCCTCCAGTTCAAGGTGGCCAGTACGGCCATCAGCGAGAGCACCAGCAGCCCCAGCCCCCAGTACACCAACAGCAGCAGTCATCCCAGCAGCACCAGCAGTATGGTCCTCGTCCCTATCAGTAGGGACAGTCTTGGAGGTGAGAGCAGCCTCAGCAGTATCATCCCCAGCAGTACCCCTCTCACCCGCACCAGCCACAGCAGCAGCCTCACTACTAGCAAGGCCACCTGTCAGGTTCTCATGGGCCAGCCTATGAGAACCCCACCTTAGAAAATCTAGCATGCCTTATGACTGAGCAGCAGGATACCTTCAGACGAGAGATGGATGAGTTCTACCAGGAGATGCAGGAGATAGTGAGAGGGAAGGCCGCCATCCCTGCCCAGAGTGAGCTGAACCCGAACAATCTGAAGAGGAAGTCTGAGCAGGTAGATTTCACAGAGCTTGCCACTTCTAGTGATTCATTTGGTGATATGTCTGCATATCTATTTGATACTGATTTTATCACACTTAGGAGCGGTAGGATGCCAGCAGGCGGCGCCTCGTCTGAGCGACGATCCCATGCCACTTCCAGGGCACCAGGCGAGGAGGAGCGCGGTACTGATGTCGCGAGAGATGATGAAGGTGGTGCTGATGCCACCATGGATGTTGATCCCACCGAGGTACTGAGGTCGTCGCTTCACCAGTTGGAGGAGGTGGTACTGATGCCACCACAGTTGCTGAGCCAGAGCGCGGTGCTGATGTCGCGAATCGACATGTCGAGGGTGGTACTGAGGCCACCATTCCCAGTTCTGCTAGTCCTGTAGTCTTTCCATATGTATATGTATCTCAGGACTTTTCTGGAAATAAAGGAAAGGGTTTATTTTATTCCGATCCACCTGTGGTGATTAATGATGTATGTGTGGATTCTGCCATACTTGAGTAGCCTAGACCCTCTCCTAGTCCTTCATCTGAGAAGGACCCTGTAGTCCCCTTTCCGAGAGCACTCCATTTGGGTAAGGGGCAGAAAAAAGAAAATCAGAAAAAGAATCAGCGGGTAGAGTTCAGCCAGTAGATGATCGATCGATTCCATATCCAGCTGACTCTCCGGGAGGCCTTGGAGCACATCCCTCTACTCCAGAGATCACTCAGAGACAGGACCACAGTTAGGAGGAAGAGGAGGAACCATCAGTCTGAGATCCTTGTGCTTACCTGGGCCACGTGTTTCGCAATTCAGAACCGTCTGCCGGCCAAGAGACCAGATTCAGGAGCCCCGTATGTCAGATGCCATATCCATGAGCAGAGGTTTGACCGCACTCTATTAGACAGCGGTTCTTCGATCAACCTACTTCCAGCAGCCCTTCTCGACCGCTTCGAGTTGGGCACTCTACGACAGAGCAGGACAGTCCTTCAGTTTGCTGATCAATCTGTCAAGAGGCTGAAGGGGTTGCTGAAGGACGTTGTCGTCACAATTCAGGGCATGAAATTCCCCGTGGACTTCGTTGTGATGGACATGGAGATCCCTGAGTCTGTGACCGATACCCCCATCATTCTCGGACGCCCGTTCTTGGCCACAGCCAAGGCAGTGACTGACCATGATAGCGGGAGGTTATACTTTCGCGTCGAGGGCGAGAGTGTACAAATAGAGATGGTCGAGGACATCAGAGCCAGAGATTCAGATTGCTCAGAGTCGACCACAGATTCAGAGCAGATGACAGATGTAGGGCGAGACATCCACCATGACTGTGATTTTGTGATTACATATGACGAGGCAGTTTGGGCAGATCCAGTCGCACAGGCCATCCTCTCACCTTCAGAGTTCGTTGATGCAGAGACGCCAGCAGAGGAGAGCTTGGAGAGTGCATTCCTAGTCCAGGATACCTTTCAGGCAGCAGAGCTGATTCCTGACCGCGAGACAGATTTCTGTGAGTATGATATAGATCTCTCAGAGTCAGATGTTTACTGGGCAGAGTTCGATGATTTTATACCATGTCTGACTTCCACTGAGCCTATAGCTAGGGAGGAGGTTGATGCCATGCAGAGCAGAGACAGTCCAGTAGAGCAGCCTTCTCCAGATACTGATTATGAGCGAGAGTTTCCATTCTCCCATGCAGATTTGGCAGCATTCACTCAGACTTTTCAGAGGCCAGATCCACCAGCACCTACTTGTCCAGAACTGAAGCCGCTACCTGCATCGCTGAAGTATAGGTTCCTTGCGGGTGAGCATGAGATGTACCCAGTCATTATCTCAGCAGATTTGACTGGAGAGCAGGAATCCCGTCTGATGGGGGTTCTTGAAAAGAACCGCAAGGTGATAGGATGGAGTGTAGTCGATCTCTAGGGGATAAGTCCGGCCTTGTGCTCCCACCATATCTATCTCGAGGAGGAGGCAAAGCCGTCGCGTGAGTTCCAACGACGGCTGAACTCGAATCTTCGAGAGGTTGTCATGAAGGAGATCTCGAAATGGTGGAGCGTCGATTTTATCTACCCCATCTCCGACTCCAAGTGGGTCAGTCCGTTGCATGCGGTGCCCAAGAAGACGAGCATCACTATAGTTGTCAGCGAGTCTGGAGAGGAGATCGCTACCCGGGTACCCACTTCTTGGCGGGTCTGCGTAGATTATAGATGACTCAACCAGGCCACCATGAAGGATCATTTCCCCCTACCCTTTATTGATCAGATCATTGAGAGACTGGCAGGGAAGAGCCACTACTGTTTCTTGGATGGGTACTCCAGCTATAATCAGGTGGCCATCGCGCCCGAGGACCAGGACAAGACCACCTTCACCTGTCCCTTCGGGACATTGACAAGTCGCTAAATATGATAAATAATTTGGTCAAGTTGTAGCACGTGTACTTAGCGGTTCGGTCAGAACCGAGAGAAGATCTCCGTGAAGAGTGTCTCGGCTTTAATTTATATCCCGGGCAAGTCCGGGGTCGAACTCAGGGAGGCAAAGGAACAACTTGGGTTTAATTTGAAAATGAAGATTTTAGATTTCCAAGTGGTATTTTTTTAGATTTTTTTATGCAAGTAGAGTGCCAAAAACAAAATGCGGGTGAATTACAACACTAAGAAAACATACAACAAGGCCAAATTAATTTTAATGTCAAATTAGTCCAAATTAGCCAAATTATATTTTTCCTAAAGTCCTAATCCCGTGGAGAAAACAAAACACATTTTTTTGGAATTTTATGGGTTAAAATGCAATAACTAAAAAATGCACACTTTTTATGGGTTTTTTCGCAATTTATCACACAAACAGTAAGAAAAAATTATGAAAAAATTACTGGAATGAAAACATGATGCAAGGAAGCTACAGTAATTTTTTTAGAATTTTTTGACAAAATATGAATTTTTTATGAATTTTTTAGTGCAAACAGAGTGATAGTGACTAATTAATTCCTATTAAATCCACGTTATGAAATTAATCAGAGTGTGATTTATCTCTAATAGATATTTAGATGATTAATCCAGGAGACTTGAAATTTCGTGAAAAGAATGTATGTGGATTTAATTAAAAATCAAATACAAAAATACTCTATAAATTATTTCAGGCACAAGACAACTCCAATTGATGTGAAATTTGGACTGTAAGTTCATCACATATCAAGGCATCATATATATTTTTTCTAGAATTTTTAGAGCAACGGTGTATGAGATATAAATTTAGGAGCACGGATTGGGTAAAATACACAGAATTTTAATTTGACAATTTTAATTAATTACCCAACTATCATAAAAATACAAATAAATACTCACATGACAGAGGATAAGTTGCTCAACATAAAAACATTTTTTATTGCATAAAATGATGCAAAAGAGAGGCCCAAATTAAAGCATGAACACAGGGGGCTTTGTGCAAACTCAGAAAACTATATTTACATCAAAAACATGTACAGGGACCATTTTGCAATTACTAAAACTATATATACAATTTATACAATTTTTACTATAATAAAAAAATAAAAACTTTACCTTCTTCTTCGTTCTTTGCAGTAGGAGAACCCAACAAGGAACAGAGCAACCGACGGCCGGCAGTGGCGCGGGACGGCGGCGCGACAAGCGGCGGTGGCGCGCGGCCGCGCGGCAGGGACGGGGGAGGCGTCTGGTCGGAGGCGGCGGCGAGAGGGACGGCCACGGGGAGGTGCGCGGGCCGGCGGACCTGTGGAGGGCGTGCAGCAGGTGGCGGTCGGCGGGGCGGTGCGGCCGCTGTTGGCAGCGCAGCCGCGAGGGGAGGCCGCGGAGCCGCTGGCAGCGGCCTGGAGGGCTGCGGCCGGCGGCTGTGGAGAGTGGGGGTGGGGCGGCGGCTGGGGGCGGCTGCTCCACCTCCGTTTATTTTTTTTTTGTTTTTTTTTAATTAATTTTTTTTGATTTTTTTACTGCTGTAATAAAAGGGAAGTTTTTTTTTTGGTTTTAGATTTTAAATTTTTTTATAATTTTGATTAGACAGGGATTAAACATGGTAAAAAAAATGATGATGGTGAGGATAATAAACTAAACAAATGAGGGGAAAAATGGTGTGATGGTGGTGGAGGAAGGGATGATATGTTTGTGCTAAAAAAATTTGCAAAAAGACCAGATAAACTAAAATTACCTACGATGAACGCGGATGCCTATGGAGTGCTCGTGAGAGCACGGTCTTCGCTCGAATCGCCGGCGCGCGATGAGCTCGAGCAGCGCGCGGTTGCGGCTGCGATGTTGGCCAAAAAACCAACGGATCACACCGGAGAGAGGGCCGTCGTCGCTCGACCGCGGTTGCGTCGCTGTCACCGATTCAACTCAGGGAACTAGGCTCTCCTCACATAAAGATGGATCAAAGGCAAAATTGAGGAGAATGACATGTATATAAAGAAGAAGAAAAATGGAAGTTAGAATTAAGATGGAGTGGGATGGAGGTTAATAAAATGGTGGAGTTGAATTAGAAGTTAGAAAATATGTGGAGTAATGGAGTTGAATGGTGGTTATTGTAGAGAATGTAAAATAATTAAATAAATAAAATGAAATAAAGTTATCTACTTTAATTACAATAGAATAAAAAAGAATAAAATAGATAGTGGACAATTTACAAGGGAAGACATACAACATGTACACTTTTTTTTTTTACTTTTCTAATATGTAATTTTTTTTCTTTTTAATAAGAGATATTTACAACAGAAAAATACAATAAAATAATATAAATAAAATACAACGCAAGCATGATATTTTTGTATTTTTAATAATTAAGAAAGATAAAATAAAAATTAAAGAAAGAAAAATATATACAAGGTATACAATGTACATCTAGGTCCCAAAACCCAACTTTTGCAAACGAGCCCCGATTTTAATGAAACTCCGTTGGATAGATAATTTTCTAACTTGAACTTTAAAAGTGAGTTTGGTGAATTTGGAGTTCATACGGAGCGGGAATTTAGCTTGGAAGTTGGACTTTACGGCTTTTTCTCATTGGGATCTAGGAGCATTTATTTAAGGTAAAATTTGTTTTGTATTTTTGTATTTTTATATACATTATTATGAACAAGTTAGAGAAAGAATTAGCCAAAAAGGAGTTGAAATGAAATTATTAAAAATACATGAAGTTTTGAGCTATTTACAAGTATAAAACTCCTTTGATTTTGCGGCTTTTTTTATTGTTAATTTATTTTGTACAATCTTATATACAGTAATTAGTGAGTTTTATTTACAAGAGGTATTTTGTTAATTTATTGATTTTATGGACATTTATTTGGGATTTTACTCATGGATTTTGCTAAGATTAAGATATTAAGATGATGAATCGTGGATTCATCACCCCCCTATACTTAAACATTGCTAGTCCTCGAGCAAATAAAGAATGAATAAGTTGGGATAACCCCTGACTGTGCATGTGAATACAAGACTTGATCCGTTCAAGAACTCTCGTTTTAGAAATCCTAAAATTCTAAGCTGAACCAAGCTCTAGTCAAAAGGTACCCAATTTCCCTAATCATCAGACTCTCTTTGTATACGTATATGTAAGGGATATGACTTTAAGTGTGGACTGCAGTTATAAGAGTAGAGTCACAACGTCACCCGAGGTTCCAGTCCAAGAGACTCTCCTATGGACCCGATCCTCAACACTAGGGAATAAATCATTTCTTGCATCCAATCCACCGTCTCTTTAGTTGTCAGACTTGAAAGTGTAGATGGCAGGCCAGTTGATGGAGGGCATAGGATTGTGTCACTTCTTCTCTCCCTCTCATTGGAACAAGGATCCTCTCGAGTGCCTTATTACGCAACGCATTTTTTTTGGTGTTGATCAGTGCGTCCGTCAAGAGAAGTTGGAGCCGTCTGCACTTGTTTTCCTGGGAGTACACCGGGGTGTGCCTTTTTTGAGTACCTATCGTACCTTCTACACCCAGACTTGTAGCATTTACGATGCAGAGCCCTTTTTTGGTGCAAGCCCGACTCCTGGTCCTAATAGCGGTGGTCCAAGTGGACACTTTGAAATGGTTGGGTGCGCTCGCCTTTGGTGGAAGCTCTTTTGATAATTGACTTTGTGGAATGAGAGCTTTTCTTTGACATTTCATTGCTTTGTAGTATTTTTGGCTAGCTCCACTGCTTTTACCAAGAGTTGGCGCACACTGATCAACACATTTTTTTTATTTTATCACACCCTGGCACATAGGTAAATATCAAGAGATAGTACAAGAACCATGTTCTCATACTGGCTAAATGTGCTGACACTCAGGTTTCATGAAGCCTTCATTAATTTTATCCCATCCTCGAGCATCATTAAACCAGGTCCAAACTCAAATCCCTCTTCCCAGTTCCTCAAGTGAAATTACAACTCATCTCATCATAACTGCGGTCGTGTATGTGAGGTGCGGATCATATTCTTTAAGGTAGAGACTAAGCATGCAATATAGCACACACATCTTTCAAACTAGGGAAATGTGAATAATTAAGTCAAGGACCCTAATGACTAAGGCTGGTTAACTCAAAATCTCAAGACCTCATAAACCAAGTGTTCTTGAACATCACTAGTCTTGTATGAAAGTGAATTGTGTCAGGGATTAAACCAACTTATTAGTTAGTTTTTTTTAGTTTTTTTTTTTTCACAAAGGTTTTTTTTGTTGACAAACAAAGGCAAAGAAGAAGTTTTTTTTTGTTAGAAAAGTTTTGCTTCTTTTTTTTTCAAGAGTTTTTTTTTGAAAAAGTTTTTTTTTGTTTTTTTTGTTTTTTTTAACCCACCCCATAATTATTGTATAATATATACAAAAATACGTGAAAGTACGAGGTATGGGTAAAGTATATATGTAATATATACACGCCCCCCTATACTTAGCTTGTGCTATGTCCTCATGGCACTAGGTGACAAAAAGACATAGCTTGTACTAAGCGTAGGAAAGCTAAAATAATAGAAAGTATAGAAGTCGATCCGCCCCCCCTATACTTAGGCTCTGGACAGCCTAAGTGTAGAAGAAGAGCAAAAATGGGGCGGACGAGGTCAAGAGGAGAAATGATGAGTAAATACACATGGCGGGCATCGGTCCCCCCTATACTTAGGCTTTGGTCAGCCTAAGTATAGGACAAGAGTAAGTGTGAGAACCGACATGATCTCGAGAATATACAAAGAAGGGAGAATATGTACAAGAGTGATGGAATCTTCTAAGATGTTGAATCTTGATGCTGCATCTTCATGAAGAGTAATAAGATGTATCTGCTCTGTGCTCACTCTGTATGAAGTTGATGACCTCGACTTGGACTAACAGTTCTTTGGAATCAACAAAATGCTTCAACAGTTGTCCATTCACCACATGAGATTGTGCACCATCTGTGAGATCAGCTATCTCTACACTTCCATTCCGTGCACTTTCTTAACCACAAAGGGACCCGTCCATTTAGATTTGAGCTTCCCATGAACATCTTCAACCTGGCATTGAACAACCATACCTTTTGTCCAGGGACAAAGTCTTTGCACCTAATGTGCTGATCATGCCATCTTTTTACTTTGTCCTTATAAATCAAACTGTTGTCATATGCCCTGTTTCGGATTTCCACGAGCTCGTTCAAGTTCAAGTCTCGGCAAAGCTTCCCTAGGTGACAACTCCAATTAATCTTCTTAATTGCCCATTCGGATTTATGAATCAATTCTGCGGGCAAATGGCATGGCTTGCCATAGATCATTCTAAATGGTGAAGTACCCAATGGTGTCTTGTAGGCTGTCCTATAGGCCCACAGAACTTGGTCCAAGAGTTGAGACCAATTCTTCCTATCAGGACGAACCAATTTCTGCAAAATACTCTTCACCTCTCTGTTCGAAACCTCTGCCATGCCGTTGGACTGTGGGTGGTAAGGACTAGTAACTCTATGATCAAATCCATAGTCCTTAGCTAAAGATCTCATATCTCGATTCACAAAATGGCTACCCCCATCAGATATCAAAACTTTTGGCACCCCGAACCTAGCAATAATATGGTCTTTCACAAACTTACAGACAGTCTTGCTGTCCGCGGTTCGGGTTGGGATAGCCTCCACCCACCTAGATAAATAATCAACCGCCAACAAAATATACTCATGTCCATGGCTGTTGGGAAAGGGACCCATAAAATCTATGCCCCATGCATCAAAAACATCACAAATAATCATCGGTTGCATGGGCATCTCATCTCTCTGTCCAACTGTCCCTCCCATCCTTTGACAAATCGGGCACGACCGTACAAAATCAATGGCATCTCTAAACAAGGTCGGCCAATACAATCCACATTGAAGTACTTTGTGAGCGGTTCTCTTTCCCGAATGGTGTCCTCCAGCCTCAAGTGAATGACAATATGTGAGGACACTTTGGTATTCCTCCTGAGGAATACACCTTCTCCAAACACAATCCGGTCCTTCAAAGAAAAGGAAGGGATCGTCCCAGTGGTATCTCCTCGAATCCGACTTCAGTCGATCAATGCTGCTCCTAGTCCAACATGGGGAACCTGCTTGGAGACAAGATAGTTCACCATGTTGGCATACCACGGGAGGGAGTCAATAACACAAATTGACTCATCTGGGAAGGTCTCTCTAATTCGCTCATGATCAGGAGAATCCTTAAGTTCAATCCGAGAAAGGTGATCAGCCACAACATTCTTCACTCCAGGTTTATCTTTTATCTCTAAATCAAATTCCTGGAGGAGTAAAATCCCACTAAGAAGACGCGCCTTCGCGTCCTTCTTTCCATTAAGTATCGAATGGCTGTGTGATCAGTATAAATTGTCACCTTAGAGCCCAAAATATATGATCTGAACTTCTCGAGGGCCCATACTACCGCAAGCATTTCCTTTTCAGTCACTGTATAATTTTTCTGTGTAGGATCTAAAACTTTGCTCGCATAGTGAATCGCAAACGGAATCCCCTCTCGCCGGTTGTCCTAACACAGCTCCTATAGCGAAATCTGAAGCGTCAGTCATGATCTCAAAGGGAAGAGACCAGTCAGGAGCTTGTAGGATAGGCGAGGCACAAATCTTCCTCTTCAAGAGCTCAAAGGCCTCCAGACACCTGTGATCTACAACGAACTCTATGTCTTTCCCTAAGAGCTCAGTCAGTGGGCGGGCGATCTTTGAAAATCTTGAATGAATCTCCTATAGAATCCAACATACCCTTAGAATGACCGCACTGACTTCACGTTGGTAGTGGATCGAGTTTTCTTGATCACCTCCACCTTGGCAGGGTCAACCTCCATTCCCCTTTTGGAGATGACATGCCCCAACACGATACCCTCCGTCACCATAAAGTGACTCTTCTCCCAGGAGAGTACCAGATTCACCTCTCTCACCTCGTGAGGACTCGGTCCAAGTGCGCTAAACATGTATCAAAAGAATCACCATGGACCGAGAAGTCATCCATGAACACTTCCAGGAAATCTCCCACCATCTCGGCAAATATGGCTATCATGCACCGTTGAAATGTGCCCGGGGCATTGCAGAGCCCGAATGGCATGCGCCTGAAAGCATAAGTGCCGAATGGACATGTGAATGTGGTCTTTCCTGGTCCTCAGGGCTATGGCCACCTGGTTGTACCCGTCAAGAAAACAGAAGAACTCTTTCCCTGCGAGTCTCTCCAAGATCTGATCAATAAAAGGCAGGGAAAGTGATCTTTCTTGGTCGCAGCATTCAGGCGCCTGTAGTCGACACAGACGCGCCACGACGTGGGTACCCGTGTCGCGATCTCCTACCCCCTCCTCGTTGGTGACCATCTGAATTCCTGACTTCTTCGGGACAACATGAAGTGGGGCCACCCACTTGGAGTCAGAAATAGGGTATATGAACCTTGCCTTGCACCATTTCTCATTTCATTCTTCACCACTTCCCGTAGATTGGGGTTAAGTCTCCTCTGAAACTCACGGGAAGGTCTCACGTTATCCTCAGTAAAAATGTGGTGCGAGCAGAGAGCGGGGTTGATGCCCACGAGATCCGACACTGTCCATCCTATTGCTTTGCGGTTCCTCTCTAAGACTTCTAACAACCTAGACTCCTGCTCTAAAGTCAAGTCTGAGCTAATGAAGACAGGATATCTCTCTTTGGGTCCCGCAAGAAAGGCATACTTAAGTGTAGGAGGTAGTGATTTCAGTTCTGGCAATGTGGTATCATCAAGCAGATCTGGCTGAACTGAATCTGAATCTGGTTCCGTGATGCATGAAGGTGGGCCAAGCTGAGTAGTACTCGCCACCAAATCAGAAGTATCGGGAGTCGGATCGTCAAAAGTATCCAAACAGTCGGCAAAAGCCACGTCCGACTCGTCATCTATGTCCCATGATTGTTCTGAAGAGGATGGAACTGACAGATCCGGATGGATCTCTAAGTCATCATGAGAATAGGTTGATGCAACTCTAACAAGATTAGACAACACCTGGCAAACTGCATCATGCACTATATCCTCTCCAGATGAAAGGGTCTCGCTCTGTCCTGAAGGAATCTGTCCCCAAATCCCAACTGTGCTAATCATACTGCAATCTGCCTCTGAAGATGAGTACTCTGTGCTACTCTCTGAATCGGGTCGCTGACACTTGGTTTGCTTCATCTCAAGGTTCACCTCTCCGCCTGGAGAACGAAACTTCATCATTCCCGTACCATAATCGAAAGCTGCGCCTGCGGTCCTAAGGAAGGGTCTCCCGAGAATGATCTGAGATTCTCTCCAATGATTGGGGGTCTCCATGTCCAAGACTGTGAAGTCCACTTGATAGTTCTGCCCCTCAATCGAGATAACGACGTTCTTCACTTCTCCCTTAGGTCTCTTCACTGAACGATCTGCGAATTGGAGTAAAGCTCTAGATTTGCGAAGTGGTCCCAACTCCAATTTCTGATATAATGCTAAGGGAAGTAAGTTTATCGAAGAACCGTTATCTAAGAGTGTGCGTGCAAACGCAATGTCGTCAATACGACTCTCCACATAGTGAGCACCCATGTCTCTCTTTTTCTTTGGCAAAGTCTGATTCTTGAGACAATAGGTTGTGGCTACTGATAAGACATGTGTCTTTATATTTCGGTTGTCTTTCTTCCTGCTAACCCTTGTAGGTGTGCATCTCACCTTAGGTATTTTTGGAAGGCAGGATGGTTAGCCACATATTCATCAAATGGCACTTTAACTATGATGTTTTCTTTACAAAACCGTGCCATGTCGGGGTCATCTTTCTGAATCTTTTTGATGCGCTTTCCTGCCGTAAGAGCACGGGGGAAAGGGATTGAAGCTAGGGAAACAGAGGATGAAGAATCTGAATCATGAACTGAAAGATCATTCTTTGCATTAACGGAAACAGAGTTCTTCATAAAGAATCTTTTTTGATGCAACATGGACTCGAAATCAAAACTATCTACTACAGGTTGTGGAATAGAAGCTGGAGTGGTATCCGCCACAACCGGAGATGCAAGGTCCTCCGTAGACTCAGAAGAATATCCATGCTGACGATGCTGTGTACGTGCTCTCCTCCTCCTCTCGGCTCCCTGAGTAGAAATCCTCGAATGATGCTGATGGGGCTCTGAGATATGATGCCTCTCCTCCTCGTCCTCTAAAGACTCCTCAGGTAGAGCTCCAGAGATGCCCCTCCTCGTGTCCTCGTCCGGTCAGGTACGACCACGGTCCTTCCGCTCCTGAGTGACATGTGGTTAGCCTCGTCACACGAAAGAATCTCATGTTCAGATTTAGGAGATGCTGAATAGTATACCTGACCAAAGTGCTGCTGAGAACTAGAACGGTTCAGGCTATTGGGTTAGCCTGAAAAGGCTATTGGGGTTAGCCTGAACTTGGGCTGGGATCGAGGTAGAGGGTGCAGTCTGCTCGTCTCGCCATCTGGACAGGCGGTTGACATCCACCCGTAAGTCCTGAACCTCGTTCCTGTAGGAACGTAGCTCGTCGAGTATCTGCTGCTGAATATCCATGGGACTAGACGATGAAGGAAGTGGATAAGATTGAGAAGAAGAACGGGAAGACTGGCCCTGCTGGCCAGTGTACTGCCTCTGCTGCTGCTGCTGGGGTTGCGGGCCCTGCTGGCCCGTCTGGTAATGGCCATGTCGGCCATACTGCTGGTACTGCTGCCTCTGCTGCTGGGGTGGATGGAATCCAGGGCTCTGCTGTGAAGGAGGTGGTGCGGAGGTGAATGCGGTGTTGTGAAAGGTCGGGGGACGCTGATAGGTCTGTCAGTCTCCCGTACTTCCCTGCCTGGCAGGGTCCTGAGTATACCATATCCCATTCACCTCCCAAACTGGTGGAGGCTCCTCCTGGACTGTCTCTGCTACTGGAGGTGGCTGCTGGAAAGAGTGGGTGTAGGATTGGTCCTGCTCCCACGGCTGGGGTTGCCTTGACACCAACTGCTCCTGAACATGGTGAACTCGGTAAATGGGAGCAGCGGGTGTAGTCACGGCAGGTATCTTTATCTTAGATACCTTCTCAGTCAACTCCTCCATCTGTTTTGGAAGTTTGGAGACGCTCCGGTCTAACTCATCAATCCTCCTGTCGATCCTCTCGACTACAGTAAGCTTGTCAGCCAAAAGTCCCATGCTAGGGATCACATCCTGAGAGAGATCGACTACAGCTGGTTTCCCCCCTCCAAGTGAGAGTGAGCTGGGGGATGGTGTATAGGCCCTGCTGGCCATTTGTGAGCGGCTAGTTTCAGCCATCTGCTCGAATACCCTCCAGACGGTATCCGCTCCTCGTGATGTATAGCTGCCTCCACAGGCAGCGCTCACTAAACCCTACATCTCAGGGTTGAGACCAGTGAAGAAGGATTGGACCAAGATGTTGTCATCTAGTCTATGACAAGGACACTTTTGCAGGATGTCCTTGAATCTTTCCCAAGCATCACAGAAGGCTTCATTGGGTAATTGGGAAAAACTCGTAATTCGCGTCCTCATCATGTTAGTTCTACTCAACGGGCAGAACTTCTTTAGGAATAGTTCCTTGAACTGGGCATAAGTGGTGACGATGATCCCAAGATTCTTTACCCAGTAATCGGCTTTTCCACCCAAGGCAAATGGAAGGGCTTTGAGCCTAATATAATCCTGGCTAACATTATTATGTTTGAGGTTAGCACAGATGAGCTCAAAGTCCCTTAGGAATGCATATGGCTCCTCAGAAGCATTCCCATCAAAATGTGGCAGCAGGTTCAGGAAATGCGGCTTCAATTCAAAATCAACTTCGGGTTCGGCCGGACTCAAGTAGTTATGAATCTGATATTGTCCGGGGTTGTATGCCGCATCCATTGGTAGTTGGACCCCAACATTTAACTGTCCCAACTGAGCTCTCAATAATGCTTGTTGCTGCTCAGATGCAGCCAATCGGGCTAGTATACTTCTCATTGGATCTTCATGATTCTCTTCTTCCTCTTCTTTCTTCTTTGGAGGCATTTTACTCGTGTCTTCTATATGGCCTGAATCAGCAATGTGTTCTTTATTAGAAGAGGATTTATGAATCACGATATTCTCACCAAGGTGATGGTCTTCCTCGGTGAGGTGGGAAGAGATAAATGGAATGGTTTGAGGGTAACCATCCCGAGGGTGAGTGATCCTGGGCTCAAGAGGGTCATGAGTCCAGGTTGGTCCCAGTTGCGCTTGGACCTTTGAAGACGTACTTTTTGAAGGGTTCAACGAGAGATTCGCAAAGTCCGAATAAATATCCCCCCAATCAGTCATCTTCGATGTCAAAAGAACCGATTAGATCACGATAATCAATGAGGCACTAGTTCTACGGTGGGAGTGAACTCACACAATACAAACGCAATTCAAACCCCCAATTTCACCAACTCAACACGTGATGGCCGTAAGAGTTCGGCCGATTTATCTGATCAATTTTAGTTGGTGAGAATACAATCTTTGGAAAGATTAACGAGCTGTTAGGTGCCCGTATTTTCCTACAGACTGGCCCGGTTCTTACAACTAGTTTGACCTACCTTCAGCCAGTATAGGAGTAAGTACGGACCGTAAAAATACGGCTACCCGTTCCTTGAGGACTAAGGCGTCCTCTAAACCTCCCACTCTGCTAAGAAAGTCCAGACCGTTTACCGGCTACCCGTAAATCCTCACTGAAAAGTAGCTAATCGCCTAAAAAGAAAGAACCAGTAGTAAGTAAGAAATCCAGACTTGGCTCTATCCTAGGGTCATCTCTCTCTCACTTGCAATTTAAACAAACAATGAGGGCTTTCTGCACCCGAGAACAAGGGTTCTTTTTATTCCAATTAATTAGATCGACCTGCTCAATTCAGTCTCAATTTTAGAGTTAGGTTATCACTTGAATTTTATGTGAACACACAAGCACGTCTACCGTTCAGTCCCAATTTCCTTTTAACCTTAAGTTGTAAAACAAGAGGGGAATCGGAAATCAGAATGCAAACGAGAAACTATGATGCATGCTCAGAAGAAGGTATACTTACAGTGAATCCCAGCACTCTTCATGCGTTTATGCAGAACAGAATTTGTAAATATTACACTAAATGCATGCAGATCGAGAAAACCGCACCTAAACAGTATACTATTAGAGGGGAAGAATTAATTGAATTTGAGCTAAGTAGTACGTGTCTATGTGCGTCTCATTATGAATCTTATAAGATATGTGAATCTTCTAAGATATGTGTGGCCTAAATTACGATGGGCACAAGTAAATTTGAATCTAAACTACCGTGTGCCTAATCCTTAATTTCGCCACTCAAGTCAAGCCCCACCCTCGCCGGAGAGTGAAACAGGCTCGACACACCACAAATAATGTCTAAGTCTTTTTACATGCGCGAGCTCTCAAACAAGAGCCACTATAAATGAGCAAGCTACCTAAATAATTACAACAATTATTAGAAAATTCTCTCAAAAATAAATTGCTTTTCCTCGCTCTTCAGCAGTCGGCGTGCGTCGCGTCCGTCGACCTCCGATGCACTCCAAGTCCACCGGGCCCTCGCAAGGAAAAAAAGATTTATGTTAGAGAGATAAACAACAAGATATATACAAAAATATAAAGAGAAATAATTGCAAAAAAAATGGAATAAATACAAGTGGCTCGGGGGTCAGACTACCCGAGTAAATGGAAAACTAAATCCAAATTTTTAAACTAATCCCTAAGCCGTTTGCCTCCCCGGCAACGGCGCCATCTGACGAGTCGCTAAATACGATAAATAATTTGGTCAAGTTGTAGCACGTGTACTTAGCGGTTCGGTCAGAACCAAGAGAAGATCTCCGTGAAGAGTGTCTCGGCTTTAATTTATATCCCGGGCAAGTCCGGGGTCGAACTCAGGGAGGCAAAGGAACAACTTGGGTTTAATTTGAAAATGAAGATTTTAGATTTCCATGTGGTATTTTTTTAGATTTTTTTATGCAAGTAGAGTGCCAAAAACAAAATGCGAGTGAATTACAACACTAAGAAAACATACAACAAGGCCAAATTAATTTTAATGTCAAATTAGTCCAAATTAGCCAAATTATATTTTTCCTAAAGTCCTAATCCCGTGGAGAAAACAAAACACATTTTTTTGGAATTTTATGGGTTAAAATGCAATAACTAAAAAATGCACACTTTTTATGGGTTTTTTCGCAATTTATCACACAAACAGTAAGCAAAAATTATGAAAAAATTACTGGAATGAAAACATGATGCAAGGAAGCTACAGTAATTTTTTTAGAATTTTTTGACAAAATATAAATTTTTTATGAATTTTTTAGTGCAAACAGAGTGATAGTGACTAATTAATTCCTATTAAATCCACATTATCAAATTAATCAGAGTGTGATTTATCTCTAATAGATATTTAGATGATTAATCCAGGAGACTTGAAATTTCGTGAAAAGAATGTATGTGGATTTAATTAAAAATCAAATACCAAAATCACTCAATAAATTATTTCAGGCACAAGACAACTCCAATTGATGTGAAATTTGGACTGTAAGTTCATCACATATCAAGGCATCATATATATTTTTTCTAGAATTTTTAGAGCAACGGTGTGTGAGATATAAATTTAGGAGCACGGATTGGGTAAAATACACAGAATTTTAATTTGACAATTTTAATTAAATACCCAACTATCATAAAAATACAAATAAATACTCACATGACAGAGGATAAGTTGCTCAACATAAAAACATTTTTTATTGCATAAAATGATGCAAAAGAGAGGCCCAAATTAAAGCATGAACACAGGGGGCTTTGTGCAAACTCAGAAAACTATATTTACATCAAAAACATGTACAGGGACCATTTTGCAATTACTAAAACTATATATACAATTTATACAATTTTTACAATAATAAAAAAAATAAAAACTTTACCTTCTTCTTCGTTCTTTGCAGTAGGAGAACCCAACAAGGAACAGAGCAACCGACGGCCGGCAGTGGCGCGGGACGGCGGCGCGACAAGCGGCGGCGGCGCGCGGCCGCGCGGTAGGGACGGGGGAGGCGTCTGGTCGGAGGAGGCGGCGAGAGGGACGGCCACGGGGAGGTGCGCGGGCCGGCGGACCTATGGAGGGCGTGCAGCAGGTGGCGGTCGGCGGGGCGGCGCGGTCGCTGTTGGCAGCGCAGCCGCGAGGGGAGGCCGCGGAGCCGCTGGCAGCGGCCTGGAGGGCTGCGGCCGGCGGCTGTGGAGAGTGGGGGTGGGGCGGCGGCTGGGGGCGGCTGCTCCACCTCCGTTTATTTTTTTTGTTTTTTTTTTAATTAATTTTTTTTTGATTTTTTTACTGCTGTAATAAAAGGGAAGTTTTTTTTTTGGTTTTAGATTTTAAATTTTTTTATAATTTTGATTAGACAGGGATTAAACATGGTAAAAAAAAAGATGATGGTGAGGATAATAAACTAAACAAATGAGGGGAAAAATGGTGTGATGGTGGTGGAGGAAGGGATGATATGTTTGTGCTAAAAAAATTTGCAAAAAGACCAGATAAACTAAAATTACCTACGATGAACGCGGATGCCTATGGAGTGCTCGTGAGAGCACGGTCTTCGCTCGAATCGCCGGCGCGCGATGAGCTCGAGCAGCGCGCGGTTGCGGCTGCGATGTTGGCCAAAAAACCAACGGATCACACCGGAGAGAGGGCCGTCGTCGCTCGACCACGGTTGCGTCGCTGTCACCGATTCAACTCAGGGAACTAGGCTCTCCTCACATAAAGATGGATCAAAGGCAAAATTGAGGAGAATGACATGTATATAAAGAAGAAGAAAAATGGAAGTTAGAATTAAGATGGAGTGGGATGGAGGTTAATAAAATGGTGGAGTTGAATTAGAAGTTAGAAAATATGGTGGAGTAATGGAGTTGAATGGTGGTTATTGTAGAGAATGTAAAATAATTAAATAAATAAAATGAAATAAAGTTATCTACTTTAATTACAATAGAATAAAAAAGAATAAAATAGATAGTGGACAATTTACAAGGGAAGACATACAACATGTACACATTTTTTTTTACTTTTCTAATATGTAATTTTTTTTCTTTTTAATAAGAGATATTTACAACAGAAAAATACAATAAAATAATATAAATAAAATACAACACAAGCATGATATTTTTGTATTTTTAATAATTAAGAAAGATAAAATAAAAATTAAAGAAAGAAAAATATATACAAGGTATACAATGTACATCTAGGTCCCAAAACCCAACTTTTGCAAACGAGCCCCGATTTTAATGAAACCACTTCCGTTGGATAGATAATTTTCTAACTTGAACTTTAAAAGTGAGTTTGGTGAATTTGGAGTTCATACGGAGCGGGAATTTAGCTTGGAAGTTGGACTTTACGGCTTTTTCTCATTGGGATCTAGGAGCATTTATTTAAGGTAAAATTTGTTTTGTATTTTTGTATTTTTATATACATTATTATGAACAAGTTAGAGAAAGAATTAGCCAAAAAGAAGTTGAAATGAAATTATTAAAAATACATGAAGTTTTGGGCTATTTACAAGTATAAAACTCCTTTGTTTTTGCGGCTTTTTTTATTGTTAATTTATTTTGTACAATCTTATATACAGTAATTAGTGAGTTTTATTTACAAGAGGTATTTTGTTAATTTATTGATTTTATGGACATTTATTTGGGATTTTACTCATGGATTTTGCTAAGATTAAGATATTAAGATGATGAATCGTGGATTCATCAGACATATGCTTTCAGACGAATGCCATTTGGGTTGTGCAACGCCCCTGCGACATTTCAGAGATGCATGCTGTCTCTCTTTTCGGACATGGTGGGGGAGTGCTTGGAGGTCTTCATGGATGATTTCTCGGTTTATGGCGACGGATTCGACTCCTGTCTTGACTGCCTAGACCGAGTCCTTCAGCAATGCATTGAGGTTCACCTTGTGTTGTCTTGGGAGAAGAGTCACTTCATGGTGACTCAAGGGACAGTGCTTGACCATATCATCTCCAACAGGGGCATGGAGGTTGATCCGGCCAAGGTGGATGTCATTAGAAAACTCGCTCCACCGTCCAACCTACGCCAGTTACGGTCTTTTCTAGGGCACGTCGGTTTCTACCGGCGCTTCATTCATGATTTCAGTAGGATTGTCTGACCGTTGACTGATCTGCTGACGAAAGACACCGAGTTCCTTGTCGATGACAAGTGTCTATCGTCGTTTGAGACTCTCAAGAGATGTATTGTAGAGGCTCATGTTCTCTAGTCGCCTGATTGGTCTCTCCCATTCGAGATCATGACGGATGCCTCTGATTTTGCCGTAGGGGTCGTGCTGGAACAGAGGAGGGATGGAGTCCCATTTGCCATTCACTATGCTAGCCGTACATTGGATGTCGCGCAGTGGAACTATACTGTCACTGAGAAGGAGATGCTAGACGTAGTTTTTACCATAGATAAGTTCAGATCTTACATCATTGGATCTAGAGTAACCATCTATATTGATCATACCGCCATCAGGTACCTCATGGCAAAGAAGGATGCCAAAGCCATATTGACCAGATGGATCCTTCTACTCCAGAAGTTTGATATAGAGATTAAGGATAAGCTTGAGTCAAGAATGTGGTGGTGGATCATCTCTCCTGATTAAAGCATCTTGAGGATTCTGAGCAGACTGAGCCTATTTGTTAGACCTTCCCAGATGAGGCGATCCTTGCTATCGCCTCTCTCACGTGGTACGCCGATATTGTGAACTTTCTTGTTCCTAAGAAAGTTCCACAAGATTGGCCCAGGCAGAGACTTGAGACCTTCCTCGTGAAGGCCAAGTTCTACCACTGGGAGGATCCCATCCTTTACCATGAAGGAGGAGATAGCGTCTGGTGTAGGTGCATTCCTTAGGAGGAGCACCATAGCGTCCTCACTTACTGCCACCGGCTTGAGACAGGAGGACATCACTCTGGGAGGAGAACGGCATAGAAGGTGCTCCAATCTGGCCTATGGTGGCCTGCCCTCTTCAAGGACTCTGATGAGTTCGTAAAGAGGTGTACTGACTGTCAGAGGATGGGCACTTGTGGACAGCATGATATGATACCGATGCATCCCATTCACTTCTGTGAGGTTTTTGACGCATGGGGCATCGATTTCATGGGCCCATTCCCTAGGAGTCAGGGATTTGAGTACATTCTGTTGGTCGTTGATTATGTTAGTCATTGGGTTGAGGCCATCCCTGCCTGAACTGCAGATGCTAGGACTGCTTGCCAATTTTTGAGGAAGCATATCATTTCACAGTTCAGGGTACCTCGAGTGTTGATATCTGATGGGGTCTCATTTTGTCAACGACAAGGTAAAGGCCCTTGCTAGCGAGTTCAGCATAGACCATCGAGTTGCCACTACATACCACCCTCAGACAAATGGTCTTGTTGAAGTGTCGAACAGGGAGATCAAGACTATATTGCAGAAAGTCGTCCGCCCTGATCGAAAGGATTGGTCACAGCTTTTGGACTCGGTCTTGTGGGCATATAGGACGTCTTTCAAGACACCTTTGGGTACGTCTCCCTTTCGCCTCGTTTATGGCAAGTCGTGCCATTTACTTGTTGAGATGAGACATAGGTCACTTTGGGCTGTTACAGATATACTTTTGGATCCAGAGAGTGTAGGAGATCAGAAGAGGGCAGAGTTAGCAGCCTTGGAGGAGCTTCGTGATACCGCCTTTTCAAACAGCCTACATTATAAGGAGAGAGTGAAGGAGTGGCATGATTCTCATATCAGCCACAAGCATTTTGAGCCAAGACAGAGAGTATGGTTGTTTGATGCTAGGCTTCGTCTATTTCCAGGGAAGCTACGGAGCAAATGGAAGGGATCGTATTTGGTGAGAAAGGTACATGACAATAGGAGTATAGATATATCTGAGTTGTCTTCTGAGAGTACCTTTTGTGTGAACGGCCAGCGGCTCAATCCATATATAGATCATGAGCCGCGGGCCGTTGATGTTGCCCCGATTCACTTTGCGTGAGATGTGGTCTCTTGATTCACATCTATTGCATCTCATGCCTGATTATCACTATTCTTCTGACTTGTATAGATCCAGATGTCCATATCACTCTATTCTTTAGTCCCACATCCCTTTTCTCATCTGATGATTATGTTATAATTAGGGTGTACTTTACCCTAAGTATAGGGGGGATGTCGGACTCTCGGGTATTCTATTGATTCATTTCTACCTCTGGTTTGCTGCTTATACTTAGGGATATTTTACCCTAAGTATAGGGGGGTAGACCTTGTACATTCTCACTCGGCTTTCCCTTCGTGTACAGCCTGCTATACTTAGGATTATTTGATCCTAAGTATAGGGGAAAAGGTCGAGATCCTCTTGGATTTCTATTCTTTTCATTTATCTTTGTATATAGCCTTCCTTTTCACTTCCCTATACTAAGCACGAGTTATGTCTTCTTCATCATTATTGACTCTGAGGACATCGTTCGAGCTAAGTATAGGGGGTGTATATATTTCATATATACTTTAGCCATAACTCATACTTTGTGTGAGTGTGTTAATAAATAAAAATGGCTAAAACCCAAAAACCCATAAAAATTAAAAAAAATTTCTTGTAAATAAAATTTCTTTTATTGTGCATACATTGCTAGTTTTACAAAACTATTTTTTGTAAAAATGTTTGTGAAAACTTTTTGTGTAAATAGTGTGTAAATATTTTCTTATAAAAATATGTATATAGTACAAATTTTTTCCAAAATGTTTTGAAAATCAAAATTTTGCAAAAACATTGTGTAAATTTGTGTACATATTTTGCAAAACTTGCATTCATGCATACATCCATGGTTTCAAAACATTTTTCAAAAATTTTGCACATGTGTAAATATTTGTAAAATTGCATCTTTGTAAATATTTTCATAGTTTTTCATGGATCATAGTTGACATTTAAACTAGCCTGGAATTAAATTGGAAAATGGATCTTGGTTAAGATCTTAATCTGCCTAATTATAAGAGGAACCTTATAGGGCTTAGGGTTGAGACTTTTCAGGTCCATGGTGACTTAATTCTTTGAGTCCACTAGTCTATGATCATATGTCATCTCAATGAGCCTAAGTAGAGTACTTAACAACACACACATGACTCATATAGACAATGGCTTGACTTGGACCCGCACTTTACACCGAGCTCTCTACGGATGAGGTAGTGAGGAGGCAGTCTTCCTTGACTTGGGGTAGCATATGAGGGTAGTACTTCTAAGCGGAAACTCTCTCTTTCTTATAGTGAAGGAAGTGTGTCTCAACTTGGTCTGGTTGCCATGAGGTCTAACGACAGGAGTTGTGGGTTGCAATAATGCTTCAAAAGAGGGATAGTCTACTGGCTCAAGAGGAAAAACTCCTTATGTATATATGCTGCACCTTGTGAATATATTGTACAGATGCACATTGAAAAAAATGCAAAAAATGCAAAAAGAAAATAACTCCAAAAAAGTGGTGGGTCTGAGAGAAAATGATAATCCCACTGGAGTGTATATAGTGCAATAAGCAAAGCTTGAAACTCATGTTCCATCTTATGTAGCTTGCAGCAGGGAGACTTAGCTACACTGGTTGAGCTCCCAAGGATACATGGCTACATTGGCCATGGTCCATTCTCTTCTTCCCCCTCTTCTTGAGCTGGTTGAACTTGAACTTAGAAGGGAATACCCCGCTCCTCGAGGAAAGAGTGGCCAGACTAGGGTCATAGAGTTACCTTGTTGGGGAGGGTTGTCATTTTGCTACTTCTGAGGTGCAGAGCTATACCTCACTTACACTGTACAAGGAAAGATTCATGGTCTTCATGATTTGTGTATGTAGACTTGTTCTGAGCTGGATTATTGAGGAGTCTTGACTATAGATTAGTGGATCTTAGAGGCTGTTAAGTTTTAAACCTAAGTCCAAATAAGGTTCCGACACATTAATAATCCAAAGATATGACCGAGCTCCATATTTCAATTTAATGAAGTCATGTTTAATAATCAGCATTGATCCTTGCATTTCTTCTCTTATTCTTTTTCCTTTTCTTTTTCACTTCTTTTTCAATTAAGTGTTTGCTAAGGGACTAGCAAAGTTAAGTATAGGGGGAGATGAATACCCATTCATCACTCTTTATTCTTTTAATTTAGCTAAAAACCTATGCAAAACACCATGTACATTCTTGTAAATAGCCTAAATTGTCAACAGGCATGCATTGTGTAAATAATGATAATTAGCATGTTTTTGTGCATAAATAAAAGAATAAAGAAATAAAAGAAAAAGAGGGAAATATTTAGAATAAATATTGAGCGACCTAATCCCAAGGGAGGGCTTAGCATGGGCCTGACCGCAAAAGAATCCAAGTAGAGGGAGATAGGGTCAATCATATGTGTATATATACCTATATATATACATATATATATATATATATTCCTCTAAATAAAAATAAAAATATATTTTTGTTAATTTATGCATATTTATAAAAATAAAACTAAAATAAAAATGGGAAAAACAAAATAAAAATAAAAATAAATAAAACCTCTCTCATCAGTGTATATAGACCATGTATATAGAATAACATACCTATTTATTTTCCCCTTGTAAATAATTAATAAAAATCCAACAAAAATATTTCTATATTCCATACTTTATGATGTAAATAAATAAAATAAAAATTAGAAAAATAAAAATAAAATAAAAAGAATAAAGAATAAAATCAATTTCCACCTTGTACATATACCATGTAAATATATATATATATATACCTATGTATTTAACTAATGTAAATAAATAATAAAAATAAAATAAAAATACCTTTTTATTCCAAATTTTATGTTGAAAACAAATAAAATATAAAATTGGAATAATTATATAAAAATAAACAATTAAAAATAAAAATTAAAAATACATATATGTATATACCTATATATAATAATAATATAATGTGAATACATAATTTATATTTCAAAAAAATAAATAAAAATCACTAAAAAAATATTTTTCATGTTTAAACTTTTTTAAAATAAAAGTGTTTACTATTATTTATTGAATTTCCAAAGAATTAACAAATGGAGGCCTCCCATTGGTCCACGGGGGAATGTTGACCTCTGGTCAACTTCCCCCCTGGACTATGTTTTCCCGCAGATCTTGCGTCCGACCCGATTTCTCCGAATTTTGCTGGCGCGATCCAAGCTCCAAATATCCAAACCCGGGCTCCATTTGATCCTTGTACATCCGAGACCCTCTCCCGAGCATCCTTCTAGGGATCCGTGCTTCACGGAACCCTGCCCGATCCCATCTTCTCGGACCTGTGCCGCTATTTAGCTCAACCTCTGCCTCACCTTTTCAGGCATCTTTGGCTACGCCTTCCCATCCGAGGACCTCCACGACCTTTCCCTAGAGTGACAGCTAGCCGCGGGTCGTGTCGCAGCGAGGAGGAGGTCCTCCAGCCACTGATCCGGTGAGTCATCATCGTGCGCCGTCACGAGGTGCGCCAAGCCTCAGACCCCGACGTTTCCTTGAGGCCAAGACCCCCAGAGATTCCTTAGCTCATCCCCAGTCGACATCCTTCATCAGGTAGACCCGCTAGCTCTTCTTTCATCGTCCATTTTCGATTCTCGCATCTCAGCTCCGCCAGCTACGCCCTAGTGGTTGGAGCTCCGCCAGCCTGTCCTACCCATACCGATACCCTCGCCGACTCATCGTCACCCTTCTCCCATGATATCATCACCTCGACCTTGGCTCCCAGAGCCAGGATCGAGTCAGGCTCCCTCTGCTGCCTTTGTTGGAGCCTTCATCCGCTCACCCACGTCGCTTCCCTTCCCCTTTTTGCAAATAACCCCCGCCGAAGTGCTCCTCCGAGAGAGACCTTTGTTTTGCAGGTGAATAAGAGCAGGTACCCCCCTTGGTTGCGCTTTCACCCCTTCGTCGGAGCTCCTCCAGGTCGCTCGTCCCTCGCCGGGCGATCCGACCGTTGGAAGCTTCATCGGAGGTCACCACCCGACGCGGAGAGTCGTCGCGAGGAGGACCCACTCTTCCGATTGTTCATCAGCCTGCTGGATCGTCTCCGGTGAGCCGGGGAACTTCGCCTGGGAGGTGTTCTTCCTCATCCCTTGCCCGCCATCGGATCTTCCTGCCGCTCCAGTTTGCATCTCCACCGTCCACGCTCGGTTATGTCAGACCGTCAGATCATGGTCTGACGGGCACGCTCCACCCACGTTCGCCACGCGCCTCCACCGTTGGATCTTCCAGGTGGCTGCACCAGGACCGCACATCAGCAGCCTCCCACGCGTCAACACCTGGCACCTCACGTGCACCATCACGCGCCTTGGTTGGGTAATTGCACCCATACCCCTGCACCTTTCAGTAGTTGTAGTTTAGTCTATTAAATAAATTCACACTCTTGGACATTTTACACATATGACCTTGATGTTTATTTTTTTTACATTTTCATCCATGCCTGTGTGAGACACGTGCTTCGTCACGTGATATATTGGACAAATTGCATGTTTAGGGTTGTGGTTATTACTATGTTATGAAATGAAAGTTTAATTTCCATATTTGCAGTTATACCCATGTGCGTGGTTTTATTAAACTTGTGCTGAATATCTGGGCTTTTTGCACTTTTTACCCTACAGTTTCCACACGTGTTATGTTTAAGCCCCTGGAACTATTTTTCTTTCCATTCAGGTCCTTGTGTACTATGTGCCTTTTTTTGATTAAATAAAATATCAAATTAAATCCAAATTAGGTGAAATTTGGATACTTGGCTCCTGCCATTGTGTAAAAATTTCCCTAAAATTTTGGGACATTTTTTAGGCTTTTTGATATTTTTAAAAATTCAAAAATAGTTATTTTTGCTACCGTCTAAAAAGAAAAATCAAATAAAAATATAAATTTTTTTCTAAAAATTACAAAAAAAAATTAGGGACTGTATGTTTTGATGTTATCTTCTTCTGACCAATTCTTGTGCTTTTTGGATATATAAAACCCTTAAATATTGAAAAACTCTAAAAAACTTATAAAAAATCTAAAAAAATCTATAAAATCAAAAAAATACAAACTTTTTTTCTGTAGTTTACTTTTGACATATACTTTTCATGAAAATTGCCTCCAGACTTTTATAGATCCATTTCATATTTTTATGGATCTTTCAAATCTGGTTGCACAGTAGCTCACTATTTTCCTCTTTCCTGATTTTTAGAAAAATATATAAAAATTGAAAAATTCTGAAAAATTCATCAAAAACACTAAAAAACAAAAAAAACATAAAAACATTTTTATTTGAATTTTTGGAGTGTTTTTGTGTGTTTAAATAATGTGTTGAATTGGCTTGTTTCCCCTCTTCCTTATAATTAAAAATCCAAAAAAATTAAAAACGATTAAAAAATCCATCAAAAATCTTTTGTTTATTTTATTTTATTTCTTTGACTACTTCATAGGCTGCAAGGCCAATTCGTGCTCCCTGATTCCGACCCTGGTCGCTATACCAGGTTAATAAATTAGCGAGGACTGCTTCCTTGTTTTTGATTGATTTTATCTTCTCTGATTGGTGGTTCTTTTATTTTCTTGTTGAGCCGATTACCGTGAGATCCAGGTTGCAACGACCCTTGTCTACCTTTACCCAGATTTTGTGGGATTTTGGATCATTTGGCTCATCACATATAGATAAGGAGTTTTTTCTCTTGAGCCAATAGACTATCCCTCTTTTGAAGCTTTATTGCAGCACACACTCTCCTGTCTTTAGAATTCCTCATCACTGGATGGGTTGGGATACACTTCCCTCCCTATAGGAGGATAAATGTTTCCACTTTTGTGTGTCTCATACCGGCAAATCCAACCCCCTCACCACTCCAGCTGAGTTGAGCCATGTGAAAGGTGCAGGTGTCCAAGTTAGATCATTATCAACAAGAGGCGTGCGTGTACTCTAAAGGGGAGAAGGGGAGGAACTGGGGAGGGAGAGGGAGTCCGGGGATGTAGGGGGGATCTTGGGCATGGAGGGGAAGGCGTGGGGGAGAGGTGATGAACTTGGGGCAGAGGGAGGAGCTCGTGGCAGATGGAGAGGCGCGTGGTGGAGTAAGAAGCTCAGGGCGGAGGGAGGAGATCGAGCGTAGAGGCAGAGGCGCCATGGCGGGGGGAGGAGCTCGCAGTGGAGGCAAAGCTCAAGTACGTACGAGCTGGAGATGAATGGGAGGAGGGAAGTTTGGAGTTGGACGGTTATACCCCTCGTAATCAAACCATGGTTTGAGAAAACCATGGTTAAGTTCAAATCATTGCCGGCTAAAGTAATGGAGGGGCACAAGTGATAGAACGACAAGAAGTCGGGGGCGCAACTGATATTCCCAAAAAGGGAGGGGCATAACTGATATTGCAATATCTCAGAGGGGCACTACTGATGAAAACCCTAAAACTTAAATATATAATTATCTCAATCATACAATTTAGAATTTAGTTTTTTTATCGATATCGTCACTATCATCAATATCGATATCATCAATCAAACCTTTAGGCTTGTCATCCGAGAACTAATATAATGCAATTATTTCATGCTCGTAGGATATATTGTAGCTTCGAGTCAATCACAATTTGGCGGACCATTATATGTTGGTCCTTCAAGTCAATTTGACTATGGGCCCTCTCAGCTCATATAACCAACTCAATACAATTCAGAAGGTCTTCAAGCAGAGATATTTGCGATGGTTTGCAAAATTGAGACAACCAAGTTGGAGAGACAACTCCTTGGCATTCCCATGCTACAACCGCAACAACCTACAGATCCGCCTCGCAGACCATCAGTAGGAGTAAGGATCACAGAGCCTCCATAGACATGTCAAGTTACTCAACTAGCTGGACCTACGAGGAAGTACTCAGCTACATCGCATCCTCTTGGTCATGTACTAACTCATCCATAATGAAATATCAAGAAGAAAGCAAAAAAACTCATGAAGATATTCATAAGAAGAAAGGGACAATGCCAAAGGAGGTGAAGAAGGAGGAGATGAGGCCTAAAAGGAATTCTAAGGAAATTGATACCATAGATCAATGTAAACTATTTTACATTATTTCTTGAAAAATTATAATTGTTTTATGATTTTAATAGAACATATGCATTTCTTTTAAATGGATAAGCGTTATAATATTGAATGTTGAGATTATTAATATGTCATGGTGAATGTCTTCATATTTGATTTCTATTAATTTTTTAAAACTTAAGATACAGAGATCTTTATAGATGTCGTACGGATTTTTGTCCTCATTTTAGAAAAAAAAATACACTTTTATCCACACCAATAAGTACTCATTTTAGAAAAAAATAACATGTTACACTAAGTAAAATAATAGAAATCATGCATATGCAGAATCTTTGAAAAGGATTGGTCCAGAAAATAGAAAATAAAATAGGACCATCTTTAAAATAATTTTAATTAATTAATTTCGCAGAAGATTTGAGAATTTTTTATATTGACATTATATATATAGAGTATTGCCTGAACTAGATTAGATTTTTTATGAGTTTTTCATTTTGCAAGTGTTTTTAGTTAATTTTTATATTAGATATATAATAATATATGTGAGAGATAAATAGATCTTTTTGTATTTTAAAAAGATAGTAAATGAACTCAAAATGCACAAAGTTAAATGTTTTTGTGTTTTGTGTATTTTTTGTGTTTATGGTATTTTGAGCTTTTTTATGGATTTTTAAAGTTTAAAATACACACAATAAAATAAACAAAAAATATAAGAGCTTAAAATGGGTCTAATAAATAGGAAATAGATTTAAATACCTTAATAAAAATATATGTGATATAATATCATCTAAGGTATTCAAAATAATTTCCTAGAAATTTTGGAGTATTCTAGTGAGAAAGAGGGGATGGGACTGAACCAAGGAGGTCTGAGCCAAATCGCACCTGAGGTGCCGATTTGGACACTACACCCCAAATCGGCAACTGAGGTTCTGATTTGGGCATGACGCACCAAATAGGCACCTCAGGTGTCAATAGGTGGTGGTTTTTTAAATACCAAAAACTCATGCCTATTTATTTAATTATGAATATTTTAATATTTATTTTGAAAACATCCTAAATTTGTGGGATGTTATTTTTATTTTATTTTTGTAATTCCATACATTTACAATTGATGAAAATTGAGGTATAAAAAATCAATGCCATCGTGATGAATATATTTGGGAACCTACATTTCTAGTAATCATGTCTTTTGTGAGCAGACCAAGTATATTAAAGGAGTCTGTTATTTAATTAGGGATGCAATATGTGAAGGGAAGATTATTACTCCATTTATTTCTATAGGGCTTCAACTTGCAAGTATTTTCACTAATGCTCTTTTGAAGAAATGCATTTCACCGTTGTTCTCTAAGGTGAGCATGATAGATAGATATCACAAGTGTTGATGTTTCTTTTAAACTATTTTAGTGTTTCTTGTATTTATTATTTTAACTGATGTCATTCTCATATTTTTTTCACCTTTTAAGATATAGGGTCTTATCTCTATGTAAGAATAAGAAATGTATTATTCTGTCTCCTTTCTTTCCACGTATGCGTTAACTTGAAATACTATATAAAGAAATCATATCGTAGACCATAAAAAAAACCAAATCAAAACACTGAAATGCATTCTTTGATTTTTGTATAAATATTAACCCATGCAATAAAATTCCCACAATACATCTCCAAATGTCCATCAATTGATGGGCTTGAAGGGCACATTTATTATTTAGCAACAAATCTTTCACAAATTCCAAAGAACTCAAATGATAATTTTCTACCAAATTTGGGTGTAATTACAAATATATGCTAACATTTCCAATTTTCAACTCAAATTGAAATACCCATAATAAATATGATTTAAACAAGCTATAATGACATTTTTATTCAATAATTCTTAATTAATTCATACTACATCAAAAATCCATGGAATTTTGATAATGTAGATAATCAATTTTGAAAACCAGCAACATTTAATTCACCCAAAAATATGCAGGGACATGCAAGATGATGGTCTTCAAACATAGGGGTAAATTGTGCAAAAAGCCTAGGCAACATGCATCTCATGTGATGCCGCTGGCATCGAGGGGCTTCATACGAAAGAGAGATCAAGAGGGGGTTGTGTGCAAATACTCCAACACATGCCCATGACACGTGAGCAACTTCATCCGTATAAGGTAGGGATGCAAGTAGGGGGTTTTATCTGAAGTCTAGAGTGTTACCACGTGGCACAATGTAAGAGAGGGATCAAACAAACTCTTCTTCTGATGAATACAACAAATCAAATTCCACCTTAGATCGAGGATTGCGATGTTCGAGTGGTGCTTATCCAATCGCAAATGCCCCTCATTTTCATTGTTTTCATTCAAGCTCTGATGGTGAACTCTGATGGCTTGGCTTCCCTGTTGTTGCTGATGCTGCCTGAGAATTTGTTAGCTTTAGGCATAAGAAAGCTCATTTATTATCAACTCTCCCAATACTTAAACTCAAGTTGTCAAGTGGTATATCCCCATTCTTTTAAATAGTGTTGGTTGCATGCTCCGAGTAGCTTTTTCCACCTATGTCTTTGTAGGGTGGATCCACCTTCGGGTAGCCATTTCTTCTATTAAAGTCCAACCTAGCTCTGATGGTATTTGTAATGTCCCCAGCATGTACCCTCATATAATTTGTAAACCCCAAAGATTGCATATGGTCAGAGGAGGTTCCTTTTAATAGTCAAAAAGACTACCTGAGATGTGGAGGTTCCCTATAAAGATAGGAGGAAAATGCTACCTGGAGCATGCTGTCACGATTGTTACTTGGGAGAAGTGCGGAGCTAGATCGTGATGAGAACTTTGCCAATATAAGTGGGGAAGGTTGTAGCACCTCAAATATAGTTCAACATCTAAAAATTATAGTATGCGAATATATTATATTGGATCACTACTTGACAACTTGGGCATAAACATTTTGGGTGATTGTCAATGAAGTTGCTTGTGTATGAACCCAACAAGTTACCAAGGCCAGTTTTCCTCGATAATAGCCAGGAGATTAATCACGGGACATTACAAGGAAAGATGAATGTGCACGATAGAGTAAAAAGAGAGTGATATGGATCAACAAAGGATGTGCACATGGGAGAAGGAAAACTAAATGAAGAAGAATAAGATAGAGAACAAGAACTAAAGATTACATGAATGTGAGGGAACACAAATGGACACCTAGACCAGAGAGATGAGCTCCTGATGGTCTTCAACTCAAGCACGTCGACAAAATGAGTTTGAAACTCATAAAATTCTGCCACATTATGGTGCACCTCTATGGACCTCGCTTGAGGTGGACTTCACTCTATCGTAGCCAGACTCTTTTACTCCCCATGTAACCAAGATCAAAGGCAACTGGAAGAGAAGAACAAAAATGGTAGGTAAAAATAGAGTCAAAGGGCTTTGCGCCATATAAACAAAAGTGGAGTCGAATGGGGATGGTGATTGATGTACGATGACCATCCCCATTCATGTTCGTATAAAAAAGTTTGACTTAAATAAAATTGCTAACGAACTATTATCGAACCAAACTCGAACATTTGTTTTCTAAACGAACTCGAATTCGAACATATCTTATCGAACATTTATCGAACCAAACTCAAACTTTTAAAATTTCTTTTCGAACCAAGCTCGAACACATGTTCATTTGTTACAGTTTGGTTCGATTAACAACCCTAGGTGTGTGCATGTGCATTGTGATTCCTAAACATATGCTTGTTTAGTACTTTATTTTGCGTATTTGCCAATAATAGAATTGAATTTCAGTTATGTTTGTACTTTTAATAGTGAAACACATATAACAAAATATATCCTCAACATAGGATTTTATGGAGCTACTACACTTTGTACACGTTCTGTGTTTGTTTAGCTTTATTATAATTAATTTTTGATGGCCATTGTGCTCTATCTTTACAATTTGTGACCCAGGAAAGTAGGTATTACAATAACATTCTATAACAAACTAATTTGGAGGCTACCACAAGGTAGCAAAAGGTTTTTGACACTCACCTTGTTTTCTTAAGCAATGTAATTGACAATAATCTCTCTCTATAACACATATAAGTAATGTTTGTGATATCCAAATATGTGCATGGTGGTGTACCAATAAAGCATATCCAATATATTCATTGTTGAATGGCTACATATGTTGGTTGGTTTTGGTTTGATAACTTTGATCTAGAATATCAATTAATTGGGCCAGGACTAGAGGAAGTGTGGCAACAACTATCTGATTCTCTATTTCTTATATCTAACATTTAACTAAAACTATATAAAAAAATACTATATGATCTAGTAATCACATTGACATAAAACTAATGATGATGTATTATATACAAATATAGAAGATGTTCAAAAAAAATATTTGAAGGGTAAATAGAAGTGTACATGTAAAGGACTTGTCTGCGTTAACCTAAGGTCCTACATAGATGTCACAACTAGTCTGTCTCATTGTTATGATCTTAGTCACCACCATCCTATAAGATCAAACATAGCTTCACAACGAAGAAATCACATCGAAATGGGAGACAAGTGAGCAATAAATTACGCTGCTAGTCTTTTTTAAAAATGAACATGACGATGCTATGTTGGAGATCGATCAAAGGCATAAATAGTTAATGTATTTCCAAGATAGTCATCGGAATATGTCCTTGTACTTCGTTGCCTCTTCTCTTTCGTTGTCTCCACCCTCACCACCTCCGTCTCGTAGTTGAGTGTAAAGATCACGAATCTGAGCACATCACATATTGATAAGGATGAAGAGGAGCCCTTTCGACCATACCACTAGCTCACGATAATACTAGTTCTAATGCTGTTGATTAATCCAGAATGCTCAGGAGGCATCACCCTTTTGTACATATCTATTGTAATATGTGTCTTGTCATTTTTCTCGACTAGATCCATCATATGATGTCCAACCTAATTATATTTTAGTCAACCTTATATATTACAAATATAATTATTGTATAATTAATCGAGCTGTAAAATTGTGCCATCAACGTTCTTAGGATTTAGGGTTTAAGGTATGATTGCTTTTGTAGGTTATAAAAAAGGGTGATTCTTCTTAATCAATTAGAAACATACTTTCTGATTTACATACAAATATGTATACAAAGGATTCATGCCAATCTTAATAATGAGTTGTAGGGTTGAACTTGAGTTTGTTCAAGTTCAAATGATTCGGCTTGGGCTAGAGTCAGCTTGTGAAGCGCTTAACGAGGCCAGTTGAATCCGAGCACTTGAATTCTGGGCGATCGAGATGACTCACAGGTTAACGATCGGTCAAATAGATCCATTGAGCCAGTCCACTTAATGAGATTTTAAGACAAAATATCAAGCTTTCGAGTTGAGCAAGAATATCGAACAGAGCTATCGATCTAAGCCAGTTAACAAGTTGCACCATCATGATAATTATGGCCATTGAATTGAGCTAGAGTTAGTAACTTGAACTCGATTTCTTTTCTCATCAAGCCAAGCTCATGAGCAAATCAATGAGCCAAGTTAGAGCTTTTTCAATATATCCCCGTGGAAAAGAAAAACACAGCCTTCAAACTCATATTAACACGAGGAATCAAACAATGGTGTATGAAGGTGAAACCACCAAAGTTTCACACTAACGTATTCTAAAGTTTGCAAAGCCCATATGATTCACATCCATATCTCAATAAATATGCCACTCCGAGGGGGTCCAGATCCCTTGTCGTGAGTGGACTCACAACATCGATGTTGTGAGCCTCTTTTTCAACTTTCCCACATGGATACAGATTTGGTACTGTATTTTTGGGTTGGAATTCCATCACAAACTAATGTGACATCACATTACATTCTTCATTCCAACCCTCCTAATCATCCAAACAGCTATTATTCATATCATGTTACTCCAACCCGGTTACCAAACATGCTTATAATTTTCTACTTTTATGTGGGTTGTAATCAGTAGGGGTGTTCAAAATATCACTGAATCCTGCTTGATATGTACATTTTGATCCTAAATTCAAGGGTACCCGTTTAGAAATACCAGGCCAGATACCTGCTATGTCCTGACCCATGCCCCATCTAAAAAATCCAAGTGGAACAACAGGCACCCACGGGTACTCGTTTGGAAGTTCCAATTTACCCATTGATTCAAAAGAATGCAAAATGGTTAAATATGGTACAAATATAGTTGTTACATTGTCGATCTATTTTATAATAAGAATATAGTCATGAATAAAAATATCAAAAAATATGAAAAATGTAATCCCATGTACTAAAAATAGATACAAACATGAAATTAATCGAAATTGATACAACTATAAGAAGAAATATAAACATGCTATCTCAAATCAAATATAAACATGCTATCTCAAATCTAAGTGCAAATTGAAATATCCAAATTTATATCCCACTACAACAAAATTGAACAATAGTGATGTTTTTTTCACAATCCGTCACTAAATTAGCCATGTTAAATATATAACAACGATAATATTTGTTACTAAATGATTTTTCGTAGTTGAAATTAGCAATGCATATCATATTTGTCGTTATATCATTAGCAACGGTCCACATAGTGATGCTTGTCCGTTGATATTTTTCAAAGTTCTAATTAATCGTCGCTAAATTTTGAACTAAAAAATTAACAATGATTAGTTGATATTTTGAAAAACAGCAATGGATAAGCGTTGCTATATGGGCCATTGCTAATTATATAACGATATATATACTATTCGTCGCTAATTTCAAGTACGAAAACTGATTTCAAAATGATTAATATTATTGTTATATACATTTAACAACGGTTAATTTAGTGACAAATTTAAAAAAGCATCACCATATCTCAATCTCCTCTTAAGTACTTGGGATTTATGTAATCTAATTCATGCACCTTTTTAATTTTTGATTTCCATGTGTATCTCCATCATATCTTCGACATCTATTAAAATTATCGAATAATACAAGAATATGACGATTGATTTTATTAACTTGCTCAACTTCAATTGCATGTTATTTCTATATATGTAAATAGAGGGATGATATGTGGTTCATTTCTTCTTAGAAGAGATTCCACGCAGTGACGGAGGGAGAGGGGGCGGGAGGGGGCTTAGCCCCCCCAACCCATGAAAAAAATACCTATATTATAGGAGATCAACCACCCTTTAAATAGCCAATCATCTATTTTTTAATTAAAATATTTCAAAAAAATATAGTTGTATGTGTAATAATATATAAATAGACCATTGTATCTCTACTAGGGATGAAAACATATATGGATATATCTAAATATCTGTTTACTATATTCGAAAATCACCGGATAAGGATATCCGTATCTGAATATTAACCAAATACGGATATGTGTTATAAAAACTTTCCAAATACGGATATGGTAATGGCTTGAATATTTGGATTCAGATCCGGATATTCGAATACAATATTTAATATTATTTTAAATATTAGTTAATATAATATAAGCTACAATCCCGTGTTATTATATTAGTAATATATATTATATAATACTATATATTAGCAATTAAACTTTCATTTGTTTTGGAATACAGATACGAACAAAATTTACAGAACCGTATCCCCTTTTTGCTTCCGGTAAATAATGCAGGTCATCTTGATGCTCCCTTTTGTCATGATGTAATTTATTTATATTTCATTGTCATTTTAAAATCATATAAACCTTGATAAAAATTTAATTTGTATTCGTATGTGGTCTTTATTATATCAGTATTCGGATTCCATGTTTATTGGATCCATATTTGGATTCACTCTTTATTCGATTCATAATTGGATTGGTTCTTTATTCGATCTGCATTCGGGTCAGCTCTTTATTCGATCCGTTTTGAGATTCGATAAATATCCGATTCGACTTCGTATTCGAATTTTTTAAGATATGATTTATTTAATACGTATCCAAATCATATCCGTATCCGTATCCGTATCCGATAGAGATGAAGCGAATATACATATGGAAATAGGCATATCCGATCTGTTTTCATCCCTAATCTCTGTATCTTTTTCTCTTCCTTGCTCAACTACTTCTCAAATTTCCCATGTATAAGGTGAAAGAATTTCTCCATATATGTTTCTGATTTCAATTTTTAAAACAACTTAATATGGGAATTCCTTCAAGATTTTGAGCATTTAAGTAAATGTTTTTTTCATATTACACTAGAGACAAGTTTGTTATTGAATAATACTCTCTTGGATTTAATTTTATCTAAAAATAATATAATTTATATTTATAAGAAGATAAAATTATAAATATTTTTGAAAGCAATGGTTTACTTGTAAAACTTAATGATGTAATAATGTATATCTATCTACAAAATAAAAGTATTTAATTATAAGGTTTGATGGTATGATATAAAATCCGTTAGTATAAATATGTTATTTAAACATATGATGACGATATTATTTGTTGCGAATTTATTTTTATACTTGAAATTAACGACCAATGTCATATATGTTCCTACATCATTAGCGACAATCCATATAGAAGCATTTATCCAATGCTATTTTTCAAAATTCTATCCAATTGATGCTAAATTTTGACTAAATTATCAAGGATTATTAGTTAAGATTTTGAAAAATGGTAACGGATAATGTCGTTGTATGCACCATCGTGAATGATATAACATTGTATATGATATCCGTTGCTAATTTCAGATATAAAAAATAATTTTGCAACAAATTTTACAATTAGTATATATTTAATAATGGACGATACAGTGCTAGATTTTGAAAAGCGTTGTTATAGATGCATTTTGTTATAATGATTTACACAACTGGAAAATTATTTAAATATTTGGATGGTTTTGAGGATGTGATAATATACCCCAAAACGAACTCTATAACATGGAAATTTAAATATTATGTCTTTTTATATTAAATAAAAAATATTTTATTCAGGTCAATTTGCCCCATATAATACATGATGACGTTGTTAAACAAATCATGATTGATAAATTCCATGAAAGAATATATAGTCCATAGTTGAAATTCAATAATTCATACACTATATCTTTTGATATTAATTTTTTTACCTCAAAAGTATTTTTTCTTAATTAATATCATATAGATGCTTAAATGGATCAAATCTGTCTTGAATATCCTATCCAGATGTTCTTGTCGTTAAATTATTAGTTAAATTATCCATATATCACATTAGAATTTAATTAATTAATTAATTTATACACGAGAAATAAATAAATATTATACAAAAAATTAAAAATATTAGAACATAGTTGTTATTATTAATTCTAGAATATTAACAAATTATAAAAAAGAGAAATGCATATTTTCCTTTATATTTCTTAAAAAGATGCAAAATATTCGAAAAAGCTCACTGATATCTTTAAAAATGTCATGATTTTAGGTCAAAAGAAACGATCACATCATTTTTACAAAAAATTCCATACAAACATGTCTTTTGATTCTATATAGAGCCCCCCCAATCCAATAATCTGGAAAAATAATCCTAGCTTCGTCCCTAATTCCACGGATATCCATAGATACCCTTTACCCATTCAAATGAACTGGGTATCCCTTAAATATGTCAGGTCGATCCATACCCCGATAATAATGAGATGGGATGGGTCAATAAGGGAACGTCAGGCACCCATCCTGTGAACCAACTAGACCACGTCCATGAAGCTTTTCTCCAAATATGCATTAAAGTTTTATACAACTATTACTCATTGTGTCATTCTCCATTTGCACATGCCTATAAAGTTCCTTTGAAATTAAATCTCTTGCTTGATAGAGTAAAAGAGGGATTTGCGCTGCTTGTGCGAAATTAACTAAGAAGATGGACCGTATTATGTAAATAACTGCTATCTTACGTGACTATATGAATACGAGTTGCTGAATCTTCTGTCTGATTTAAGATATTAAATGACAATGTTTGCGAAATCAAGCTCTTCATGCTATGATTCACTTTGCATCCATGTATTAATTGGCCCTCCTTTATGCTTCTGAAAATGCTACATAAACCAGTTGTTCCACGACGTATTCGTTAGCGTATATATACTTAAGATGACATGACTTTAGCTGCATCTTATTTCATGTGCAGTGGACGCACGCGAACTCAACATACACGTCTACGGTAAAAGGCCGTAGACAAAGGCAACATACGTGATAACAACGTATAAAATTCAACATACGTGATAACAACGTATAGAAGTTATGGTCACGTACGTGTACGCTAGTTTCCAGAGGTTTATGTAAAATCTCCTTCATTATTTTTGTTTTGAACGGAGGGTTTGGTTTCGAGGGACAAGAGCCGACCAATTTGGATCGAATGCCGACCAATTTGGATCGAATGCTGTAGCCCTTGCTACAGCAGTACGAATCTGCTGTAGGGGCTACAGCAGTCCGATCGTCTCGTCCACTGGACCACTGGAGCAGATTCCTAAATGTAATATAAAACAATTATTTAACATTCCTTAAATAGTTTTCCACTTTTTTTGCTTCTGTTCGGGTCACTCATGCCGACATTCTTTTGACGCAAATAAATCTAAATTTTTTATACGAATCGGAAAGAACATATTAATTTCTAACAAACAAAACCAATTATATCACAACAATACCAGTCAATGATCAGCATCCAAAAAAACACGCACAAAAACGGTACCGTCCGAGTCCAAATCACATCGTGGACCATAGACCGGTCCAAGGTATGGAACGATCAAATATATTCCACACGCGCTATTCCACATAAGATTTGGAGAGGCAACGATCACTGACCTCACATACGGAAACCTACACATACACCGTTTATACTGCCATCAATGCTCGAGCCACCCCTTTGGTCTCTTTGCCATAACAGATGGAGAACCATCAAGCCGGCAACGCAACGGAGCTCCTGAGTGAGCTCGCAAGAGGATTAGAGCTCACCAGGCGACTCCAACATATCATTGATCGGATTTTCTCCTCAACCGAATTGCAGCCTCTGGTGCATGGCATCCACGCTTCGTGGGAGAGGGCCATGGCATTGGCAAGGCCCAGTTCGGAGACCCCGGCCACCGCACCCATAGTCGACTCACCATGGTCGGTGCACAATAGCCCGATGAGCGGCACGTCCAATGGTGGTGCTAACAAAAAGAGGTAACTTGATTATGTATGTAGGAAGATCATTGGGTTCTTGTGGGTTCAAGGTGGCGATTGACGACAGTTCTGTTGTGATGTTGAAAAGCAGGAAGATTGTACACACATGGACAACCCAAGTGAGGGTGTGCTCAGGAGAAGTGCTCGAGGGAGCCACTGAGGATGGTTATAGCTGGAGGAAGTACGGCCAGAAGCACATCCTCGGTACCGCTTATCCGAGGTTTGTAGCCCTTTGCTTATTTGGTAGATTGGGCTTTTGCCAGATATGATCTCTGTCATCCGTAATCCGATTTGAGTTGATCTTGAACCGCATCGATAGTGTGGTTCTTAATTTTTGATTGGCAGCTCAAAATGTATTTTTTTCAGGGGGTATTACCGGTGCAGTCACCAGAGAACACAAGGCTGCATGGCGACAAAGCAAGTTCAAAGGTCCAACGACAACCCTACTGTCGTTGATGTCGCATACCGAGGTGAGCATACATGTCGCCAGACACAACAGCTTCAGCCACTGATGGAAACACCACTGCCTGACAACCATGTATCCACCACATTTTCAGATCCAACAGTCCAGACAGAGAGCAACACCAAAGTGTTCAACTTAGCTTCCTTCTCCTTCCCATCCATCGACAGCACGCAACTCATGGGGGAGAGCAGCATAATCATGTCTGCCACAGCCCCCGATTCGAGCTACCACCCCTTGTTGAATGGACAGCTCACAAGCAGGGCACAATCCGAGCCATCAGATATAGTGTCGGCAGCAACATCTACAACTTCACCAGCCATAGACTTGTGTTTTGGACTTGAGTACGTGGATTTCGATTTGAGCTTCCCCTTCCAACAATAGATCTCCACTTATCAGCTGTTTTGCTTTTCCTTCTTCACTAGCTTGAGATATCTAGGTTGTGTCAGTCTATATGCAGTGATCTGAGATAGAAAAATCTCGTGAATTTTTAGCAAGAAATGTTCGGCATCCGACTCAGTATATCTGAACAACCCAGATCTCATCAAAAATGTGATTCACCTAGAGCCTAACAATCCAATTATATAGTATTTATATATTCATAATCTGGTGCCCATTTCCAGTCATTTCAATTGCATCGTCGCAACAATCGTGTAAAAACTGAAACTCGGTATACGAAACGTATTTAAACATTAGCTTAAGAAAGAGATAAAACATTAAAAGACATTATAGCAAGGTGTAATAATTTACTGCACCTCAAGAGGCAAAAATAATCCAAGATGCAAGTGATTAGTAGCTCTGCGAAAATCACACCACTGACAAGAATCTAGATGAAGCTATGCGATGGTCACACAATAAACATAAGGCGATCTACTGCTGCGCTCCGAGGCAATCTAGAGCAGCCTGTTCATGCCAAATGCCGTTTAAATTAGATTGCCAAATACGAACCATACCAGCGGTGCCTGTTGAAGCCAGTGTCATGCCGCTCATGTCCCAGTCCAACAGCAATACCTTCAAATAAATCCAAATCAGGTCCATATATAGCATCGATCCACGGCGAATGTACAGAATGTGTTTTGGCCATCAGTGAGAATGCAAGATGATAGACCATTAGACCACAATTCGAACAATTGTTCAATCGACATCAGTCCTTTTTTTTAAATAGACTTGCAATTGAAAGAAACAATATTTGGACTGTTGCCTTCATCAATCAGTCAAAAATTTACGGTATCATTAATTTAGAGGACTATCGAATTTGTCTTCCATGAAAGTCCATAATGAGCATAGATTACACTCATCAACGCTTCAGGCACATGACCTGGTCCATTTATAATGGCGCCAATGAGATCAAGGACATTGCAGTCAATCTAGACCGTTCTCTCCTCAGCAACCAGAAGTCCACAGTAGGACTTTCCCAGCAGAAACAACCTTAATAATATAAACAAGCAACCTGCGTACTTTTAAATGGTATGCAACGTTTATGACATATTTTAGACGGATGTCAGACATGTGGTATTTTGAAGGACCCTCTCAGTAAAAACTCCACGCTACAATGGAGAGATGCTTCTCTACTTTACAAACCCATTCTTTCATAGTTCACTCCATCACGTCCTCAATGTGCTTTCAGTTGCATAATTTGGATCTGTATATTTTCCTAAGCATTAATCATAATCTTCATCCGAGTGATGGTAAGGAAAAGAAAGATCGTCAACGCTGATGAACCTTTTTTTCAAAAAGGATGGCCATTAGAAATTAATGGTCACTTAAGGAAAAAATAAATACAACGAGATTGCATCTAGTTACATCTCCACTTTCCGATTACTCCAATAGATGGAAACAGAATGGTACATTCTCCACATATGGCACGGCTTACTCGAAGACATCATTTCTTTGTAACCAAATAGCCCAGATTACTGTCAACGGCCTGAACCAATAACACACCTGAACATACACAATATCGTTCCCGTCGGTTCTACTTATTCCAAAGGACTGTTGGAATGCAACAGGGTGACAGACTCATGGCCGGGTATAGCTAACCATCCTCAACCCCCCTCGCAACGTGCAGTCAAAAATAGATGCTCAATATCCTCCGCGCAGTTTCTGCACAACGTGCATGTTGTGTCGAGAAGAAGGGTGCATCTCCTATAGACCTTGATAATCAATGAGCCTAATAATCATTCCTTCTCCATGGAGAGCTTCTTACTGCTGCAATGGAGGACTTCTCACCATTCATGCCCAAGTACAGGACACCTGCTGCGGACCTCACCTCAACAAGTAATGAAAGCAGATTGTCAAAGCCATCAGGGCCCACATACATCCATTACCACCAGCAAGCAACTAGTAATCAATCAGTGTCGCTGACGCGACAAAGGAAGTGGGCCCTCTTTATGCCATCCCCCGCTCCAAAAAAAAGCCTACTTAGGACTATCTATTAGCAATAACAGTTTCCAAAGGTCACTTTTTTTTGCTTTGATCTTGTAGATTGACAAAGGCAGAGGTCCTCCTTATAATATCTAAGACACAAGGAGTTGACAAAGGAGAACAACCCGGATCAAAAGGGTGGTCGCCTTTCTATGAAGGCCCTCTTGAGAGGGTCAACCTTCGCCACCACTGCAAAATCCGTTGATTTGAGCAATATCTCCCCCCGCTGTCAGGTTCGACTACTTATCAAATACAAACAGAAAAGGTGCCCGCCCACCGAACCGTGCTTCGGGAAATCTGCAATAAGCAGGATCACCTTGACCACAATCTTTGAGAAGGAAGGCTGATGTAGCAATCTCATCAGCTCCCTATGGTCCATTACCGGTCATAGCAACCCCCACCACCCCACCCTCCAAATCACCTGTCGACAAACATTTACCCACTTCACAAATGGCATGGCCCAGAATAAAGCATCTCCACTTTTCGGTTTTGAAAGCAATCTGTACTGTGTGTGAAAGGTTTTAGCTCTTCCCGCTTTAAAGAAGCGAAGAAACCGCCCATCCCAATAATACACTCCCATTGAGCCCTCATCTAGCTACTTGATCCTCGAGGAGGGGGTATTTCCTTCTAAGGTCAGGTCGTGCTGTGTCCACAATCGAGTGAAGAGAAGAAGAATGAGAAGAGAACTGGAGTGTGATCAGTGTGATCACATCTCCTGTGAAGCCTGACCAGTTTAGCCAAGTCCACTAAGATAATGCAGGCTTTCTGAAGCTCGGACCATTGTGGTCATTTTAGAATTTGGTGTATTTGGCTTCTTTTTAGTAGAAATGATTGTCGCACTGCATGGATCTTTTATGCCATGACGGATATAGCATCTTTTCATTCCGTCCATTTTTTGGGGTCTTGGAAAAAATTGTGCCAGCAGATCCTTCCTTCATCTGAAGCTTTATTTCAACCCCAGTCTTTCCTGTCTTTAGACGTCAACGCCACTAGACAATGATGGAAACGCACCACCGAAATGGATTGCCCTTCGCGGCCCCATACAAGTCGAGCTAAGTGTAGAGTGCATGAGTTCAAAATTGATTCAAATGGAGAAGAGTTAAATGGATGACACCATGTGTCCTACTTAGGCACTTTCAAGTTGAATTCCGAACATGGTCTCATGAAACCCAAAGAATTAAGTCTAAAAGACCTGAAGATTCTTAATTCCAGTTCCTAATAAAGTCCTTTTAGAATTAAGTGGATTAAGGCCTAAATCAAGCTCCATCTCTCAGACTTAGATCCATTCGGTTCTAGAATCAGACTTGTTTTGAAAAATGCAAATGAATGCAACAATTTTTTTATGAAGTAAATTATCCGATTTTAACTTTTTGAGTGATTTTTAAAGAATTTTGCAAATTTTTACTGAATTTTTAAACTTTTCAATTTTTAGGATCTTTTGAAAGATTAGTGGATTAATTCAATTTACACGAATTAGGTACATTTTACAAAGGATTTTATACAATTTTTTATATACAAGATTATACGGCTTTTATACAAGAATTTTACAAGTTTTAAATAATTAACGATTTTATCCAAGAATTTTATAATATTTTTTAGGGTTTTTATCAGTTGTGCCCCTCTGAGATATTGCAATTTCAGTTATGCCCCTCCCTTTTTTGGAATATCAGTTATGCCCCTATCTTCTTGCAAAATTCCCAGTTGTGCCCTTCTATTAAGGTAAAGTAGAGCATTACTGATATTACGAAAGGGTAGAACTGTGAATTTTGCAAGAAGGTAGGGGCACAACTGATATTTCAAAAAAGGGAGGGGCATAACTGAAATTACAATATCTCAGAGGGGCACAGCTGATAAAAACCCAATTTTTTATATACATTTTAAAGCCATTTTTTATAAGTTATATTTATGGTTTTCTTACGGCTTTTAAAAACCCAAAATATACACCCATACTTTTAGAGAGCCAATTATTAAAAATACAATAAAGTACGAGTTATGACTTCTAAAGTATATATAGCATATATATACTACACCCCCTATACTTAGTGTGAACTATGTCCTTATAGTGACCAAAGAAGCGACAAAGAAAGACATAACTCAGGCGAAGCATAGATCGGTGAAAAAAATTCTATACTACAATGACTCAAAGAATAATGAATAAACGAATAGAAGTCAATCATCCCCTCTATACTTAGGATCAAATAATCCTAAGGATAGTAGACTCAGCATCGAAGATGATTGAGGTCAAAAGAATGTACACACTCAACGGTTCGGCTTGTCCTCCCTATACTCCCTAAGTATAGAGAAGAATATTAACAGGTGAGGGACAAGTGAGAGAGCATACGATACAAAAACTGAAAACAATCAAAAGACGATAATGAGCGATATTACCCCCCTCTATACTTAGGCTCTGTTTGGTTGCAGGGTTGGACAGGATTGGGTTGGCCCAACCCGGGGTACCCCTCCTTCCAACCCTCCCAATCCTCCTCACAGTTTACTATTCACAAGGGTACCCCAACCCAATCCAACCCTCCCCAACCCTACAACCAAACGAACTCTTAGGATAAAGCACATCCTAAGTATAAGCAAAGACAGGAGTAATAGAACAGAACGATTTGAACAATATACTATCTACACCCCCTATACTTAGGATAAAGCATATCCTAAGTATAACAAAAATTTTAGATGAAACCTAAGCGTGTAAGACAAACGGAAGGAAGAAAGAATAAAATCAAAAGTATCTACAAGATGAACTAGAAAATCAGGTATGAGATGCCGAATATATAGAGTGAATAGCACATCTCATACAAAATAATATGTTTCAACTGCTGTAACACAAAAGGTAGAATCAGAAGACAACTCAGATATGTCGATGTTACCGTTGTCGTACACCTTTCACATAAGATACGAGCCTCTCTATTTGCTCTGAAGTTTCCCTGGAAATAACTTCAGTTTCGCATCGAATAGCCACACTTTCTAATTAGGCTCAAACTGCTTGTGGCTGTTGTGAGCATCATGCTACTCTTTGATCTGCTCTTTGTAACGCAGGCTACTCGAGAAGGCTTCATCTCTCAATTCTTCTAGGGCTACCAATTCTGTCCGCCTCAGATCTCCCGCATCATCTAGACCAAAGATCACTTCTTTTACTGTCCACCAAGATTTGTACTTGATCTCAACAGGTAAGTGACATGGCTTACCATAAACGAGTCGAAAGGGAGATGTACCCAATGGAGCTTTTGATGTAAATTTGAGAAAATGTGGCGACGCGATGGCGGAAAATAAAAAAATATTTGATCGGTGGAATTATTTGGTAGAAGGAATTGGAGGGGTTAAGGAGAGAAGGTGCACCGGTTGCACGAGATTCAAGGAGGAAGAAGCGTGTAGATCGCGCGGGAGAAGAGAGAGACGAGAGAGGGAGATAGAGATTGAATCTCAAGTTTTCATATCTTCTGAACAGAACTGTCTAATACAATAGCCTATCATCCCTTTATATAGGAGGGATGAGGTTACAAAATAGAAACTCAAATTCAAATTCAAACTAATTATCCTAATTTGACTCTAACCGACTAACTAACTAATTTTGAAATTCAAATTGAAACTGACTACTTTGAGATCACGGCCGATCTCTTTTATTTAAATAAAATTACGACGACTCAAAATAAATGTAATTAAAATTAACGGATAAGAGTAGGAAAATGCGGCCCTATTTATCCGTTTTACGCTGCATCAGTTCTCCTCCGCTTGAAAAATTCGTCTCCCAACGAATTGTTGGGTCTGCAGGCTTGGAGGTTGATAAATTTAAATCAGCATTTTCGATCATCCCATAGAAGAACTGGTGTGGAGCAAATGGCAGAATCCATGCGTGCGTGGCCCTAGTGTTGGCGACGTTGGCTTCGTGACGGAAGAGCAGGTGTGGCGCACATGCGGGCGCCCATCCGGGTTTCGTCCCTTTGACATGGTGCTTGAAGAACTGATGGGGCATCTTCATGACGAACAACTCGGCCTTTGGAGAGTCCATAGCAAAGCAATAGCATAAGGAGAGTAGAGGAGGAGATGTGGCCAATGAATTAAGCAATGGGACCTTTAAATAGGTGAAACCCATGATCCTAATCCTAATTGGATAAGGAGGCCTTCCAGATTTCTCTCTTTCAGCACTTCTTTTAAAATATTTCTGCTCCAGGGGGTTGGAATGCAAATTTCGTACCCCTTTACTTAAATAAAATCCATAGCATATTCTATCCTCCAAATAACCCTGTTGATAAAAAATTTTGGGAGGGGGGGTCTTCCTGCAAATATTCCAAATTAGTTTCTTATCCCAAACTTCATGGGATTCGAATCCCATAGATATAGGGCCCCTCGTTAGGGTTCTGCGTTCCCTTCCCTGGCAGTGGCGACGGTGGACGCAAGATGGGAGCAAGAGGCGATGGTGACTGCGGGGTAGCCGGTGCGAGCGATGGCGGTGCGTGAGACGCACGCGGGGGTGACACAGGGCGATAGGGGGGCCGGAATAGGGCTGGCGGGGGCGATGGTGTTGTAACGGAAGCGGTGGCGATGGGGTTTGGGGGGTGGAAGGGGGTTGCGGCGGGAGCATGAGATGTGCGGGGGCTGGGGACGACGGGGGTGTGGATAGCGGGTGGGGGTGGTGGCGCCTGCGGGCTGGCGGCAGGGGTGGGGCAGCAGGGGGTGCCGGAGGGGTTTCAGGGGCTGCAGGAGGGGTTGATGAGGCCAGGGTTTTTCCAGGGAGTGCGGGGGTGGCGGGGTGGTGGGTATGGGTTTGACGTGGGTGTTGGGGGAGCAGGAGAAGGGGTTGGCGACAGGGGTGGGGCTGATAGCGACGGCTGTGGGTCTGGGGTTGGCTTCGCAGGGGGTGCGGGGGTGGGGAGTTTTGGTGGCGGTACAGTGGGTGCGAGGGTAGGAGGGGAAGGAGGCGATGGCAACCGAGGGTCTGCGTTTGCGGATGAAGAAGAAACTGTGGAGGGCGGGGTCGTGGTCATCGAGGAAGGCAGGGGAAGTACCTGGGATAGTTTGGGCAGTGCCGTGACAGCCGGAGGGGGTGATGGAATTGATTCCGGTAGCGGAATCAGATCTGGGATGTGCTGGACAACATGTATTTCGTCGTTGACGCTCTCTTTTTCTTGTTCTTCTTCATCAACATCGGCTTCGGTGGTTGGAAACTTTGATTTGGCGGGATCCTTCTAGTTCAGGAGTTTGATATTGTGATCGAGGATAAGTCTGGAGTCAAGAATATGGTGGTAGATCAGCTCTCCCGACGAGAAGCACCCAAGACTTCTGAGTTCGATGCATCAATTACTGAGACCTTCCCCGACGAGGCGATTCTTGTTGTCACCTCGCTCCCATGGTATGCCGACATTGTGAACTTTTTGTTGCTAAGAAAGTCCCACAAGGTTGGTCCAGGCAGAGACTTGAGACTTTCCTCACGAAAGTCAAGTCTTATCATTGGGAGGATCTCTGGCGTCGGTGTATTCCTCAGGAGGAATAGCAAAGTGTCCTCATGTATTGCCATAGATTAGAAGCTGGAGGACACCATTCAGGGAAGAGGACATCACAGAAGGTGCTTCAATCCGGCCTTTGGTGGCCTACACTCGTTGAGGATGCCCATGCATTCGTAAAGAGATGTACTGACTGTCAGAGAATGGGTACTTGTGGACATAGAGACATGATGCCTATGCAGTCGATTCACTTATGTGAAGTGTTTGATGCATGGGTATCGACTTTATGGGCCCTTTCCCTAAAAGTCAGAGATTTGAGTATATTCTTCTAGCTATGGATTATGTAAGTCGTTGGGTAGAGGCTATTCTTGCTCGAACCGCTGATGCGAACATGGTTTGCAAGTTCCTGAGAAAGCATATTATCACGCGGTTCGGGGTCCCTCGAGTTCTGATATCAAACGGGGGCAGCCACTTCATCAATGACAAAGAGCACTTGTAATGAGTTCGGCATAGATCATCGGGTTGCTATTCCGTATCATCTTCATATGAATGGTCTAGCTGAAGTTTCGAATAGGGAGGTTAAGACGATCTTGCAGAAGGTTGTTTGTCCAGAGCGAAAGGATTGGTCGCAGCTTTTGGACTCGGTTCTTTGGGCCTATAGAACATCCTTCAAAACTTATGAAGCGTGAAACGAATAAATAGGGCCGTATTTTCCTACTTTTATCTGTTAATTTTAATTACGTTTATTTTGAGTCGTCGTAATTTTATTTAAATAAAAGAGATCGCCTGTGATCTCAAAGTAGTCAGTTTCAATTTGAATTTCAAAAATAGTTAGTTAGTCTGTTAGAGTCAAATTAGGATAATTAGTTTGACTTTGAATTTGAGTTTCTATTTTTGTAACCTCATCCCTCCTATATAAAGGGATGATAGGCTATTGTTTTAGACAGTTCAGTTCAGAAGATATGAGAACTTAAGATTCAATCTCTATCTCCCTCTCTCGTCTTTCTCTTCTCCCGCACGATCTACGCGCTTCTTCCTCCTTGAATCTCACGCAACCGGCACACCTTCTCTCCTTAACCCCTCCAATTCCTTCTACCAAATAATTCCACCGATCAAATATTTTTTTATTTTCTACCATCGCATCGCCACATTTTCTTAAATTTGCATCAATTGGTATCAGAGCATGGCATCTAGGTCGTCCTCACGATCTGGCGATCCCTCTCGTCATTCACGCAAAAAGTCCAACGAATCTCGATCCAACGACCGTGCATGGCGTGCCGAGGTTAGACAAGCATTATCGAACATGCTCCAAGTTTGTGCCGATATGCAAGTTTTGGCGTCCCATATGCGAGAGCCACGGAATATTGAAACAATAACGCGCCAAGTAGAGGAGCAAAAAGTCACCCACGATGTCCGCGTAAATCAAAAGCATACACCTCTAGAATGTAGCCGGAGCATTACATAATCTAAAGGGCATCCGTTTAAAAGCATACGTTCCGAACGGACAGGTGAATGTTGTCTTTTTTTGCTCTTCAGAAGCAATGGCCACCTGATTATATTCCGGGTACCCATCAAGAAAGCAATAATGGCTCTTCCCGACCAACCGTTCGATGATCTGATCAATGAATGGTAGTGGGAAGTAATCCTTCTTGATCATCTGATTCAAACGTCTGTAGTCCACACAAATGCGCCAAGAAGTCGGTACTCAGGTAGCGATCTTCTCTCCGTCCTCATTTATCACTGTAGTGATACCCGTCTTCTTGGGTACCACATGTAAAGGACTAACCTATTTAGAGTCGGAAATGGGATAGATAAAATCGACGCTCCACCACTTGAATATTCCCTTCATAACCATCTCTCGAAGATTCTGCTTCAGCTTGCGCTGAAACTCGAGCACAGAGCCGGACTAATCCCATGAAGATCAGCTACTGACCACCAAATTGCCTTGCGGTTCTTTTCAAGAATCTTCATCAGACGAGATTGTTGAACTTGGTTAGATCGGAAGCGATGATGACCGGAAATATTTTAGGCCCTCCAGCAAGGAATCGGTATTTCATGCTCTGAGGTAGATGTCTAAGCTCAGGGGGAAAAGGAACAGGGAGAGCCGGTCTGACGCGGGCCTGGGTATAGGCTACTATTAGGTCGGTGTGCTTAAGCTCATCCTGCTCTGACTTAGAAAGATTTGGAGACTGCAAGTCTGATTGCTGACTCTGCTACTGGCTCGGTCTCCAAGCTGGTTGTAGGCTCATCTGAAATGAGACGTGGAACATACTCATAAAAAATTTGCCAATCGAAGCCCAAGTCTTTATCGGAGGGATCGAGATTAGAACAAGATTGAAATTCAGAAAGATCATCGTTAGACTCGTCTGCCTCAGTCTCTGACTGGACTTACTCCAAGACTGTGCTATCCAATCTTCCATCATCTAGTATCTGAAACTCAGACTCTCCTGAAGATGTGATGAAAGACCGTATACTCGGTTCGGCCCAAAACGACCTCATCGTCTGTCTGCACAAAGTCACAGTCTTGATGACTATCAGCTCCGTCCTCAGATGCTCGCTCTGACTCTTTTGATTTGGCTCTGAGGTCTTGGATCGTCTCTATATGTATACTTTCTCACCTTGGACACGAAAGTACACCTTCCCTATACCATAATCAGAAACGGCCTTACCTATTGCCAGAAAAGGTCCGACAAACTGCCTTCGAAGATGTTTTTGGTGATTTTTAATTTTTCAAAAGTTTAATTTTCAAATAGATTAAAACAAGCACAAGGGATAAAAGAAACACACAACACTCTTTTTGTAATTTTCAAAATAGTAAAAAATGCTCAGAAAATTATATGAAAATATTTTTGGATTTTGTGTTTTGATCCCCTTTCCTAAGCGAAGTGCTTAAGGGAAGGGGATGGAGGGATCCTCTTCAGAGAGACGAGGGTCAGGAACAAGTTCCTATGCATTTAATAGGCTAAAATCCATGGAAAAATCATAAGGCGCAATAGATGGACTCACATGAGGTACATAAATCTTTCTTTTATTCATATTTTTTATTTTTGTCGTTTTCCCATTTTTGTATTTTTCTAAAAGTATCCTCAGGTACATGACGAGTCAACACAACAGAAGGAAATTTGGTGGCATCAGTACCACCGACAACATCTGATCTTGCGGCATCAACACCGCGCTCTACCCTGGCATATGGAATCATTGTGGCCTCAACACCACCGCCTGCAATTGGAAATACGATGGCCTCAGTACCGTCGTATAGATCAGCATCCTTGGTGGCATTAGCACCACCGTCATCATCATCATCATCATCATCATCATCATGATAAGCGGCATCAACACTGCTTCCGTCCTCGTCTGACGCCCTGGAGTCTGCATCGGGATGTCGCTCAGACGAATCGCCACCGACTGGCTTCCTATCGCTCCTAAGTGCCTGAAAATCAGCATCCAATATAGAAGAAGAAGCATCATCCAAAATATCACTAGGAGTAGTGGTCTCTGTCAACTATACCTACTCAGATTTCCTCTTGAGATTATTCAGATTGGGTTCGATCTGAGCAGGTATGGCGGCCTTGCCCTTTATTATCTCCTTCATCTCCTGCCGGAACTCGTCTATTTCTCGCCGGAAGGACGATTGCTGATCAGAGAGCAAGCGGGAAAGATCATTAAGAGCTGGGTTCTCATAAACTGGTGCATGAGAACCGGACGGTTGCCTCACTAGAAATGAGTGTTGTTGATAGTGAGGATGGGGCTGGGAGTACTGTTGCAGCTCCCTCCACTGTTGTCCCTGCTACTAGGGAGGAGAACCATGCTGTTGCTGCTGCTGGTGGGAGTACCGGGGCTGTTGATGCTGGCTGCCCTGCCCTGCCCTGCCTGAGCTGGAGGCTGCTGCTGGGAAGAGGTGCCTCCGGTAAATCATCGAAAGTCGGGATGGTCACGACGAATCCTGGGCTGTGGTTGGTACTGGGAGTACCAGATCCCGTTGACTTCCATCAACGGCTCCTATTGTTCGTGGAGTGGCGGGGGAAGGGCTGCCAAGGGCTGATCCGACTGGTATACTACCATCTAAATGTCTGAAGATGGTGGTGGCTGCTAGTAGTGCTGGAGCTGTTGAATCGGCTCTGCATGGATGTGGTGAACCTGGCGGTATGAGGCAGAAGGCTGGGAAGAGTTGTTCCCTGGATCAGTCCATGACCTCAGATAGAGCTGAGAAGCCGTTTGTGCCTCTTGGAGACACATGATATAGGTCTTCAGGTCACTCAAAGTTTGGGCCAGCTCATCAATCATATTGAGCTTGTCCAGGCCCTCGCACTGCTTCTTCTCTATGATCTCTATCCGATCCAACTTCTGGCCGATGATGCCCTGTCGGCAGCCCAAGACTCTTCATGTGTTGCTGCTGAAGAAGATGTGGAAGGACCAACATCTATGCGTGCAATTCTCTGATATGAAGCCGCCTGCGGGAGAGGCTTCCCCTGAGTGTGGACACGGGTCTGGGACATCACAGTATAGTTTTCTGACATCTCCTCATAGATGGCCCAGACCTGGTCTTCATCCTTTGCGAAGTACGAACCTCCGCACGAGGCGTTCACTAGCTCCTGCAGCTCAGGTGTCAGCCTACAAAAGAAACTCAGAACGAGGTTGGGCTTGCTGATCTCGTGGTGGGGACACTTGTCGATGAGCTCTCTGAATCGATCCCAGGCTTCATGGAACTGTTCATTCGGGATCATTGTTAAGTTGCTTATCATAGCTCTTGCTGCATTGGTCCGACTGAGTGGATAGTACTTGTTTAAGTACTCGGTCCAGAGCTGCTCCCAAGTAGCGACTACCCTCTCCAGGTGCTTTAGCCAGTAGGTTGCTCTGTCAACTAAGGAGAACGGGAAGGCAATCAGCTTGATTGTGTCTTCGTCCACAAACCTGTCGTGGACGGTGCTGCAGATCATCTCAAACTCAAGCAAATGGATACGGGGCTCCTCGGTGGCTAACCCATGGAATTTGGGCAGTAACTGAATCGTATGGGGGCGCAGCTCGAAGTCGCCAAGGATCTCGGGTAGCTGGATCCATCTGTCGGTGAGGGTTGCACCAAGAAAGGATTGTGCAACTGCCTCATCGTACGTGCTGATCTCGTTGGCTCCTTGCGGCTCGTCCTAGCGTCCGTCTCCGTCCTCAGCTCTGGGTATCTCTCCACCGGCTGGTCTCTGTGGCTCCTCTCGTCCAGCTCTCATCTGCATGAGCTCTCCCCAAAATAATCTTTTCCACAAAGAATCTGTCATCTTTGCCACCAACCAATAACAGGAAAGCCGAGACAAAATGGACCTGAACAGATGACAACCCCCGGACAGCAACTTGGAAGACCACTCCAATATGTGCTCCATTTGCTCCAGAACTATTTCGCAGACCACAAATATGATCCTCAGACTGAAGAGCAGCCCAAACATGTAATAGGTAGGCTCGTACACAGGATGAAAGTACAGAACTCAAAGAAATGTGTCCACCCATAAGGAAAGAGATAGGTGACTTTCGATGGTTGGCCTGCAATCCAAATACCTCGGCAAAAATGTACATGATAACCCTCACCATAGATGCCTAACAGCCAACACTCTCAGAGAAGAAAATGCCATCGCCTGCATACTGAAGTAGGGGAAATATCATGGTCCAATCTACTCCCCCATAAAAACCTTTCAGACTCCCATGGCAAAAATATCCGCAGTGCCTAAAGCTATTGTTCAACAATAAACACAAAAGACCGTGCCTTCAGACAACCATGTCTAACACCTTGTTACGGTTGGACACAGCCCCCATTCCGGACGTCCATCCACTAGAACATTAAAAAAAATCACCATAACATAAGGCTTTTTACCAGCTATCAACCTACCTACATAGGCTCAGATTTCATGGAATTTTGACAATCACTCGAAATTTCATTTGCCAACTCACCACATATCGATAGCCCCTTGTATCTTTTCTAGGATTTTCCATGATATACTACCTAATATCGATGATACTTTGAAGACATCACGGTGATATGGGCGAAATATGAATATTTCTTAAGTGCCTACTTCTTTCTTATTTATTTATTAATTAAAGAACATTGGAAACTTTACTTTGTGGGAGAATCACTTAAGCTATTTCCATATACAAGACATACCATAAAAATTTCCTCATATTTTCCTTACTAGAATAGGCAAAATGACATTGAAATTGATATTTGAGGCCTTGCCCACCTATCAAGAAAACCCTTATTGAGAGCCAAACCAGAGGAACGGCTGCTTTAATGTATCACAAGCCTTGATAAAAACAACCTTACAAAGAGAACCACCTGTCCAAGTCCTCTCCCATGAAGCAATCACATCTGTGACTGCTACAAAGCTCTCCAAGATATCTGAGGCCTTGCCCAACAGTCTAGAAAACCCTTACTGAGGGTAAACCAGCAGAAGGACAGCTTCAACGTGCTGCAAGCCTTGATAAAATCAACCTTCCAAAGAAAACCACGTGTCCACGCCCTCTCCCTTGAAGCAATCACCTCTGTGACTACCACAAAATGCTCCACGATAGAGTATACTTTGACGAAAACATTTTATATCGTTAAGATGATATCATCAACCACCTCTTGCAAGTGGATCCCTAGTAGCTTGGCAGCCGGCAGGTAAACCGAGTTGGAAAGTATCATAGTTCTGATGCCCTCAACTGTTCGATAGTGATCATCTTGGGAGAATAAAACTTTAAAGAACTCCCTAACCACTGCCACCATGTACTTCCTGAGCAAATATGAAAACCTCTGTAAAAGAAAAAGTGGAAATTTTCTGGACTTGAAGAACCCTCATGTTTCAAGAACTTGAGAATTGCCATAACCGAATTAGTGACTTGCCCCATCAAACCTTTTCCAACATCTGCTAGGAACCTACAATCTTCAAGACCCATCCACCCCCAATCACCGCTACCACTTCTGCTTGCTTGAAATGAGATGTTATGTAAGCCCTAATCTTTCTCCCTCCCTTCATTTCCTTCTAACCCAACGATAAATGATCGATGCAATTTCTTTGCATTGTGTCACTAGCATATATGTGGAAAAATTTTGTTTTTACATCCCCTTGAGCTACATCTATCTCATTCTCAGCATCCACTCCATCTCAACATTCGTAACCTTACTCCTAACAACATCTTGCTCCTGGACCCTCGTCTTCATCTATTTCAATCTATGCATCCAATCCATCTCAACTTATGTGTCCTTACTCCTAACAACCCCCAAACCCTCGCCTCCATCTTTTTCCCCTAATAGATGACTTTCATCATCGACTCTCTTGAGGGTCACCATCACCTCCAAATTTATGTTCCTCTCTACCAATTGCTTGACCTTTAGACCATACATGTGCTCCAATAAGCACAATGGTTTCAACCTTGATGTCAACCTCCAGATTGCAGAGGATCCCCCTGAAACTCCACCTCAACGTCTGGCAATGAAATCCCTGAAAAATGATCGATGCAACGATAAATGATCGATGCAATTTCTTTGCATTGTGTCACTAGCATATATGTGGAAACATTTTGTATTTACATCCCCTTGGGCTACATCTATCTCATTCTCAGCATCCACTCCATCTCAACATTCGTAACCTTACTCCTAACAACACCTTGCTCCTGGACCCTCGTCTTCATCTATTTCAATCTATGCATCCAATCCATCTCAACTTATGTGTCCTTACTCCTAACAACCCCCCAAACCCTCGCCTCCATCTTTTCCCCTAATAGATGACTTTCATCATCGACTCTCTTGAGGGTCACCATCACCTCCAAAGTTATGTTCCTCTCTACCAATTGCTTGACCTTTTAGACCATACACGTGCTCCAATAAGCACAATGGTTTCAACCTTGATGTCAACCTCCAGATTGCAGAGGATCCCCCTGAAACTCCACTTCAACGTCTGGCAATGAAATCCCTGAAACCCAATACTCGAAGATACTATTAATATAATTTAAAGTACGATCCAAAAGCATGGTTTGTATATGATGAACATAATAACGATGTGTGGCCAGAGAAAGGCCCCGATAAAGTATTAACCGCAACCACGAAGATTTCCATGAAACTGATCGGAATAAAGAATAAAACCAACCAAGACCTAGAAGTGCTTCGCTGTGTCTAAAATCCCAATGTTTTTGAAATATGGAGATAACACGATATCCAAATGAGATATACAACACTCCATTGGTAGAGCTCATCGAGAACTTCACAATAAGTCCAAGAACGTTAAAATCCGAGTTTGGGAGCGCAAGATATGATCGTTTTAAGTTAATAGGTTGCGATCCGGATTTGCTTAACCGAACCCAATCCCATAAAAGGGTGGGTGGGTTGACGAATGTGGCTACACTTCGCCAAAGCTTTGCCCGCTCGCTGAAAACTCGTCAGAGCACTGTTCTTTTCATGGGAAGAAGTTTTCCAATCAATGATACGAGGATGTCATTGCAGAGAGCTCCTCCGAGTTCATGACCTTGTGTACTCTATCAATGGGCACAACTCATTAGAAACACCATTTCAGTGCGGGATGCTCCGAGGGAATGTCATTGGAGATAATGGTTTCAACCCTCATGGAGAAAATTTAGGTGTTTTTTTCCTCATTTTCTAGAGCGTTGTATATCGGATATTTACGCAAACCACAATATTGCTACGAGGGCAAGGAGAGGAATAAACATATGAGATTAAATTGAAATCTGTACTGAAAAATATGGTGATTGATCGATCAGTCTTGGCTATTGTACAATTGTTGATCGACCAACGAGAAAAGTTGATCGATCAACTGGAAAAGTTGATTTAATCGATCAACTGGAAAAGTTGATCGATTAATTGATTTTCCTGGACTCAAATTGATATTTTAAATGGAAATTGAAAAATAAAAAAAATGATTGACTTATATAGGAAATCATGAGATGGAATAAAGTATTATTATGTGCTGATTGGTTAAATATAAAGAAAGCGGTCCCACTTATTGTGAAAATGAAATAACATCATGTGATGAACCTCATAAATGAATTTATCATGTTACTATGCACGTACAATCTCCAAATAAATTATTATTATCATGTAGCTAGTGATTCACGTCCATTCAATCTATCCAAACTCTGAACATACATCATGCGCACGCACGCGCACACGTGCGTGAGAGAGAGTGGACACGGGTAGAGGGGTGCACGTGATGCCCTAGGGGTTCGTTGGTGGTGGCGCATGGTCGTAGAAGGGAGGGAGGTTCATTTCGGGGAAAATGTTTGAGGTGCGACGACTGGGGCCATCGGGCGACGATGTGCCGAGATCCTATCAAGTGTTTTGCATGCGATCGGAGCGGTCACTATAGATTCAGATGCCCACGAGACCATTCTTGCATGGAGTCGAGGGTTGTGGAGGCCGCATGCAAACCTGGGATGGTGGAGGTGATGGGCATTTTGCTGGTGGGGTTTGCAGGAGAAGGGGGTTCGGTTTGACTGATGCTATGGAGGATATCAGGGCGACGTTTGGAGATGGATTTGCCGGAGACGTCGTCCAGATCAATGAAGGTGTGGTGTGCGTGTGAGGCCTTGTTGAGACGGAGGTGAAGAGGCTTCTAGAGTTCTCCCGACAGGCAGTCGGTCATGTCCACTGGAGAGCGTCGTTGTCAAGGGATGGGATGGTGAGGAGCAGGGTGAGGTGAGCTTATGGATTAGGGGTTTGTCGCTGCGTAGGTTAAGCCTGGAGGTGGTGCGGGTGGCGTTGGAGCCGGCGGTGCGGATTGAAAGCATAATTTCAGGACCTTCGACATGGTCAACCTCCGGGGGTGGTGGTGATGGTGGTGGAGATCCGCCGACCCCTGCCGTTGTGGGTAGATGTGAAGATTTTTGGAAGCTCTCGTCGCATGGCGGTCAGTGACACGAGGGTGGCCGGAGTAGGGGTGGCAGAGCGATCAAGTGGTGGCGGTGTGGTCAGTGGTGGGGCTCTGTCGGGGCTTTCCCATTCGAAAAAGGATAGGTCTTTCGGGCGTTTTGAATCAATGAAACCTTTTTTGGCAAGGTAGGCGTTTACTTCGAGAAGAATGAGCGATGGGGGACCGAGGCTGCGTAGAAGGTGTCGGAAGGTTTTCGTCTTTAGCAGAAGTGGTGTCAGAGCGCCAAGCCGGGTTAGGATCAGGGCCATTTATCGCCTTTGCGGATCTGAATGAAGGGGCACCAATGGATATGGGATGCGGGTTGGGCAAAGATCCTGTTACCAAGGCAGAACAGCTTCTCTTTGCAGACCCTTTCTCTTTCGCGGATTGGGTGGCTGACCCAGTCTCCTTCACGAATGCGAATGGAGGGTTCTCGGACACGATTTTGTGCTAAGAAGCGGATCAGGTGGATCCTTAGATGGTAACAAGTCTGGATACGCGGTCCTCGACGGATCAAGCAGGGCAGCAGGTGATGGATTGGTTGGGTGCGCTTCTTCAAGCCTGATGCACTCTAGGATGGCGGTTCCTAGTCCGAGGGTTGGGGTCGGTGTTTCGCCAAGCGTGGAGCTTCTTGCGGTCCATGCGACGGCCGGTGCTGGAGCGTCTCTCTTTATGGGGTGGACCACGTAGTGGAGTCGAAGTTGCGTGGCAGGCTGAATCTAAGAGGGTTCCGAGGTAGAGGGTGGGGGCATCTGACGATGGGATTGTCTTGCTCGAGCTTCTTAGTGAGTGATGCTTCGCAACAGGAAACCCCCCGAAATGTGAACGTCGGGGCGGTGGTCGGAGGGCACTAGATCAGACGACTTGGGAATATCAGAAGGGCATCAGGTGGTGCTACGACAGATTGAGGGTCATTATGAGCGGAGCTATGATGGATCTCCATTTCATCATCCCTAGCTAAATGTGTGCATATAGCACTAATTTGTACAAAATACCACTTAATAATTGACACTAAAATGTTGTATAAATCTTGGTATTTATTTCAAAATAAAATAATAAAGGAAAGAAAAAAAAAGAAATGAAGTGTTAAAGACACTGAATGACCTCAGACCTCGACCTAGTCATCACGATGATTTGGTCGATAAGGAATAAAGTAGGGGGAGATAGGGCAGACAAATTGTACAAAAACACTTCAAAACCCTAATTTTAATTCACCAAGAATTGGCCATTTGGGCACTATATTTTATTTCCTGATTTTTACACCATAAATCAATAAACCCTCAACTTGAAATTTGTACATAAAAATATAAAGAAAAATACAAAAATTATTTCATACAAAAATAATACACAATGCACCTGGGACACACAAAACAAAAGGCCGCAAACAAAACTTCACAGACATGTATCTCCTCCATACAGACTCAAAATTGATCAAATTCACCTTTATTATTCATAAAAATTCAATTATCTATTTATGAAGTGGTTTCACTTAATTTGGAGTTGAAATGCAAAAGCTGACTTTTGAGCCCCTATTGTACTATATACATGTATATAATAATCAATATATTTATTTTTTATATTTTTAGCTTTCTTACATTTTTAAATACTTGTAAATATTATTTGAAATACATAAAAACAACAAACATAGAATAAAATCAGCAAAAATACATTAAAATAAATAAAGTATTATAATATATAGGTAAAATATACATATATAATACATGCACATATTTACCTAAGTAAATAAATAATATCAAAAAAATAAACTAAGAATAGGTAAATGTGTTAAATAAGTTATAAATATAAAATATATGCATATGTTAATAAAATACAAAATACAAAATAAAATAAAATACACTAAATATAGGTAAATATACCTATAGGATACATGTAAATATGAGCACGTAATAAATTAACATGTAAAAATAAATAAAAATCAGAATAAAATGCTATATAAAGTAACAAATGTCTTTCATGTTTTGGCCTAAAATTAATAAAATCATTTATTAATTTATATTGATTTAACAAGGGAATTTCTCCTTGGAATTATCTGGTTAGTCTACGTGGACCAACCAGAAGTCCCCGACTGTTAGATCAACAGTCCTTTCTTCACCTATGACTCTTGCTAGAGTAACAAGGGACCCGAATTCTCCCCTTCCTCATGCCTTCTCCACCACGCCTTCCTCCTCGAACCTTCCATCCATCGCCAGCCCTATTATCCCTAACCTTCGTCCATACCTTAGCTTCCACCAACCATGCTCCTCCCTCACGCAATCTCTCCGCCCTTTTTACCCCTCACTTCATCTATAAAATTATAAATAAACCCCTAATTCTCCCTTTTTTAGTTTGATCCCGATTTCTCTTCGTATTAGGACACCTTTCTGTTGAAGCTCATGGTGACAGCACGAACATCCAGGCCTAATCAGCAAGGATAAGAGGTGGAATCGGCGGTCCAACGCGTTGCTGCCATGAATAATTCTGTGTGCATGCTGGTCACCTAAAAGCATCATCTGGGTTATTTTTGCATAGGCATTGCATTGATCATCCCTCCATTGGTTGGACCTTCGTCACCCCTGCCTCACAACCATCCTCCTTTCTATCGCCACCTTCCCTCCACCATCCCATCCCTCATAAGCCACTTTGTATCTTGTCCACCCTCTTTTCCAATGAATGGATTAACAAGATCAGAAGAGACACAAGAAAGAGGTTATCTTAATCTATAAGAAACTAAAGACTTCCCATGTCCCTAAACTTTCAGGTACATGACATAACTTGCACTTTCTTTCCAGTCCCACAATCTGATGGCATGAGATTTGATATGATATTTGTGATATATAGCATCATTGACAGAAGCAAAGATATCTGTAGAAGAAATAATACTTCTAAGATGAACGAATGACCAGTTTTTATGTTTAAGGAGATTATCGATGAGAAGTTTAAGTAGTATTAATGCACAATTAAAAAAGAACCACAATTAAGGTGGTTTCAACGTATGAATAAAAATATAATTGATGATTTGGTTGGAAGGTGAGAAATGTAGAATGATGAGATCTCTAGAAGGGGCACTGAAGAACGAAGTACTGATATAAAACTACTGACCATGATTTGTTCTATTTAAATCTAGTTTGGACATTACCCAAGATAGATTCGTTTGGAGGCAGCAAATTCAAGTATCTAACTCAACTGATGAAAATTCAAGACTTGTGTGTTCTGATGCAATTTGGTAACTGGTTATTGATTCTGCTTTTTTCTATAACAATGAATTGCCTTCAAAATATGCATTTACTCCCCAGCCCTTTATTATAATTTAGGTGGTCCATACCCACGACCGTTGTTTACTTTGAACTTGATCTTAGATAAAAACATACTCACGCATGGTAACTTTCATTTCAACGATGAACAATACATGCAGTCTAAAGTCAGAATAATTCATTGCAAGCAGATGAATTAGAGGCCAATTAACCTCACTAACAAATCTCCATACCTCCCCATCATGGCCAGAAAGCAACGCTACTTTCTCGGTGGGAAGCTTGCCATCAGAGTCAGACTCCAGCCCTATATTCCATATTGCGATCCCTTTGCACGTTGCAACAGCTATAATTTCATATGGCCTACAAATGGATAGGAAATTGTTTAGCATGATCACATGATCATGTATATAGCAACGCTGATGAATAGAAAAAGATCATTTTCCCCTGAAAAAAAAACCGAAATATGAGTAAACAAGATGGTATCCATCTACTAGACAAAGATATTCACCGTTGCACTTGGATTCAGAGAGAGAACTTGTTGCACTTAGATTCAGATATACATGTGAATTAAAAAAGCCACTCGGCAAAATTTCAACTTGAAGGTTTTGACTTCTCGATCTGCACTACAATTTATTAGCCCACGTGCATCGCATATTCAATATGCATTTTATATTATATAAAGCTTTTTTTGAAGAAAAATGGTGGAATCCCAATAAAGGACCCACCTCAACATATAATTGTAATATATTATATAAAGTTGATATATATAATTGGGAGTAAGACAGTTTATTGTAATATTATATAAAGTTGATATATATAAGTTAGACTTTAACATTTAATTGTTTTAAGAACTTAAAGCCAAGACTGTTTCAGAGGTCAGGATCTTCCTAAAGCCCACATGAAATTATTGTCCCTTTACAATTTTGTCACTGCAATATTGTCACAGGTTATTATCAATTTGTTCTCCAACTTGACAAATAAAATGTAAAATTGTAATAGACGGAGGAGTACAAGCAGAACTTCATAAAACTTAAAGAGAAATTGGCGACAAAATCAATGCTTAGCATAGCCTTGGGAGCAAGACAGTTTATTGTATCGAGTTTTGTGTCACGAGGAACTTGTAGGTCTATTCATATAAAATAGTCATGTGGTAGCACATACATCCTGGCAAATGCAGGTTTGCAGCCTCAATAAAAGTATCACCCCATCTTTATCTTGGAGCTCGCAACAATTATGTTTGTCCAGAAGATCCACTCAAATGATCATAGTTTAAAGTATCTTCTTGACCAAAAGGAACTTCATAAGAGAGAATTTTTGGCTGGAATTACTGAAAGATTATAGCTGCACAGACCATTACAATCTAGAGAAGGCCTATGTGATTGTTGATGCATTAAGCCATGGGACTTTGGCACATGCACATGTAAGTTATTGGAACTTGATGGGGGATTTAGAGGCTGGAGGTACAGACACACATGAGTTGCTTCTGAGGATTGAGAGAGATCAGATAAAGGATATTATGAAGAATAGTCAGAAGATATATGAATTTCGTTAGCATGCGATGATCGTGATAGGCTTCTAAAGGACTCTTAAATCCAAATGGGAGGATTTGGATTACTATGCTGGGGATGATTGGGGAAAATCTTAACAGTCAAAAGCATTATTGGGATCATCTGTGGAAGAACCAAAACGTCAATTTTTTTGTTGCCCTTGATCTCAAATTGAGAACGTTTGGCATCAAATTCTCAATGTTGGTAGACTCATTCCTCTAGAGGAAGTATAATACCATATTCAATCCGGAGATAATAGAAATGTAATGAGGGTTCAATCTGGTGACTCACAGGTCATGAACACTGACCATGGTGCCTTTATGATCCATGGAAACAATATAAATACCAAGTAAGCCACAAAGTAATAACATACCAACAGCTCTACTCCTAGACATCTTGTTAAAAATTGCTAGGAGCTTCACCCAGAGAAAAAGCTGTGGAGGGCAAGGACAACATTCTTAGTGGTTGTTCACAACTAGCATAATCTGTTAATGTTATTGCTACAGATACACACAAGCAAGGTTCAGGAAAGCGACATGCGTATGCGTTCGGACAGGTCACCGAATAGCGATTAAGCGGTATGCGGGGGCATATTCGGGGTATGTGCGGTTCTACGCGGTTTTCGATTTTTTATCTAAAAATAAATAAATATCTACAAAAGTGACTACAATTGAACTGAATTTATGAATAAATGTGATCCAACAGAAGATCTAAGAAAAATGTTTTTCATGTAGGGCTCAAAATAGTACAACTAAATATCAAAATAATCAAAGATAGTATTACTTAATCTGATTTAATATATAGAATCAAAATAGTACAAGATCCGGACTCAATTACCCAACTGAACCTTAAGCGGGCGCACGGAGAGCATATGCGCCCGCACAGCCTGCATATGCAGGCTATATATGCACAAATGGTGCATAAAGTGGGGCTTCAGGTAATCGGTGCGCTGAGGAGGCCGCTTAGGCATATGCGGCCGCACGGACCGCCTTCATGAATAGAGCACACAAGTAATGGAGATGGGTTGCTAATCAGGATAGGGAGGTACAAGTTACCCTTTCCATATAATTGCAAGGAAAGGAATCAAAGGATACAGGTTCAAGCTCCAAAACCATCAACTAAGCCCTAGTTGTCAACTTCTATTACTGTATCTTCTTGTTGGATAGGGGTGCTGCAAACCATATAACAGCAATGAACACTATTTTGAGAAGTGCAAACTTGAATCAGGTCTTAACCATGTGGCACTTGCGAATTATTCCAATATTACTGGTGCATGTGAAGAAAGTATTACAATGGGATTGCTAATGCTTTTCATGTCCATGACCTTTCCTTGAGCGTTACATTTATGAGTAAAATCACAGAAGAATTGACTGCAATTTATTTATAAGAAGGATCTTTATGTGTTGCAAGGAGCTTCACCCATAGCAAAAGATGTGGATGGCAAGGACAAAGGACTAGTGGTTGTTCACAACTAGCAAAATCTGTTAATGTTATGCTACAGATACACACAAGTAAGGGAGATGGGTTGCTAATCAGGTTAGGGAGGTACAAGTTGCCCTTTCCAAATCATTGCGAGGAAATAAATCAAAGGATATAGGTTCAACCTCCAAAACCATCAACTAAGCCCCAGTTGCCAAGTACAAGAAAGGAACTTCTATTACTGTATCTTCTTGTTGGATAATGGTGCCGCAAACCAGATAACAGCAATGAACACTATTTTCAGAAATACAAACTTGAATCAGGTCTTAACCATGCGGCACTTGCGAATTATTCCAATATTACAGGTGCATGTGAAGAAAGTATTACAATGGGATTGCTAAAGCTTTTCATGTCCATGATCTTTCCATGAGCGTTACATTTATTAGTAAAATCACAGAAGAATTGACTGCAATTTACTTTTAAGAAGAATCTCTGTGTTGCAAGGAGCTTCACCCAGAGAAAAAGCTGTGGAGGGCAAGGACAAAGGACTAGTGGTTGTTCACAACTAACAAAATCTGTTAATGTTATTGCTACAGATACATACAAGTAATGGAGATGGGTTGCTAATCAGGTTAGGGAGGTACAAGTTGCCCTTTCGAAATCATTGCGAGGAAAGGAATCAAAGGATATAGGTTCAAGCTCCAAAACCATCAGCTAAGCCACAGTTGTCAAGTTCAAGGAACTTCTGTTACTGTATGTTCTTGTTGTATAGTGGTGCCGCAAACCATACAAGAGTAATGAACACTATTTTGGGAAGTACAAATTTTAATCAGGTCTTAACCATGTGGCACCTGCGAATTATTCCAATATTACCTGTGCATGTGAAGAAAGTACTACAATGGGATCGCTAATGTTTTTCATGTCCATGATCTTTCCTTGAGCGTTACATTTATTAGCAAAATCACAGAAGAATTGACTGCAATTTATTTTTAAGAAGGATCTTTATGTGTTGCAAGATCCAGTGACGGGGGGGTGGCTGAGATAAATATGATCTTCGAATCTATAAGTTGCCGCAAAGATCAATGCTACTTTGGTCCAAAAACGAAATACGACGATAGTATACAAATGAGGTTATCACGGAATTGCCGCTTAGGTCTTGAAAAAAATCTTGTTTATTTTTGAAATGAAAAAGGACACGACATCGAGAGACACCCACCCAAAAACTTCTATATATTCACATTATCGAACAAAAATTAGTCACAAGGACCAAAGGGTTTAAACGCTTTTCGCATGTTCTAAGACATTCTCGATTTACATTCTCTCGTCCAGGAATATGGACCCATTCTGTGCGAGCCATATGGACCAAGATTGCCACCACCCAAATCTCAGTAGAGCTACTCACATATCCCATTGTCCCATTCCCGCTATGGACTCCCAACCCAGTCTTAGTTGATACCGAATCCACATGCGCAGCGGCCCATACCTACCTTGAAATAGAGCAACCTCCCTCAAAACAGCACAACCAAAGAATAGATGTTCAGTGTCCTACATTGACATACAACACTGGCCCGTGCCGCTCGTGCCTGGGGAAAAACTTTGCTCTTCACTCATCAGTTGATCCCTTCACAATACCCAGATGCAAATCCATACATGCAGTTGAACCTTCCACCTCCATATGTCCCTGAAATGATCTATGAGCCATTCCAGGATCAAAGATCACCTCCAAATAAAATGTCCTATATGCATTCCCTACTGTGAAGTGTCCATCTACCCATGACCAGTGATCTGCACTGTCAGGAAGGCCCCAAACTCTGGCAAGACCTTCGAAAGAGATAGAAACTCTGGAAAGCGTTGATCTGACAAGGCGGTACGAAAATGAGGAAGCCCGTCTCCATCCTCCCTGCAATCCCTCATTGTACATCCAGTATCGGACACCAAAAGAAAAAGGTGGGCAAAAGGAACCCCAAGTTTCCTTGCCTCGTCCCATCATCAGTCCAAAAGCGAAATCTAGAACCATCACACAGAAGAGGCTTCATGAGTAGGGCCATACGAGGCAGAATAGAGCAAATTCCACTCCAGAAGTTGAAAGACAGATTCACAACACTATCCTGCAACAAGAGATCCATGGAAATCCCACAGATTGTGTGAATTGTCCTGAACAACATGCATAGAGCAATGACATGGAAATTCTCCACACGGGGGGCGGAGGTGGCGGACTCGGGGTCGTGGGTGCCTAGGTTCGCTGCTGTTCTCTCGGATCAGAGGACGGAGGATTTTTTGCGGCTGCTGTCGGAGATTCCCCCTGTCGACGAGATGTCCGGTGACCCCGATCACTTTGTGTGGGAAGACGGTAAGTTCTCGGTGAAGAAAGCTTACAGGAAGCTGACTGCTGGGATGGTGGAGCGTGACGAATTCCTTTGTGCTAACTTGAAGGTGATTTGGGCGGCTAAGATCCCTACTCGGGTTAAGGTCTTTCTTTGGTGCCTAAGAAGGGATCGGATCTGTGACAAAGTGAGAAGAGGAAGGTTGCTGGGTGCGACGGATACGAGGTGTGACAGGTGCGAGGACGGCGTGGAGAATGCGAACCACATCTTTTTTGGTTGCAGGACTTCGGCCAGCGAATGGGAGTCGTTGGGGCTCTCGTGGGTTCGTGCATCCGATGCGGAGAAGTTTTGGAGATCTATTCGGACGGTTGGTATTGGGTCATCCGGCGATGTCTCCAAGCCATTTGCCGCGCTATGGGCTATTTGGCTTGGCAGGAATGATACGATCTTCAAGGGGCAGCGGTTTTATTTTGAAAATGTACCAGCTAAATGTAATGCCTTGTATAATTTCTGGTTATCCAACTGATGTACCATCTCGCAGATCAATGAATGTGTTGGTGTGGTGACTCCCGCCTTGGGAGGACACCCCCGTCTTTCTTATTAAAAAAATGGAAATCCTCCACACGTTATGAGGTCTTCTTTGGAAGCAGAAATAGTGGCAGTCAGTTGATCCTATCAAAGATTACATTGTCACATGTAAAGTCCGCCAACACAGCCATCACATTATTTCCTACAATATCCCAAAGCTCTCGAAAGAGAAAAATCGAAAAGCCATTCGCACAATGCGCACCATTTGCACTTAATGACATGGTTAAAATGGATTTAGCTGCCACACCACATGTTTAACCTCCGCCTCACAAAAAGGGTTAACCAGCGTATCGACCTGAGACATAGAGATCCTCTTCATTCCCCTTCCCGTCCAGCCCCAACCTGCACAGGGAGTCCTACTGCTGTCTGGAAAAAAATCCCCCAATATCAAATATATATATATATGTCTTTTTCTCTAAGGCTAATATGTGTTAGAGTATTTGGTTGTGCGCCTATTGAGTTGTAGGAGGCTAAATGGATCCTAGAGGAGATCCATTTACCCCATCCATGTGTTTAGTCCCACATTGTCTAGTGGTGGGACTTGGAGGCTCTGGAGAGGCTATATAAGGAGCCCCAGACCTCCTGTATCCATTGAGAAAAGCAATAGAGAAACATGCCCCTTTGAGGGCTTCTCCCGTGGTTTCATCCCGCTCCTCACGGAGTAGGGTTCCACGTAAAATCATGGTGTTCCATATTTATCTTTCTCGTTATTATGCTCTGTTTTATCATTCCGCTTCCGCTTCCGATTTTCTAACATGGTATCAGAGCGATTCTAGAGGGTTTGAAGTTTTTATATCTTTATTCGAAATTCGACATTTGAGAATCGTGTAAGGATTATTTCAATATGGGAGAGTTGCCAATGTTATGTTGATTGCTTTTTCTAGGGTTCCACGGTTTTCGTTGGAAACCCTAATGGTACTTTGCTCGTGAAGATCCAGGCACCCAATGGCTGCTTTCAAAGTTCTGAAGAAACTTGGGTTCTCCGTACACGTAGCCGCATCTCCATGATGGATGTGCCTCGAAGACTGGTCATCACGTTCTTGTTCATCCGCAGCCTAAAGGCTCGCACACACGCACAGATGCCGCTTCTGACGACAACCCGATACTCCTCTAGCAGCAGGGCCCCGCCGCACATCCTTCCTTGGCAGAGCCCCAGGCATGATCCATCAAGCAAATCCTCCAAGGTGGAGGTCCCTGCAGCCCCCAGGTGGCGAGTCGTACATCCACAAAGCAGGCGGCCCTACGGCTCCAGGACATCGAGAAGCCCAGCGGGGCTCCCGCTACATCTCCACCAGGCCATCGAGAAGTCGAGAAGCCCAGCGGCGCACCCTCCAGGTCGCAGGCAACGCGCAACCATCCTCGCGTGAGCTCTCTTCCCGAGAGCAACCCCAGGCCTTGGCGGCATGTCCTAATCTCCCAGGTGCGAGGTGGTCTCCCGGCCACAAGGCGGCATTGTGCGCACATGTACACCCTCACTCCAGCCCCCAGGCGCGCCTCTCACACTCCCCCATGGCACTTCTCCAGCCCCAAGGAAAAGGATCTTCTCCAGCCCCCAGGCGCGCCTCTCGCACTCCTCCTTTGCGGCGCCCCTCTCCCCGATCACAGACGCGCCCTCCTCTTCAATCCTCGTGCGATGGCTCCAACCTCCAGGCGGGACTCTCGACGCAAGGCGGCGGCGTTATTAGATGAAGCATGTGAGGGCTGCGGTTCTGAAAACCCTAAATAGGGTTCTGGGTTGCGATTTTGTTTTAAAAAGAAAAAAATGATTAAGCCCAACTGTATGGGCCGAGAGGTGAATTAAATGAAAAACGGGGAGGGGTGGTAAAAGCCGAAATAGGTTGTATGTTAAAAAAAAGAGAGAAGAAGAAAAGAAAAGAAAAGAAGGGAAGAGAGAAAGAAAGCCCAGTTGGGTTGTTGCTTGTTTTTGGGCCCAAGTGGGCCGAGTAAAAAAAAGAGAGAAAAAAAGGAGGCGTGTACACCGAGAAAAAAAAGCCGTACGCAAAATTTGCAAAAAAAAGAAGAAAAAAAAGAAAGAAAAAAGGAAACCGTACAAAAAAAGGGGTTGAATGGCTTAAAAAAATATATGTCGGCTTAAAAAAAAGAAAAAGCCGCAAGAATTTTTCGAGAATTATTCATGTTCTCCCCAGTTTTCTGAATTATTATCTTCTCCCAACTTGGTCGACGTCCATGTTTTCCGACAGGTATGGGAGAAAGGGGGAGTATATGTAGAGTCACATGTCCAAGTCAGATCCAGTTTTTCCAGACTCCAGATTTCAGACTCTACAGTTTTCAGATGAAGATTCTCCATGCGCAATTCCAGACTCGACGTTCAGATTCCGAGTCCCAGATTGATGCGCAGATTCAGACTCGATAGATTGGTCAGAGTCCAAGATTGAGGCACTCCATGTTGAGGTCCATTTTTTCGAGTTCTCCAGAGAGAGACTCCAGTTTCAGACTCGCACATGTATGCGGTCATTTTTCAGATGAGCACATGTTGCCATCATTTGTTCGAGGTCCCCATCATTATTCTTGTTTTGTAGGCCAGAGTTTTCATGTGAGCCATAGAGACTCCAGAGTAGAGGACCATTCCCTATGCTATGTTGGCAAGGGTTTTCATGTGGTATCATAGGTACACCAGAGTAGTGCACCATTCTCTGAGCCAGATGGGAGAGACCCAGTTCTCCGAAGAGGAGACTTTTCAGACTCCATTCTTCAGCGACCGTGGACTCCGACGAGGATTGCACAGCCACGACCTTTTCAGTTCGGCCCTTTTCAGAGATGGAGCAGTTGTCCACATTATTGTGGCAGGCCAGAGTACTCCGACGAGGAGACTCTTTTTCAGTTGCAGTGACTCTGACAGGCGCATTTTAGAGCACATGCTCTCCGACGAGGAGATTCAGAAGACTCACACTCCAACCCGTCCGTCCTCCTCACCTGCACGGCATGAGAAGCAACGTCCTCAACAGCAACATTATGCGCGTTGGGTTGATATTGTCCGTAGTGTCTTGTAGCGTTGACTTGAGTTTCTTTCTGTTTGTCCAAGCTGAGCATTGCATGCTCCAGCTTGAGGGGGAGTGTTAGAGTATTTGGTTGTGCGTCTATTGAGTTGTAGGAGGGTAAATGGATCCTGGAGAAGATCCATTTACCCCATCCATGTGTTTAGTCCCACATCGTCTAGTGTTGGGACTTGGAGGCTCTGGAGAGGCTTTATAAGGAGCCCCAGACCTCCTGTATCCATTGAGAAAAGCAATAGAGAACCACGCCCCTTTGAGGGCTTCTCCCGTGGTTTCATCCCGCTCCTTACAGAGTAGGGTTCCACGTAAAATCATGGTGTTCCATGTTTATCTTTCTCGTTATTATGCTATGTTTTATCATTCCGCTTCCGATTTTCTAACAATATGCAAAGGAAAGGATGGAATCTCTTGTGAAGGAGGAAAAAACAAAGAGAAGATTTGAGTCGGCTTATTAGCTTATAACAAAGTCTTCCATGATCTTCTGTTCACGTCAAAAGTACCTCAAAGGAGATAGTCATGATCCAAGAGTAGTTAACTCAGACTTTTCATCCACCCTGCACATGCTCGACTCTTGCCCAAACACTCACTTCCTGCCCCCCATCAGCTATCGCATACATGATCTCCTACTCCTAGCCTAGCTCCTAACAAGACTATAAAAAAGCCTCTCCCTGAGTGCGAAGTAACTGAGACGTGCGCCGAAGAGTGCGGAAAGAAGATGCCAAAGGAGATGGCAGGTTCAGAAAGGCTTGATACTCGACCAATGAGCTAAAGAGAATGGAAAATATTCTACCCTACTATCGCTAGACCCAAATGGATTTTTGATTGCTTTCTACACAGAATTCTGGGATGCTGTCGAGGAGGATGTAGATGTTGTGATGTAGAGTTTAGAGGGGGGCAATCGAGACATTGAGCGTCAGAATAATAATTTTTTATTCTTGTTGCCGAAGAGGGAGGTGTCAACTAGGGTGGAAGACTGCAAGTTGATTGTGTTGTCCAACGCTATCTATCTCATCATTACCAAGGTTCTGTCTAATTGGATACTCGATGTCCTGATTGATACCATCTATCATGAGCTGTCACTTTTTATATATGAGGGACATATGGCAGATGGTAGGGTGCTTGCCTTTGCCTCTATGCTGAAGCTGGATTGGAAGAGAAATCAAGGGAAATATTTGCTGTGAAATGTGGATTTCTTCAAAGCCTATGATTGTATGGACTGGCATTTTCCGTGGGCGTCGCTTAAGAAGAGAGGTTTTCCTGACATGTGGATTGTGTGGGTTAAGAGACGGATTACCATTGCTTCTTATGTGATGATTATGAATGGTCACCCGGAGCGTGGATTTTTTCCAGCCCCAATGGGGAGTGCAGTAGGGGTATCCCTGACACTCTTCATTTTGTGATCGCAACAGATATTTTGACAGTTATAATGAGATTGGTTGTGGATGGAGGATTATGTATGGGCTACAAGAGGGAGGGCATGTCTATACATATCAATATGCGGATGACACGATTATCTTTGTGGAGAAACAGAGCATGTGCAATGGGTAACTAGTAATATGGATATATCCGGGGACATCTCAAGGTCGTTGCTCCATAAAGAGAAGTCTTTGTTCATCACTTTTGGGTTGATGCAGGGGGAGACCCAAAATGCGTGCATTGTACTGTGTTGTCCAAGTAATACTGAATAATAAATGATTTATCATATTTTTATACTTTTTATTGAGCAAAAATCATGTGTAATCACTTGTATTTTCCTTGATTTAATACGTAATTTTCATTTCATAAATTTCATGTTCATTGCATTAAAAATCATATAAAGAATGCATAACATTCCTCACAAAATAAATCAAAAAATGAAAAAAAATGCATTTTTATTTTTGAACATGGGCTTCAAGCCCATGTTAAAGTATCTAACAATTTTCTTTTTTTTCAAGTTTTTTTAGAAGAGGCCCAAGGAAGACATTCTCCTCACACCTCTTCATTTGCCAAAAAAAATCGCTACGCGACAAATTAGCTGACGTCATCATGACAACAACATCAAAAAATAAAAAAGGGGACGTCGACGTCAACCCCCCACCTTCCTCGCGCCGACGTCTCCCGCGCTCCTCGATCTCCTCCTGCGTTAATGGCTGTCGCTCGCGACCATTCATCTCCACACCAACCGTCGCCTCCTCCCCTCCCTCGACCTATATAAGAGGGAGGAAGGAGACACAAAAAGAGAACCCATCACAAGGAGCTTCGGCTCCAGGAGAACCCATCGCCAACACCACCTTCGCGTGCCGCCGCCGCGAGATGCACCTCCCCCTCCTCCTCCATGCACCGTCGTCGCAAGCAACTGCGCCTCCTCACTGTCACCACCTACCTCGTCGTCACCTCCTCCTGCCACCCAAGGATGAAGGGATTCCAGGGACCTCTTCGTAATTTTGGATTTCTACAGTTTTATTTTTTACTTATTTTGGACCTCGTTGGAATTAGTTAAAACTTTGATATCTTTTTATCAATTTACCCAATTCCAGTTATTTTATTCACTACGGAAATTGTATTCTTTTTATTTTATCTTTTCATATTTACAGTTCAATCCTCCAGGGACCATTCTGCAATTTTCTTAAAGTTTATTCTATTTCCTGTAATTTACCTATTAAGTTATTTTTATTTGTAAATTTCACTTCTATCTAGATGCAGGGACCATTCTGCAATTTTCTTAAAGTTTATTCTATTTTCTGTAATTTACCTATTAAGTTATTTTTATTTGTAAATTTCACTTCTATCTAGATGCGTTTCAGTAATCTACATCCTTAATTTAATTTTTATTTACATCCAAGCTCTTAGCTTTTCAAAAAATTACACTTATGCCCCCTACACTTCCAAAAATCATCAAAAATTGCAAAAAATCTGAAAAATTCTCAAAAAAATCCGATAAATTCACAGAAAAATCCGAAGTGATCCTTATGATGTATGAAATCTAATTACATAAGTTTCAATATATTCTAAGGTTCCAAAAATAAAAAGAAAATAGGATTCAATAGTCAATAAAGTCGAAAATGCCTTTGTAAATAGAATAAAAATCCGCATAAAAATGTCCAAGTCCCTGTGGATCGATCGTCTACTTGCCCTATACATATTTTAGTATCTGTCGAAATGTAGTTGTACAAATTTTATCTGAATATCTCATTTTTCGCGTATACACACGACACTAAAAATCTCTTCTTAGCACACCGAAAATCGCATCTTCATTTTGGCGTCGTTACACGGGTAACCATTTTACGGTCCCTACTTACACCCATGATGGCTGAAAGTAGACATAAGTAGTCGTAAAAATTCTAGTCAGTCATTATTTCATAATTAGGTTCATCTAGACTAATGGTGTGCTTGCTTTGAACTGTAATAGAAAAATAAAAAAATGAGAAGTTAACCGCTTCTGCATCAACTCGCTTGTTTTGGTGAATCGATCTTGTTGTATATTTGTTTGTACTTGAAAACCCTTATTCATGGAAAGAATTCAAGTTGACCCCAATGTATTGCATGAGAAAATGAAGTTAAATCGGGCTATTGCACTGAATCATTTGGAGGATAGAAAAGGATTTTCTCTTGCCTTCAAACCTCCTATCCTATTGCCAATTGAAAATAAGATTGATGAAGTCATGGATCAAGTACATAAATATCAAGAGGATCAGGAACATAAGGAAATCGTTATTCGATCAAAAGTCAAAACCGACAAAGCTGCTAGATGCCCCTTCAACATGCAATCAGATTGTGACAGTTCTCCTTGATGACTCTCTCATGGATGAATTTTTACATTTCACTAAACCCAACCATCCCTTATCTTCTTCCATATCATCTGGTTTTTCGGAACCTTCTGCAAATGAGAGATATCATTTCAAGGACTTCGGTCGATTACATCTCCCTTGGACACCACATGAACCTTTCCAAGAAACCCAAAATCCACTTCTGACAAGTAACTTGACCTATGATACAACCGCTCTAGGTCAACATGATCTGAACTTGAAAATCATGCTCCATGAAGATTCAAATATTACATTTTTGGATAATTTTGATAAGCATGGTGGGATTATTGAGAAAGGTGTAATTGATAGAAAAGGAAATGATTGTGCTCTGACCTCCCAAACTCAAAAGACAAATCTTTATTTTGATGATTTATATTTCAGTATTATTGAGGAAGAATTTCTAGAAGAGACACTTCTGATTCCTCAAAATCTCCAATTGATCAACTCTGGTGATATTTCTAATTTTTGTCATTCACAATTGGAGCATGTTATTATCAAAATTTCCATTGATTTAGAAGCTGAATATACTGACTCAGATGAAACTATGATGTCTGAATGCAATGGATGATCTTATATCAGAGTCGCAGACGACTTTCATTCCGGGCAGACAACTGTTGGAAAGTGTAGTGGTAGCGGCGGAGATAGTTGCTGACTGGAAGAGGAGGGGTACCTCAGGCTTCTTATGGAAGGTCGATTTTTCCAAAGCCTATGACTGTCTTAGTTGGAGATTCCTATGGGTATCTTTGGTGAAGAGAGGCTTCCCGAGGTATGGATTGATTGGATGAAGAGGTGCATCACGACTGCTTCTCTATCGGTACTGGTGAATGGCAGACAGGAGGGGGGTTCTTCCAACCTCAGCGGGGAATGGGGCAAGGACGCCCTTTGGCTCCTCTCCTCTTTGTCTTGGCAGCGGAAGGTTTGGCTACGATGGCGGAGCTGGCGACAGAAGGGTTTTTTTTTCAAGGGTTACGCTAGAGGGGATTGCTCGGTGCCGATGCTACAATAAGCAGATGACACGCTACTTTTCATCGAGGGAGGGGTCGAAGAGTGCAGGGCGGTGAAGGTAGTGGTCGACATTTTTGGTCAAATTCCTGGTTTGCAAGTGAATAGTACAAAATCAGCTTTCGTTCCTTTTAATCTACGGTCAGACGAGATGGCAAGATGTGCGTAGATATTGGGAACGGTGCAGAAGTTGCTACCTATCAGCTACCTGGGACTGCCTCTGTTGGTTGGGAGGTTGAGACAGATGGACTGGCTGCCACTGACAGAGAAAATGGAGAAGAAGTCAGCAAGTTGGAAGGCGTCTTTTCATTCAAAGGGAGGGAAGATGGTGCTGGTAAAGACGATGTTGGCAACCATTCCGATTTTTTTCATCTCGACTCGGGTTATGCCTATTTGCACGAAGGAACGACTGGAGGTTCTGATGCATCGCTTCTTCTGGTCTTCCTCTGCTCCGAGGAGGGGGCTGGTCCTGGTAGATTGGGCTACGATATCCACTCCACTCGAGGAAGGGGGCCTCAGGGTGTTGTGTCTTGTGGATATGAATAGGGACATTGCTGGCAAAATGGATACTAAAGATTTGGGGGTCGGGGTGCAACCTGCTGCTAAGGATGATCCGGTCTATCTATGATGTTACTTCGGATCTTGAAGCTAGAGTGGACTGTGTAGCATCGCCTTCGGTTTTCTGGAGAGGTATTTGCTCAACTTTGCCTGACGTGGGGTGCTTTCTGAACCCGCAGCTAGGAAACGATCGGGGTTTTCGATTCTGGACTGCTGATCGGTCGGAAGGAGTGCCGGGGGCTGGAAGAGGGGCGGCCAGCGCCGCCGAGAGAGAGAGAGAGGGGGGTGGCAACGGGATGAGGGTTGGTTAGGGTTTTGGCTTTGATACCATGTTGGTGGAAATGAGTAAAACTGTTTATTCCATAGAACCCTATGCTCCCTTATACATGGGTAAATTACATAAGAGTCCAGAAGAAAAATAGAAAATATGAAACGGTACATAATAACATAACATAACATAACGTAACGTAACATATCTCTACAAATGCAAAGCAAAGAGCTAACAAAAAAATCTACTCAAATAACCCAGCTCTATCAGACAAGCCAAGTAGCATATCAATAATGCTACTACTTTAAAAGAGGTCAAAGAGGTCTAGGATTATACTTTGCAAAAAGAGAAAAAATGAGAGCAACGGACCAAAGCGGTCTACGAAAAACCCCAAAAAATCTAAGTTCTCTACAATTTGCACCCATCTTCTTTTGCTAACAGATTCAGGTGAAATGAGAATAATTCTAGACTTAGAGAATAGAGGTTTTAGATTTTGTGAATCTCCCAATATCTTCCTTAAGATTGTATGGTGTACTTGTCTCGTAAATTGGGAAGAGCTATAACTTTCAGACAATTCAAAATCAAGTCAAGGTTAAAGAGAATATTGGTTGATCGCGATGATCTGACTTGACCTAAAGATGGAATAGACTAAAGTTGATAGAGTTGTCGAATCAAATATTAGAATCTAAAAGGAGTCCGGACACATTATTAATATAAAGATCAACCCAGTCTATGTTTATTATTTGTTGAATCTTGCCTTAAAATCTCAAGACTTTGTGAGTGTGTTTGTTGTAAACCCTTTGTGCACACTCTTTAATTATTTTCTGTTCCTCTTTGCATATCATTGTTTTGCTCAGGACTGGTAAAGTTTAAATATGGGGGGTATGATAAATCGGTGATTTATCATGTTTTTGTACCTTTTATTGAGCAAAAATCCTATGTAATCATTTGCATTTTCCTTGATTTAATACATAATTTTCATATTCATTGTATTGAAAAACATATAAATAGTGCATAGCATTCCTCACAAAAAATTAAAAAAAAGGACACAAAAATTAATTGCATTCTTATTTTTGAACAATAGCTTCAAGTCCATGTTGAAGTATCTAACAATTTTCTTTTTTATTTTTTTCAGGTTTTTTAGAAGAGGCCCAAGGACACTCTCCTCGTCCCTCTTCATTTGCAAAAAAATCGCTATGTTACAAATTAGCAGACGTCATGATGTTAGCATCAAAAAATTAAAAATAAAAGGGGACATTGATGTCAGCATGACACCAACCCCCCACCTTCTTCCTCGCGTCGACGCCGCTCGTGCCCCTCGGTCTCCTCCTGCATCAACGGTCACCGCTCGCAACCGTTCACCTCCATTCCAACCATCGCCTCCTCTCCTCCCTCGACCTCTATAAGAGGGAGAGGAGGAAACCACGGAAAGAGAACCCATCATAGGAAGCTTCAGCTCCAAGAGAAACGATCGCCAACACCACCTTCACACACCACCGCTACGAGACGCACCTCCCCCTCCTTCACGTACTGCTGCCGAGAGCAGTCGTGCCTTGTCGTCATCGCCGCTCACCTCACTGTCACTTCCTCTCGTCGCCCAAGAAAGAACAAGGGGTTCCAGGGACCCCTTCGTAATTTTGGATTTCTACAATTTGATTTTTTCTTATTTTGGACCTCTTTGCAATTAGTTAAAACTTTGATATCTTTTTCGCAATTTATCCAATTCCTATTATTTTATTCACTACGGAAATTGTATTCTTTTTATTTTATCTTTTCATATTTGCATTTTGTTACGTCCAGATCCGAATACCCCAAAATCAACCCAACTAGAGTCCCTATAATACGATAAAAGTATCAATCGATATTAAATAATATGAATAAATCCATAGATTGTAAATCAAAACTCATTTGGGATCAATCGATCAAAAATCAATTACATCATAAAACATGCCATCGGAAAAGCCGCGACGCAAACGGAAATCGTGAAATAATCCAAGGTCATTATAAAATTCATCTCGACAAAATAAGACCAACAAAATCGATCGTTCTTCAATCGGAGGTTGTTTGATCACTTAAATCGCAAAAAATTGATCAAAAAACCGAGAATCATATTTCATCAATTTATGTATCCATCTTGGATCAGAAAAGTATGTGCTAGAGAATGTAATAGGTGGGTAATTGGATTTCTCATTGATCCAATTACACCACTCATATTTAGTCTCACATGGATGAGCGGTAGGACTCCGGCCTGTCTGTGAGAGTATATAAGGAGCCCCACACCCCCAGTACTCATTGAGAATTCTAATATCCACCCCTTTGAGGGCTTCTCCAGTGGTTTCATCATGCTCCTTAGGGAGTAGGGTTCCACGTAAATCTTTGTGTTCTTGATGTTTATTATCTTGTTTTATCGATTCCGCTTCCGCTTCTTAAATTTCAACATGGTATCAGAGTGATCGGTTCTGTGGATCGATTTTTGAAGTTTTGATTCTGGTTTCATTCTTAGAGATCCAATAAGGTATGTTGTTCGGATTTGCTTTTCGATGACGTCGCCATCTCTGTTTGAAGCCCTATTCCAGAATGAATGACCACCAACGTCTATGTCGATGCCATCTCTACTAATGCTCCCTCCGGGCATAGGCAAGACCATATCTAGCCCGCTATCTCCCCACCAGCCATAGTTCTCAAAGAAGGAAGAAGAAGAGGCACCATAACCATACTCACAGTTAAGGCCATGCGTCCCGGTTTAGGCCTTGCAGATCAGTTCTTGCGCAGAATAGTTCTCGAAGAAGGAAGACCACCAAGCATCATCACGTCAATCGGTTTTGAAGCACAAAGCAACAACTTCATTGGTGGAGAGACGAATCATGCATGCAGTTGGCTGCTCTCATGGGCAGCTGCAATGAATAGCAGTCGATGGGTTCCCCAATGGGACAATAGGAGACCCATGAGAAGAAAAGAAAAAGAAGAGGCGTAGGAACCCATATCTCGTGCAATTCAACGCGCCACCGGAGCGGATTCTCATGTCCAAAAATGTGTGTGGGTGACTTGCATGTATTAAATGTGAAGAATTGTAGGTGAATTGCATGTATTAAGATCTGAAATCAGACCATTAATCTTATCTCATGTCCAAAAATGTGTGTGGGTGACTTGTATGAATTAAGATATGAAATCAGACCGCTATTATACACTAATTTTATGTTAAAATTGTGAAAGAATGAGGAGTAATTTACATGTAATTGGAGTCTAATTGCAGAACATTAATTAGCTACAGACTACATGTTGGAAAGAGGAGATTTAGGGATGAATTAGCATGCAAATTAAATATAACTTCAGAACAAATAGTTACGGATTTTCAAGCTTGATATATGAGAGATTAAAGATGGATTGACATGCAAATTGAGTCAAAGTTTAGAACTAATTAGTTAAAAGATTTCATGCATTAAGAATGGAAAAATTTGGGAGTATAGTACATGCAATTTGATCAAAACTTAGACCATTAATTAGCTGCAGATCTTATGTCGTAAAAATGAAAAGAGTTGGATAATCTGGCATAGAATTGAACTTAGATCCAAATCCAATGAGTAGATTCTAATCTTATGATTATAAAAATGATAACATGTGACCACAAGGACTAATCATCTTCATGAAATCATTCCTTAAGCATGGTGTACTAAATATTGACCACTAATGATAAGAGTTCTTAACAAGATACCTAGATCTCTTAAGTTGACGACAGAAGAGATTAAGAAAGGATTTAGAAATCAAATAAGTATGACGGCGAATCGTTGATGACAGTTAATTGTGCCGGTCATGGTGAACCTCACACCTGATTGTGCGAAGGTGCGGTGACCCTCAGCTGGTCGGAAGATAGAAAGCTCAGTTAGGGTAGCGACCGCATAGTGCACGGGTCTAAAACGCATTGTTTTTGCACTTCGTTGGGATCCATGTTTTTTTACCAGTTCCGGTGACCTTGTTTCAGTAGGGTAGATAGGCAGGAGGACCTTGGATGAACTCCATTTTGTAAGACTGGTAGGGTATGGTGCGACAGGAGGGTGCATACAATGGTTCTTCAACTTGGTATATGCTTACAAGTTATTCATGTTGTAAGACTTGAATGAAAATGATTTCCAATATCTTTAAGTCAAGAATCAAACATTAATATCTATATGTTCAAAATAATCGTTATATGCGATATAAGCTTCATAGATTGATCGATATGTGTGACCTAAGAGTATGTTTGTAAGCTATTTAGTGATTTAAGAACTTGGATGAACTTCATTTTCAATATATATATAGTCAACAACTAACAGTAGCAGCGATATTTCGATATGATCGATATGTGGAATATAAGGATCATAGTCTTCACAAATGATCTATATGTGTCATCTAAGTGTATATTTGTAAGTTATTTAATGTTATAAGAACTTGAATGGAATCCATTTCCAATATCTAAAGGTCAGGAACAAATATTAACAGCGATATGTTCGATATGATGACCGATATGTGCGATATATGGTCTATAATGACCGATATGTGTGATATAAGTGTGTATTTGTAGGTTATTGTTGTTCTAATATCTTGGATGATCTTAATTTCTGAAAAATGTAAAAAATCGACTTTTTTGAGCCATTTTAGACATTTCCATCGATATCGTCGATATATCCCGATATATCCATTTTTAGGCGGACCGAAACGATATCGATATTGATACGACCTTCCATGCCTAGAAATTATCAATCAACAATCCTCAACAAGGAAGGTCGTATCGGCGACATGTCGCCGATATATCGATTTCGACAGGGCAACCATCTCGATATCACCATGCATATCTATTGGAGAAAAATAAGAAACTTATTTATTCCTGTAACCCTAAGCTCTCTTATATAGGGGAGAGATCTATGGGTAAATTACATAAAATAGACATAAAGAAATAAAATAACTGGAAAGATGCATGAGAATGTATAAATATCTCAACACTCCCCTCAAGATGGAGCATAGATGTCAATCATGCTCAGCTTGGACGAACACTTCTGAAATGACCCCCTGAGTAATGCCTTGGTAAAGATATATGTTGTTTGCTCTCCTGAACTAACATGAGAGGTATCAGACCATTCTGGATCATATCTCTAGTATAATGGCAGTTTACCTCGATATGTTTCGTTCTCTCATGGAATGTGGGGTTGTTGGCAATAAAAAGAGCAGCCTAATTGTCACATTGGAGGTGCATGGAAAGAGGCACCTCTATAGTCAAGTCAGTAAGAACAGATCTGACCCACATCATCTCCATGGTAGCTTGTGCAATAGCCCTGTAATCTGACTCAACACTCGATCTGGCAACCACAATATGCTTTTTGCTCTTCCATGAAACCAAGGAATTCCCTATAAACACAGCAAAGTCCGACATAGACTGTCTATCCTTTGGACATCCAGCATAACATGTATCTGAACATGCTGTAACTGAGAGAGAAGTGCCACCTCTGAAAAGAAGTCCAGTACCAAGTGAAGTTTTCAGGTATCTCAGAACATATGGACTGCATCCATATGTGCATGTCTGGGCTGCTCCATAAAATGACTTACTTTGCTCATAGCAAAGGATATGTCGGGCCTGGTGATGGTCACATATAGTAGCTTGCCAACAAGCTCCTTGTACCTCCTCTTGTCGACCTCCTTTGTGTCATCATCACATAGCTTCATACTTGGGCCAATAGAAGTAGTGGCTGGCCTGCAATCTGCCATGCATGTCTCTGAAAGAAGATCTGCAACATACTTCCTCTGGGACATCACAAGACCTCGCTGGTTCCTGGCAAACTCCAACCCAAGGAAGTAACGTAGATGTCCAAGACCTTCGGTCACAAACTCCTGATCTAGGAAGTCCTTGGCGCCCTGAATGCCCTGCTTGTCAACCCCTGTAACAATAATGTCATCAACGTACACAAGAATGACAATAGTACCTCTCTGGGTCTTCTGCACAAACAAGGAGTGATCGACAGTCGATCGCACAAACCCATGTTGCTCTATCACGTCCGAGAGCTTCTGGAACCGTGCTCTTGGACTCTGCTTAAGCCCGTAAATAGCCTTGTGTAGCCTGCACACCCCCTAGCAGCAAACCCAGGTGGCTGTTGCATGTAGACTTCCTCCTATAGATCACCATAAAGGAAAGCATTCTTCACATCAAGGTGATACAGAGGCCAATCTCGTGTCACAACAACTGAAAGTAGAATAAGCAGAGTAGAATACCTGGCCACTGGAGAGAAAGTATCCTTGTTAGAGTTATTAGATTTACATTTATGTTTGTAACCCTTAGGGTTCCGTAACCTCCCGTGACCGTCGGGTTCCGTAACCCTCTTTGACCCATCGAGTTCCGTAACCCCCCGTGACCCTTCGAGTTCCATAACTCTTGTACTCTTAGGGATTTCTCTCTATATAAGAGACCATAGCTCTATGAAATAAACATCTCATTCATCTCTCTTCTCAACATGGTATCAGAGCATCGATCCTAGACCGAAGCCTAATACTCTAAATCCGCCGCCACCACCAGCCCTCTCTCCGTCGACAAGGAGAGAGGGATGGACCTCCTGCGTCGCTCATGGATTTGATGGTCTCGCGCAAGGCAGTCCGAGCCCTAGCAACTCCAGCTGTCACCTCCAGCGGTACCTAAAGCACCTCCCAAGGCTTTCGCAGATCCAGTCACACCTCCTGCATCGCTGGCACAGCCTGGAGTGCCCCCCCCAGCCCCTGCTTCACCACGACTTGTTCGTCAGATCACCGGTCTTCACCGAGCATCGACTTCTTCGTTAGGGCGTATACTTCTTCTTTTACGACCCAACTGCAACTCCGCGCTGGACTTTGTCTACATCGATTCTTCTTCAGGCACGACAGAGATATGTTCCGGTGACCTGCAGGCACGACAGAGATATGTTCCAGTGACCCGATATCGCAGCGACTCTACAGGCATGACAGAGATACGTTCCGGTGACCTGAAAGTCGCAGACCCGTCCTCGAGCGAGGTCTTCAACCAGCGACGGATATATATTCTTATGGTGCATCGTGTGAAGATGTGGTTTATACTTTTTCTTTTTGTTACAAGATGTAGCTTTCTTAGCTCCAGCTTGAGGGGGAGTGTTAGAGTTATTAGATTTACATTTATGTTTGTAACCCTTAGGGTTCCGTAACCTCCCGTGACCCTTCGGGTTCCGTAACCCTCTTTGACCGATCGAGTTCCGTAACCCCCCGTGACCCTTCGAGTTCCATAACTCTTGTACTCTTAGGGATTTCTCTCTATATAAGAGACCCTAACTCTATGGAATATATAAAATCTCGTTTTGTTTCTCTTCTCAACAATCCTGATAGTACACCCCATATGTCTGGGTGAACCCACGTGCCACAAGTCTCACCGTATAGCGATCCACACTGCCATCCGCATCGTGTTTTACAGTGAACACCCATTTGCATCCCACAACGGACGCGTTAACTGGAGCAGAAACAAGACTCCACGTACCACGAAACTGCAACGAAGCCATCTCCTCCTCAATAGCCAAACGCCAACGACTATCCTTCAATGCCTCCTCGTAGTTCCGTGGAATTTCCACGGCAGATAGAGCCGCTGCAAATTTCTGAAAATCCCCTATTAGACGATAAAAGGAGACCTGAGAAGCCAAGGGGTAAGAAGCACAAGATCGCTTCTTCTTTCGAACTGCAATAGGAATATCCAGGTCAGAGGGAACGTCCTCCATCTGTGTACTATTTTCCTACAATGATTCCTGCACAGATATATCTCCAGACTCATCGTTAAAAGTTACGTTATCAAAACAAACCTGGGACTCCGTGGATGATGGGCGATGACCATGAACAGAAGCAGTCTGACGAGTGTAGTATTCAGGTAAAGATGGAACAAGTGGCGCATAGGACTGGGTAGTAGGAGGGATGGAGGAGGGCAAGGTTGCAAAAAGCGGTATGCGGTATTCAGTCGGTAGTGTCACCGATTACTGTTTAAACGGTATGCGGGAGTTTAAACGGAAATTAAAGGGGTTATGCGGTTTTGTATTTTTAATTAACAAAAAAATATTTTTAATAAGAAATATAACTAAATTATAAAATATAATCACATATTCACAATATATATCAAATATTGTCATATTCAATGATTTTTTTCCTATCAATTGTCAAAAATAGCATAAACAAGTAGAATCCATAGTCAAAGTTTGGAATGTCGATTTTGATTTACGAAGATAAACAACAAAAAGAATGAAGCGAACAAGTTATATCGGATATCTAGAATCTAAAATCTATAGAGTTGTTTCATCTCCATTGCATAAATCCAAAGGGGGTGAAGCTCCCCAAGTTGAAGACCCGTTGTATGCACCCTCGTGTCACACCATACCCTACAAGAACAGGATTCTTGATGCAACTGGTCAACGAGCCTGGGGGAACTAGGAGGGGCCCATGTTAGGGAGAAAACAACAGGCACATTCTCACATTCTTGACAGGATGATGTAAAAAACGGGGTTTAAATGTCGTTTAACGGCCGTTTAACGTTGATTAAGCAGCCTGGCCGCATATGTGCCCGCCTGGGCTTAGTCGGTGCGGTCCAGGACCGCATGCGTGTAAACGGCCGTTTAGACCGTTTTTTACATCCCTCGGCAGAGGCGATGGTGGAGGTGGGGGAGTTGGTGGTGTAGCAAGCACGGGAGGAGGTGGCATGTAGATTTCATCATCTGAGTTCGATGAAGCGAACCTATCACATGTATGAGAGAAGTACATCACAAACTCAAAAAATGTGACATCAGTACTGATATAGTATTTTCTGGGCAAAAGATCATAACACCGATATCCCTTCTGAGTCCTGGAGTAGCCAACAAACATACATTTGACACCTCTAGGAGCGAGCTTGTCAAGACCACAAGTCAACTGGTGAACAAAAGCAACAAATCCGAATACACGAGTGAGTGAGAATAACTTCTCAGGATCCAGGAAAAGCTATGGAGAAAGGAATGTTCTCACCCAAGACAGATGACGGCATACGATTCACCAAATAGCATGTTGTGAGAACTGCATCACCCCAAAATGAATGTGGTGCACAACTCTGAATGAGAAAAGTCCGAGTGACATCAAGAAGATGACGATGCTTTCTCTCAGCAACACCATTTTGCTGAGAGGTGTAAGGACAAAATGTTTGATGAATAATCCCTCTAAATGAAAGAAAATGTGATAGATCACAAGTACAGAATTCCAACGCATTATCAATTCGCACAAACTTCACAAAGGTAGAGAAAACATTTTATACTTCACTAATAAAGGTTTTGATCGCATCCCCTGCTTCAGATTTATTCTTCAAAAGAAACACCCATGATAATTGTGAAAAATCATCCATAGCTACAAGATAAAATCTGCATCCATGGTGATCAGCAAGGTTGCAAAAATCGGTAGTCCATACTCGGTCGGCCGCGCCACTGACTACAGATTAATCGGCAGTCAGACAACTAATCGGATTAAGTCGAATTTTTTTATGTTTATTTTAAATATATAACTCATTTTTATACATATATTTACATAGATTTTGTACATTTTTATACTATCATAATAAAATAAAAGAAGTAATTGAATTTAAATAAAATATTAAGCATATTATAATAAGTTTGCTTATAAAAAATAAAACATATATCTCCAAGAAAAATTGGTCGACTAATGTGCCTAGTCGGAATTAGTCGGTACTCGGTCGACCACCCACTGACTAGACTAGTCGAACCTACTAGTTGGGCCAGTCTGGTGACTTTTACAACACTGGTGATCAGGCACACGACTAGAACCTCATATGTCAACATGAAATAACTCAAAAAAGGAAGCTACTGCTCCGACTCTGACGAATGGGAAAGGCAGATCGATGATGCTTTCCAAACTGACAAGCATTACATTGAAAGGAAGAACTAGGTGAAATCTGCGGCAGCATATGATACATCTTCTGAAGAGGGAGATGACCAAACCGGAGGTGCCAAGTGAATGGAGAGACTGATCCAGACGAATGAGAAGATATGCATGCATAGGAAGTCTGAACAAGACGATAAAGAGCACCATGCTCACGACCACACCCAATCACTTTGCCCGTAAGAATGTCATGGGCAATGCAAATCCTTTGTAATCTGACTAATAGAAACTTAGAAAGCAAATTCATAAAGAAATCTAGAGCATGTAGCACATTCTACAGACGCATCGAAGGCGTCAAAGTAATCTCCCCATGTCCTGTAATCGGGAAATGAGTCTCATCAGCTATCACAACTGTTCTCCCTGGCAGAACCTGTTTGTATGACGTAAGCTGATGTCTGTCTCCACATAGATGATGTGTCGACCAGAGTCCATAATCCACTCTGTAATATCAGATCCATGACAGGATGTAAAAGCATAAGTACCTGAGGTGTTGGCTGTAGCAGAGGTACTAGCAAAAGCTGAGGCTGCCACATCTGAATGATCTCCTAAGGATGGTGAAGCGGAAGGAGGTATAATATCCCTCAGTCTGGCTACAAGGTGATCAAACCTCTTATCTAGAGTAGAAGCAGCAGGAGACTTAATCTGCTCTGCAACGCGGGCAGATGCCGGGAACCCATGCTTGGAATAGCATGTCTCCTCGTTATGACCTGGGCGATGACAGAAAGTACAGGGCTGACGAGTGCGACCTCCTCTTCCATGAGGTCCGCGTCCATGGAAGGTGGAATAGCCTCCTCTTCCTCGAGAGGTTGCCACGGCCGAGGAAGTCTGACTAGAAGCTGTGGAAGGAATAGTAATCCTGTTGAGCATGCGGAATGCTTCCTCCATGGGGTGAATAGTGGCATCCGCTAAAATCTGGAAGCGAGCAACATCATATTGAGGGTCAAGGGCTGCTAGGAATACCCTTACCATGGTGGCATTCCTAAATGTCTTCTGTTGCTCTGGAGTTGCTGTTAATGGCATGAAATTGTGGAGCTTCTCAAACATCCCACGCAAGGATGTATACAGTGAATGCAGAGGACGTCCAATCTGCTTGATAGTGAATATGTCATGTTGGAGTTGAAAAAACTTCACCTCGTTCCTCGCTTAAGAATATGTTGCCGCGAGGATATCCCACATCGCCTTACCAATAGGCTGATGTAGCACATCATCGACGATCTCGATCGCCAATGTATTAGAGAGCCAGACTTTGGCATAAGCATCATTTGCCTCCCACGATGCATTTACCCTAGTCTTCTCCACTGGCTCCTCCTCGGTAAGAATATGCTTCTTACTATTTGACTTCATAAGACTCATGAATTGCATAGCCTAAAGCTCATAATTTGTCCCGTCCATTTTGACAATAGGCGCTAGACCTCTGAATGCGCATGTGGCGAGTACATCGACTTTGTTTTCAGACAGATTGCTTGATGAATAAAAGTAGGGTTTTTTGACCAAAGATTGAATGTCTACACAGACATATGTGGATTTGAGTGCATATGTAGACTTACGCACCCAAATCCATCATCCAAACGAAGAGACCGACTCCCAAGACGCACAGGTAGCACTAGGGTTGGCTATTGAGTCACGGCTCGATGAGCCAGGCTCGGGCTCGGCTCGATAAGGGCTCGTGAGCTTGGCTCATTAAGCTATTGAGACGAGCCCGAGTCAGATTTTTGGGCTCGATAGCTTAATGAGCCGAGCCCGAGCTGAGCCATGCTCAGCTCGATAACTCAATAATGGGCTCGATAAGGAATATATATATTCTATTTGTGAAACTACAATGATTTTTATTTTTATTTGTATTAGTTTTGCAATATTGTTAACGGTGGATTATATGTTTATGTTGTTTATGTAACAACAATGTTGGGTGGACTATGTTGTAGACTTGGATTTTCCACCTTTATCTATGTTAATCTAGGTTATATTTAGATATTTAGTGTTTTTTATTAAGAAGCAGAATGTTACAATATATATTATAATTTAACTTTTATATACAACTTGGATGGTAGCCTACTGGTAAGGTGGACGATCTTTAAAAAGGTCTCGGGTTCGAGCCCAGGCAAAACACTTTCTCACCAAAAAAATACATATTTCCTTAACGAGCATGAATAGGCTCGAGCCCAGAGCAGGCTCGATAAGAGGCTCGGGCTCGATAAAGGGCTCGATTCAAGACTTATCGAGCCCGAGCAGGATCGATAAGGGCTCGAGCCTACCGAGCTCGAGCCCAAGCCAGCTCGGTTGGGCTCGATCGAACCCGAGCCCAGTTGGACTTATCAAGCTCGAGCCCAACCCTGGCTCGGCTCGTTAGGCTCGATAGCCAGCCCTAGGTGGCACGTGCAAGACGGCGGCACACTCATGCGCAGGAGGCGATGCATGTACGCGCTAGACAGCGGTGCAAGCATGCGCAGGAAGCGATGCACACACGCGTAGGAGGTGGCGCACGTGCGCAGAAGCGGCGCTGCAAGCACACAGGCAGTGCTGGGCGGGCTGGCTATGGCGGCGAGGAGATAAGGTTGTGCGCGGGCGACGGTGCATGGGCGGCAGCGCAGGGGCTACGACGCGCGGAGGAGAAGGCTGGAAAGTAGGGTTAGGTTTTCGAGTTCGAGAGCTCCGGTCTAAGACCGTCGCTCTGAGACCATGTTGGAAAAAAATAAGAGACTTATTTATTCCTGTAACCATGGGCTCTCTTATATAGGGGAGAGACCTATGGGTAAATTACACAAGATAGACAAAAGAATAAAATAACTGGAAAGATACATGAGGATGTAGAAATATCTCAAGAATATATTTTTACCGAGTGTCGGCGATATATCGCCAACACAAAGTATATTCCTGGCGTAAAATGCACGATATTGGCCCTATTTCGCCTTTAAGGCTTGATTTCGCCCCCATTTCGCATGTATCGACGCTGCAGTTGCTGGAGACTACTCTTATTTAGTGTACAAAAACACAAAATTAATTAGGGCTTTTGCTCATAGTGGTTATTTGAGGCACAATCTTCTTTTTTTGTAAAATTTGGAATAAATCACTATATTTTTTTGTGAAGTAATTTGGTGCATTTTTTGTTGAGCTATTAAGTAAAATTATGAATGAATGATGTTGGATCTCATATTTTAGACATAGGAAACGCGATTTCAAGGTGATTGTTGTTAACAAAAGATGAGTAATTAATTAAATCCGAAAACTAAAAATTATATCTATAATTTAATGAGATTTTTGGTGAATTAATTTGGGGCTTTTGATTTTTTTGAATTATTAAGTTAGGTTATAGATGAATGAAGTTGGATCTCATGTTTTAGACACATGAAACATGATTTCATGGTTTTTTTGTTAACAAAAGATGTGTAATTAATTAAATTTGAAAAAAAAATAGATCTAAAATTTAGTGAGATTTTTGGTGAAGTAATTTGGGGCTTTTGATTTTTGTTGAGATATTAAGTTAGGTTGTTGATGAATGAAGTTGGATCTCATGTTTTAGACATAAGAACCATGATTTCATGGTGATATTTGTTACAAAAGACATGTAATTAATTAAATCCGAGAATTAAAATTAAAAATAATCAGCAATTAATTGATTATTCTCCCCATATGTCTCATGAATGTTTATTGTGTATTTTTTTCTGATTTCATCTGTATACAGCAAATCAACATCTGGTTTAGACTCTGATGGTTGTCGTGGATAGTTGGATAGTGGAGAGATTTGTTGGAGGTATGGCATCGCTCCAGATGGTCAAAAGTCAAAACCACAATGCAACTTCTGTGGGAAGAGGTTGGGAGGAGGGGGCATTACGAGACTGAAGCACCATCTTGTTGGCAACAATAAAAATGTTGCCATGTGCACTCGTTGTCCAAGAGATGTGAGGGAGCTAGTGAAGGCCAGCATGGAGGGGAAAAAGGAGAAGGATGTGGAGAGGTTCAAGCAGGATGAACAGTTCAAAGAATTCATGTTCGATGAGTTCAATGTCCTCTCAGATTAAGACGACGACGACTTTATCTACCCCGATGATATTCAGGCCGCAACGGAGAGGAGGGCATACAAGATGGTGACAAAAGAGTCCATGAGGAACGAGTTTGAGAAGAGAGAACTCGGTGGTGTAAGCGGCGACTTCCCTAGTGCCGGTAGCAGTGGGAGTGGTTCTGGAGGTGCACCAATACCACCACCCACCAAAAAACACAAGGGGAAGGAATTGAAACCATTCTTAACGAGGAGCGAGTCCATGCAGTACAAGCCAAGCAAGGATCCGAGGCAAAAGATGGTGAAAGACATGTTCACCAATGTACTTGAGAGAGTGGGCAAGGCCATCAGCAAAATCTTCTTTGGGGAGAGCATTCCAGCCCACGTCGCTAGTGAACCTTTTCTGCAGCATGCCATTGATGAGTTCATTGCAGCAGGAACGGGAGTGAAGGCTCCCACGGCCAAGAAGATAGTGAATAAGTATCTTGGGCAGGGGAAGGAGGAGACAAATGAGTACATCTCCAAGCTGAGGATGAGATGACCAGAGTACAACGTGACGCTGATGTGTGATGGTTGGACAAGCTATACAAGGAAGCAAATCATCAACTTCCTCGTTTACTGCGATGGTAGAACAATTCTTAAATCCGTCGATGCATCTGAATGGGTGAAGCACTACAAGTATCTGCCGAAATTGATGAAGGATGTCATTAAGGATGTTGGAAAAGAGAACATTGTGCAGATTGTCACAGACAATTGTAGCAACTTCAAGAAAGCAAGAGAAACGATAATAAAGTTTAGCAGCTACAACATTTTTTGGACACCATGTGTTGCGCATTGTATTGATTTAATTCTAAAGGACTTCGGCAAGAGGAAGCTCGTCGCAAAGGTGATGGAATACGCATGAACGATCACCACATTCACTTACAACCATTCCAAAGTGTTGGCTTTGATGAGGCGAGCAAGCAATGGTGAGCTGGTGAGGCATGGCATTACACGCTTTGCAACCAATTTTATAGCGTTGCAAAGCGTTAAACAACACAAAACATGGTTGAAGACCATGTGTTACCAAGGTAAATGGTTCGAGAACCCAGAAGCTCGGACCGAAGGAGGACGGAGGGTGGAGACAATCATCAATGATCTCCACTTCTGGGAAGACGTGACAAGGGTCATGAAGATAATGGAACCGGTTGTTTCTGCATTGTGTATCGTAGATGGTGACAAGAAGCCAACTATGGAAGTGATCTACGAGGGCAATGCGATGCATGAGGGAGAAGGTTAGAGAAGTAGTTGGGAGAGGATTCAAAACATGGTTGGGCATCATAGACGAACAATGGTCTAAGATGCTCTCACATCCTCTTCACAAGGCTGGTATGTATTATCTACTAAATTTTTTCCCATTTTGGTAAGCACTTTAGAATAATTAAAATTTGAGAACTGTTCATCTCCAGTGTATTACTTGAATCCGAAGTACCAATACAAGAATAGTCTTGGTACAAATGCTGACCTTCTACCCGTTGTACAAGTTATGGCGGAGAAGCTCGTCAAGGACGAGAAGGCACAAACCTCGTGCATGAATGAGGTAATTTTGATTGTATAATGTACACTCTGGAGTCTAGAGTGAGATTGAGTAACAAAAAAATTATTAAAAACATTATGTCACTTTTTATGACTTAAAGTTTTAAATAATGTGCAGATCAAGTACTTTAGGGATGCTTTAGGTTCTTTCAGTAGAATTACCGCGGTTAATGGACGAGGCAGTACTCTTCCTGATAAGGACTAAACCGAAAAGTCTATTGATTGTGATGTATAACAATTTTACTATTATTGATTTATCTCTTTTTGGATTTTCCGCAGCCGAATGGTAGTTACTGTATGGAATGGAAGCTCCCAACCTACGGAAAGTGGCAGTTAAAGTATTGTCCCAAACCGCATCTGTCGGTGGCAGTGAGAGAAACTGTAGCACATTCAACTTGATCCATTCGAAGACACGGAACAAGTTGGGAGAACAAAGGCTCCAAGATCTTGTTTTTGTGCACTGCAGCTTGAGGTTGAAGATGAAACATGCAAGGGAGGGGCATGACAAAGAGGACTACACAGACCACATCGATCTTGCATATATTTTCAAGATGCACGATTATGATGCAGATGAAGATGTTTTGCAGAGGTGGTTGGATTCCAACGGGGCTCCATTGCTTAATCAACCGAGAGACGTGCCAAATCCGAATAGAAGCCAATAACTGAGAGCAGATGTTAGTGACTACATGGCCAGATCCAGACGAATCACAAACCCTCTTGGAGGTTTGGAGGTTGATGTAATTGTGGACGACATTCTCTCCACTGGGTCAAAATCAAAATCAAAAGATGACAATAGGAGTGATGATGATGATGATGTTGGTGGTGGTCGTGATGGATCAGATGATGGGGAGACATATTCATGGGGGTCAAGGTCAACAGGAGGTGGTCACAGACCACATGATGATTCAAGATTCGATGCAGGGCGAGAATACTTGGAGCGACATTGAAATACACATGGACATTTTGTCCTAAGTTCGAGTCCAAGACCTATGGATTACGAAGCATATGGACGACGTGGCCATTGTCCTACATACATGGATGATTTGATATCATCTATAGGTTCGTTGAGTTGCATGGACATTGACAGCCCATACCATGGAGGAACACCAAGTCCCATGAGTGGATATTGATCCTCACAAGATAAGAGATCATTTGGGGTCTTCCCCGAATATTTTCTTGCTCCCCCATCTGGACCTCCTCCTCCTTAGACGTATACTCCTCCATCATATGGATATGGTTACAACAGTAAATATGGAGGATAGAACATCTACAACGGTGAGAACTACCAAAGTAGCCAACCCGAGCAGAGCCAGGGCAACTTCTTTGGCGGTGATAATTTTGGATTCTTCCTTAAGTACTACATGCTCGTGCCTCCTCCTCCGGGTCCTCCTTTGCAGAGATCTTCTCCTACTCCGTCGCCGTCATCACTAGGATCTCAAGCTAGTACTTCGCAGCCTCGTCGTGCACCTCGTGATACCGGATCTAGCGATGCTTATCCTCGACTCGGTATACTCATAAGATTGATGACCATCAATACAGGTAGTACATCATGGATTATAAGGCCATATACTCTTACATGACATGGGAAAATTATTACGAGTTCATTGAGTCCGCAATCCGCTATGAGAGACAACAGGGCAGAGGGTCGATTCAGATCCGTCGCGGAATTCTTGGTTTAGGTAATCTCTTTTACAATATTACATTGATTTGAATATTTTCATTTATTTTTGTAAATAGATAAATCTTTATACCAAAGAAACATTGTCTCATTAATCATTACTAACACTTTTGGAATCAAATGACTCTTCTCAATGGCATTCACTATGTCATGTGACTAAAATAACCGATATGAGCGAGTGATATAAGGATCATAGATGATATATAATTATGTGTTATGATATCTAAGTGTATATTTGCAAGTTATTTCATGTTGTAAGAAATTAAGTGAAATCCATTTCCAATACGATAATATCTATAAGTCGATTCTTAAAAAAATCTATGACTATAGTCTATAAGTCAAGAATCAACATTAACATTGATATTTTCGAAATGATCAATATATGCGATATAAGGTTCAAAAATGACCGATGTGTGTGATATAAGTGTGTATTTGTAGGTTATTTGTTGCTTTAATATCTTGGATATGATCTTAATTTCTGAAAAAATGAGGAAAATTAATTTTTTCGAGCCATTTTCAACATTTCCATCGATATCGTCGATATATCCCGCTATATCCTTTTCCGGACAACCAAAACGATATCGATATCGATACGGCCTTCCTTGATCATCAATCATCAATATATAATAAGATCTATCATCACATATGATATCTCATAATAGTAGAAAGGAACAAAGGACCGTGGCCCGGAAATCTTCTGCATTAGAATGAGAGTTACTACTACAGGTTGTTAGGAGAATCTAGTGGTCGTGTCGGGAACTTAGTTAGGATACATTATACTCTACCATATGCCTACAGAGGCACCCCAATCCTAAGGCATCTTTCCTGCCTTAGAGTCATAGTGTGAGGTCTCACTAAGACCAAAACCACATACTGTCCACTGAGCTGAAGAAATTAGACAAGGACTAATATCAGAATAGGAAACACTTCATCTACATATTCTAAGATCCGTCAACATGTCTTATAAATAATAAAATGATGTTTAGCTAAATATGGATCTTATAAACTAAATAAGAACATTAAGTGAAAATATTTGAGGTGGTGATATATAAAATAGTTTGAAAGACAATTTCTAAGCAAGTATCTTATTAAATTTACATGGCAATACCTATCTACTTGCTTCTTTTTGAAAGCGACTGAAATAGCTGTTTTATTTTTAATAAATTAGATTGTACTCAACATTTGTTGACATTCTTTTCTTCCTAAACATGAATAGCAGGTAAAGCACATGCATCACAGTAGTCCGACAGCAGGACCTGAACTTCTGCAACATACTTTCAATGGTATACATGTTATAGTTTTTGTACAGGTCAATGTAAATGCTTTTCTTTCTCTTATGTTACATTTTGGGATACGCGTACAAGATGCCAGTTTCTTTTGACACATGTAATGTTATGTAAAAATTAATGCAAATATCTCTTGGTGACACTTGTTAGTTTTGTGGTAGTTTATCATTATTGTGAATGTCATTCGAAACGCGAAAAATTTCCCTCACTTTCAGGTAACATGATGCGATCGATAACGAATCTAATATTGCGAGTGATGTGTAAACATGTAACCCGAATCCCGAGCGGGAGTCACACATTGCAATCCTCCAGGGACCATTTTGCAATTTTCTTAAAGTTTATTTTATTCTCTGCAATTTACCTATTAAGTTATTTTTATTGATAAATTTCACTTCTGTCAAGATGATTTTCAGTAATATTAATTACAACCTTAATTTAATTTTTATTTACATCCATGCCCTTAGCTTTTCAGAAAATTACACTTATGCCCCGACACTTCAAAAATTATCAAAAAATAGCAAAAAACCCCGAAAAAAAATCCTAGAAAAAACTGGAGCGATCCTTATGACATACAGAATCTAATACATAAGTTTCAATACATTCTAGGGTTCTAGAAATAAAAAGAAAAATAGGATTTGATTTAAGTCAAATATAGTCGAAAACGCCTTTGAACTGAACCAGATCAGGAGCGATGGTGGTAGCTTCGATGGTGTTTAAGGTGACACCGGTGGAAAATTAATTATGGGGAAAGGGACTAACCAAGTCGATATCATATTTTGATCTGGACCAATCGCTTTGATACCGTAAGAAAAGGGAGAAGAGAATGAATTCAATATGTGCCAACATACGCTTTGTAGTGATATAACAGAACATTAAAAAATTACGATGACAAAAAAAATGATCATATTGTGATCAAATTCACAATTTGGCAAGTATCGTGGTGGCAATTCAAGATTGTCTTCTCATACATGTATAAAGAGGAAGAAATAAATGATTTTGCCTTCTTGTGCATTATTATAATTTGGTGGCCCGTCCTGCCCTTAGTGTTGCAGAAGTCGGTATACATTATTCAATCAGTAAGGTCACTGAATAAAGAATAATCGGTATTTGAGAGAATATTCGAAATTATTTTGTTATGTATTTTTCAATTATAAATCATTATTTTTAAGAATTAAACTCCTTAAATGAGGAAATACTTTAGATAAATACGTTAGATTTTATAACAAGGAATATTTAAGTTATAATTTTATTTGAGATAAAATGGCGATTTAAATAAGCATGAAATCGAGATCACCAAAATATAACTACACATGAGGAATAATTAATGAAAATAGAAAGAAATTTAAGAATTAAACCTTTGCAACATAAACCATATCATAGTGTTCAAACAAAAGGGAAAAGGTGGTAATAGTATAAAACAAAATTATAAGAACCAGTTTTCATCATCATCGTACAAAGGAACATCATGTTCATCTTCATCGTCTTCAACTTCATCTATTTCTTCAAAATTGAATGCATCCTCCACTTCCTCGAGGGTTGGCATTGCACTTGAGCTAGAACCGGAAGCTTTATTGCCATTTTCACCTCTTCGGCTCCTTGGTTGCAATATATCCTTTGTGTCAGACGTGTCAACAATTGAATCCCAAGCTAAACATGAACCAGGGAAAACCTCATGATCTTGAGCTTGCTCACCACCGATCCATTCCCTCAAGTGAGCACGATCTTTGGAACAAATTAGGTCCCTTGATTGATCTTGTCGTCATCTCTTGACATTAGAATTAAATTGCACATATACAAAAAATGGTGAAGCCTTCTCCCAATATAAGTAGGGTCAGCTACATGGATTCTTGCTCAAGTCCATGCTGAGAGATTCGACTATTTTTTACACTGGTTGTCGACTACCTAACACAACTAACACAAGGGGGTATTTGAACCCTGGTCTTTTGGGTGACAGGCGCACTGCAATACCACCAAACCATTTAAGTGGGTACAAATTGCACAGATACAAGCTCGTTTATTATCTCGGTGTCTAACTTGTTCCTTTTCTTTGTATGAATCCGAATGTAAAGTTATATCGATTAAAGTATATATGAAATATAACTATTCGCACAAATAGGTCAATAGATTTATCACCAACTTAAATGTACTCCAATTTCGCTCGCATCCAGATGACGTGGATGTCAAACTCAGAATTCTTACGGCCATAACTTGCAAATGGGACGTAGGAAGGTCGTATCCCGATATATCAGCGATATATCGCCGATATATCGATATCGACATGGGACCGATATCGAAATCGATATATCGATATATCCGATTTCAGGCATTTTCTTCAGAAAGATTCCTAGCTATAGCGATATATCGGTGATATATCGGAGATATATCGTCGATATATCGATATCGACACGATATCGAAACGATATCGATATCGATATGTCCTTCCATGGACGTACCAATCCCATAAAGAGTTCACCAATCAACTGTCCAAGTATTTGAAGTAAAAAACCCAATATTAAATTAACAAAATTGTTTTTTGAATAATATAATAGAGATAATACCTAGGTCAGAATGTTCATCATTCACTAACATTTGCCTCACTGCTAACGGCTTGCTAAACATTCCTTGAGCTAATTTGTAAGCACTTAATTCCTTCCTCATGATGAATATCCGAACCTAGATAGAACTTTTATATGCACTCTAAAAAGTCCAAAACCACGACATGATTTGTATTAAACACGGTGCAGTCCTCGTAGAAGAAGTAGGGGTTTAGCAAATATGTTGTGACATGCAATGGAGTATGAAGCCTTCCTTTTATTTTGGACAAAATGGCATCGATAAAAAACTTACAATAAGATACACCATTGAACAATGCCATTATCTCTTATTTAGCCTCTTCTAGGCCAACATATACAAAGACCATGGACAGCTTGCAATCTGCATCAACCACTCGCAGGAAGCAAATCAATGGTGTGAACACTTCGATTACAAGTGTAACTTGGTTCCCAAACATAGGGCTCAAGAATATTGAAGATTACCCCGCATCTTTTCTCAATCGCGGCCATTTCAAAATTCTCATTTATATGATAAGAACATCAACCTCAATTTATCTTTTTCCCAGATGCTTTCCAAGGAAAAAAATATCATTGCAAATCCAGTTTGTCTAAGTTTAGCAACATCTCTCTTAAAGTATATGAAAACTAAAAGTGTCTTAGCCATTGTAGTTGCACTTTTCATCTTTGACACTTTGCTAACTTACTCCAATGAAAGATCGACTGAATGAGCACCACAAGATGTCCATTATAGTTGTGGATAATTTGTTTGCAACAACTGCTATATTGGAGGAAACATTATCAGCCACAAGGTATACATCGCATTCCACCTCAACCTTTTTTATACATTGATCAACCAATTGGACTATGTACTCCACAGTATGTGCTTCATTAAATACGTCCAAAGATTTCAAAAAAGAAATCCCAAGAGAATGCAAAATTTGTAATGCTCCTTTCGTGAATGTTCATCCATGTATTGGTCGTTATGGAGCATCTTGTTGTTTTCCACATTTCTCAGTGGCAATTCAATTCATTTGGGACTCTCTTCACTGGTTTTTTCAGATATGGAACACTTATGTTTAGTGGGAGATTTACGTCCATGACTATATAGCCGAATTGCCTCCAACATCTTCTAAAGGTTTGATTGTCAATGCATGAAACGAATGAATACCATATATGCCTAGTCATATATGTAAGAGATGACTCTCGATGATCCTTAGAAAATGCATCCTCGATTGTCCTCAGATGGATTCCCATGGCCTCAGCGATCGATTCAGACATTCGAAACCGTTTATCCATTCTTTGTGATGCATTTCCTATGATGTCCACTTCTTCTCTAATCTCCTCAATTTCCTTTGCTTTCTGAAACTTCTTCTTTATCAACTGGTCCAAGTATGCAGACACATGCTTCTTTGACTCTCAATCAACTTTTTGAACATAGGCAAATATTTCCTCTCTGATGTGCAAGGTGCTGCTTAAATATAAAAACTCCTTCCTTCAACATTCTTGCAAAGTATATATACAACGATGTTAACATCTGTGGACTTCAAGAGATATTTGAATTGCCATGTAGAATCACTCGACCCTAGTGGTATATAAATTATATGCATCACTATCACAAGGTGTAGCCATCTCTACAATCCACAATCACAATCAATTAAGAGAATAAACTACAATCACAAACTATACTAAATTAGGTAATAAGCACGGACAAATCACAATCAAAATTCTATTTATTGTATCCAATATCAAGCATCTCATAAATTCAACACATACTATAGATATCTCAGTAATTTTGTATCTTATTGTTGAGATAAATGTATCTCACGGTATCATTTATGTTTTATGTTTTCTTGATGTACCTCTTGTGTAATTAACCCAGGGCTTTTCTCATATATAAGAGAGCCCTTGGGTCTCATCTATGGTATGGTTTATTTTTCTCCCAACATGGTATCGGAGCAACGGTCCTAGACCGGGGTTCCCGTATCCCACCCTAAACCTAAGCCTACATGCCCAAACCCCCCGCTCCGTCGTCGCCGAGCGTCGCCCGCCCACCCTCGCCGTCCAACGCCGCCGCATAGGGGCCCAAGCCCCTGCTAGCGCTGCCGCGTGGGGGCCCAACCCCTTCCAGCGCCACCGCGCTCCAATCCCTCCCGCAACATTGCTGGTGGCCCCAGCCACCCCCTGCACCGCCATGGTGGCCCTAGCCACCCCTGTGCATCCTTGAGACGCATTCTCGTGTGGGTCAGAGGTCTATCCTGGTTCGCAGATCGTGATTTTTTTTCTAATTTCTATCACATCGTGCGACTCTAGACCTCACAAGAAGACTTAAGGATGGTTGTATGAGTCTACAGATACAACAAATCCTTCTTATGGTCATGTAGACGCATTACCTTCGTTTTACTCCTCAATTATTCTGTGCTTTGGCTTCTTGGTACAATGTCAGAGAGCAAGGGTGACGTTTTCTCCTCTTTCGGTGCCTTCAAGGGCCCGGCTCCTATCTTGAAGATGATGGGACCAACTACGAGTTATGGTCCATGCAGTTTCGTACCCTAAGGCAGTGCCATAACAAGGAGCACATTCTGACAGATTCAGAGACGGTGGACAAGACTGGAGCCAATGCTTCATGGAAGCGAGATGACGCCTACGCTCGCATCTGGCTCTCTGGGACACTTACCATGGAGATTGCCAATGATATTGTTAATCAACCGACAACAAAGGCTATGTGGGACATATTAGCAGACACATACAGGCAGGCAAAGAATGAGAGCAAGATCCTTCAACTACAGTTCGACATTTTTTCGACCAAACAGAATGGTCGACCGCTCCACGCACACTTCTCTCATCTGAAAGGCATGTTTAGGCGACTACACAGCTTCATGCCTATTACCACTAGCACTGAACGACAACATGCATATCGGAATGCCACAATGACAAGCGTGTTCCTGTCATCTCTTGACTCTGAGTACGATGCAGCTCGTACTCAACTTCTGACTAGAGAGACGATACCACTGATGGAGTAGGTCTACAAACGATTGAGTAGGATTACTACCACATCCACTACTACGACCCAGATGACTCCCTCTGATATGGTAGCTTCTCATGGCAAAGGAGGGTCTTCCCAGTTTCGTGGCTGCGGACCTCGTGGTCGAGGAGGAGGCCGTCAGTGTGGCCCATGTTCTCGTTGCCATCGTTCTGGTCATTCAGAGGAGACATGCTTTCAAAAGCATGGATATCCGGTGTTTATGTGTGTTGCTGAGCAGATTGAGTCTTCGTCTGCGCCTACCCCAGATACACGTTTGGATGATATTGTGTCTAGACTTCGAGAGATGATGACCACTCCTACGACTCTGACTGCAGGTTCCTCAGATGCATCAACTATTGCCAGAGCGTCGTCCAGCTCATCAGGTATTCCTTATGCGTTTACCAGTTGTAGCAGTTCGGATTTGACTGATTGGATTATGGATTATGGAGCGTCACATCATATGTGTGGAGATCGGACGCAGTTTAGTTCTTATAGGTCTATCCCACCTGGGAGACCCGTGGTCATTGCTAATGGAGTTCGACTACCCATTATTGGTCAGGGGGAGATTGTTCTAGCCCCTTATATGCATCTTCAGAACGTCTTATATGCTCCAGACTTTCAGACGAATCTTTTGTCTATTAGTCAAATTACAAAAGGTTTATATTGTCGTGTCATCTTCGATCCCTCTTCTCTTGTGTTTCGGGACATACTAACTAACAGGGTGATTGGGCATGGCCGTAAGCGAAGAGGATTGTATAAGTTGCCATACCACCATGTGCTGGGATAGCTATTATTCCTTCAGGATATGTTTCTCCTTTCATGTGGCATCTTCGCTTTGGCTACCTTCCTCTTCAAAAGATGATTCATGTGTTCTCGCAGATATCTACTCGTACTACATTGGACTGTGAAGCATGTCAGCTTGGGAAGCACCATCGCTCCTCATTTCCGAGTCGTTCGAGTCGTCACAGTAGTCAGTCATTTGAGTTGTTTCATTTTGACATTTGAGATCTTAGTCATGTTCCTGATCATCAGGGGCATCGTTTTTATATGGTTGTTATGGTGGATGATTATTCTAGACTATCTTAGGTATTCTTGGTCAAAAATAAGTCTGAAGTTCTTGGTCAAAAATAAGACTGAAGCAGGTGCTATCATTAAATCTTTTCTTATTGAAGTCAAAAACATCTTCTCTGCTAATGTGAAATTCATTCGTACGGATAATGCTTTGGAATATTCCACATTACATTTATCCGAATTTCTCAGGTCTCTTGGTATAGTTCATCAGACTTCTTGCAATTATACTTCACAGCAAATGGTGTGGCAGAACATAAACATCGTCACTTTCTTGATGTCACGCGGACCTTGTTGACTAAGAGTCGTACCCCTCATTCTTTCTGGGGGAATGCGGTTCTCACCGCCTGCTACTTGGTGAATCGCATGTCGTCCACTATTCTTGGAGAGAAGGTTCCCTTCTTGATTGTGTTTCTCGAGAAGGAACTATTCCCTTTCACTCTCAGAGTCTTTAGATCAGTGTCCTTCATCAACAATTTCACTTCTGGCCGTGACAAGCTCTCACCTATAGCTGTTAAATGTGTTTTTGTCGGTTATTCTCGTACCCAAAATGGGCATCGATGTTTTAACCCTGTAGGACGAAAATATTATGTGAGTGCTGATGTCATATTTTTTGAGTCTATTATGTATTTTCCTCCTACAAGTGACAGGTTGTCTAATGCTAGTTCTGCAGAGGATGTTGTGGTTCCTCCACCTCCGTCTTCTCCACCATATGCCCCCCATGCCGCACCTCAGTCTTCTCCACCGCCACCATTGTCTACCCAACCTAAATTCTTACACCATATTTACATTCGCAGGCCTTCTACTCGCCCCTCTGCTTATGTGTCGTCCACATCATCCACCAAGCCTCAGGTATGTCATGAACACATTGCTTACTGATGGCACTAGAGTTTTGAATGATACACATGAAGAATTGATTCCATAGAACAGAGAGGCTAATGACCTGGAGATACCTATTGCCCTAAGGAAGCCTCGTCGCCAATGTGCCACGTATCCTCTTGTTGCGCGTGTTTCCTTGGATCATCTTTCAGAGGAATACACGAAGTTTGTGGTGCGACTCTATGTTGTTACTATCCCACGTACATATCAGGAGGCGCTACAGGACAGTAGGTTGCGACTTGCAATGGAAGAGGAGATGGTATCTTTGCGGTCGCGTGGTACCTAGAGCATTATGTCTGCTCCGTCAGGTACCTCTGTTGTGAGCTGCAAATGGATATTTTTGGTAAAGCAGAGGGCATATGGCAGCGTGGACCGCTACAAGGTCAGACATGTGGCCCGCGGGTTCACCCAAACCTATGGGGTGGACTATCAAGATACATTCTCTCTCGTGGCCAGACACTCGACACTACACATTCTTCTATCCGTTGTTGTTTCACGGGACTGGCCTCTTTACCAGCTTGATGTGAAGAATACATTTCTATATGGGGACCTACAAGAGGAAGTATATATTCAGCAACCACCAGGGTTTGCTACTGAGGGGGAGTCCCAGAAGGTGTGCATGCTCCATAAGGCGATTTTTGGCTTGAAGCAGAGTCCGAGAGCTTGGTACCAGAAGCTATCGGAGTTGATAGAGCAACAGGGGTTTGTGCGGTCTGCTGCGGATCACTCACTTTTTGTTCAGAGGACACAGAGGTATTGTTGCTATTCTTGTTTATGCGGATGATATAGTTGTTACAGGGGATGATGAGCAGGGTATTCAGACTGCCAAGGAGTTCCTAGGTCAACAGTTTGTGACTAAGGACCTTGGCGCTCTTCGATGCTTCCTTGGATTGGAGTTCACCAGGAACCAGCGTGGTCTTGTGATGACTCAGAGGAAGTTTGTGATGGATCTTCTTTCTGAGACATGTATGGCAGGGTGCAAGCTCGCTACTACCTCTATGGATTCGAGTATGAGATTGTATGATGATGACACTAAGGAGGTAGACAAGAGGAGATATAGAGAGCTTGTTGGGAAGCTCTTATACGCCACCCTCACCAGGTCGGATATAGTTTTTGCAGTGAGCAAAGTTAGTTCATGGAGCAGCCCGGGAAGTTGCATATGGATGTTGTCCATATGATCTTGAGGAATTTGAAGACCTCACCTGGTTCGGGTCTTATATTCAGTAGGGAAACATCTCTTGAGGTGGCAGCGTGTGCAGATGCATATTATGCAGGTTGTCCTAGAGACAGAAAGTCTACTTCTGCCTTTGTTATTTTTGTCGGCAGCTCGCTTGTTTCATGGAAAAGCATGAAGCAGACAGTGGTGTGTAGATCAAGTGCAGAATCTGAATACAGGGCCATGGCACAAGGAAGTGCAGAAATGATGTGGGTTAGATCTGTGTTGACTGACCTTACGATTGAGGTTTCTCTTCCTATGCAGCTTTTATGAGATAATCAAGCAGCTCTATTTATTACCAATAATCCTGCTTTTCATGAGCGGACAAAGCATATAGAGGTGGATTGTCATTACACTAGAGACATGATCCAGAAAGGTCTCATATCCACCTCCCATGTTTCCACTGGAGATCAGACGACTGATATCTTCACCAAGGCCCTAGCTAGAGGTCCCTTTCAGAGGTGTTGCTCCAAGCTGAGCATGATAGATATATATGCTCCAGCTTGAGGGGGAGTGTTGAGATAAATGTATCTCACGGTGTCATTTATGTTTTTGGTTTTCTTGATGTACCTCTTGTGTAAGTAAGCCAGGGTTTTTCTCCTATATAAGAGAATCCTTTGGTCTCATCTATGGTATGGTTTATTTTTCTCCCAACAGTTATATAATATGAGATGATTATCATTTATCTTCTAAGGATCTAAAAAATAAAATGTGTATTGGAAATCCTGGAGCACAATGAACTTCCAATAATTGTAATTTAGAAATAAACCTACAAACTATTAGATGAATGTATCAATGGTCAGGCAATTCATGTAATCATTGTATATTAAGTAACATTAAAGAAAGAACTACTGTTACCAAGTGATTTGAAACATCTCAATTTACTACCCATTTTATTCACTACAGTGGATGCAAGATGAGCATTAGTATAGTGTCATTAATATAAGGAGGAGCAGCAGCTAACGGTAACAAGAAGACGCAAAGTGCACACTAGCAATAATATTAGTATTCACTGCAGCATAAGCAAGACGAACAACAGAAAAAGAAGATGCGAAGTGCATACTAACATTAACAATTAACAAAGGCTGAAAATACAAGATGGCAGCATCAACTCGTTGGCAGTGATGCAAGCATCACAGCAAGCAGTGCAATCGCTCGTGGCGGTCAGCACAGCAGCTCAGAGAGCAAACCTCCAGCACACAGATAGGTCTATGGGGGGGGGCATGTTCAGTGGCATGTATAGGGGGGAATTTAGGGCTGGGCGGGTTTACTGAAACGAAATGGGTAATAAGAAAGATGGATCAAATCCTTAGGTGGATCTAACCGAAATAGAGGGAGGGGGGGTCGGGTCCTCCGTCGGATGAATATTCGAGCCGACTATAAAGCTTGGACGAATAATGACCGAATAACTGCATTATATTCGATCACCCACCCGAACCGCATATTCAGTCCAAATATTCAATTCACTCGACTTAATATTGCAATAGGACCTATTGTAAGAAAATAGGGAGACGAGGCAAAACATAGAAAAAGATAAAGAATAATAAGAACAGCGGGATTTAACGTGGAACCCTACTCCCTAAGGAGCGAGATGAAACCGTGGAAGAATGCCTCAGAGGAATGGTGTGTCTATTGCACTTTTCTCAATGGTTACAGGAGGTCTGGGGCTCCTTATATAGCCTCCTCAGAGCCTCCAAGTCCCACCACTGGTAGATGTGGGATAAAACTCAGTGGTGTGGTAAATGGATCCTGGAGGGATCCATTTACCCACCTATTAAGTAAGTGACGCATGCTCCAAATATTCTAACACTCCCCCTCAAGTTGGAGCATGCAATGCTCAGCTTGGACAAACAGAAAGAAACTCAACTCACAATACATGACACTACAGACAATAAAAACCCAACACGCACAACTGCTGCAGTCGACGACGTTGCTTCTCATGGCGTGCATGTGAGGAGGATGAACGGGCTGGAGTGTGAAACTGTATCTCTCCCATCAGGCCCAGAGAATGGTACTCTACTCTGGAGTCCCTATGATACCACAAGAAAACCCTTGCCCTCAATGGCATAGGGAATGGTCCTCTGCTCTGGAGTCTCTATGGCTCACATGAAAACTCCGGCCGACCAACAAGAATGACAAATGATTGGCATGCGTCGTCGTCAAGTCTGAATCTGAAAATTGTAGAGTCTGAACATTTGACCGGTCTGGAAAATCTGACATCTGAATCTTAGAACAAGACCTGTGACTCTACATATACTCCCGCTTTCTCCCATACTGGTCGGAATGACATTGCTGACCACGTTGGGAGAAGATAAGATAATACATAAATATGGGGAAAACATGAATATTCTCAAAAAAAATCTTGCGGCTCTTCTTCATCATTTTTTCAATAAGCCGTCCATTTTTTTTTGAAATTTTTTCATAAGTCGTTTCAACAATATTATTTTTTTCAGCTTTTTTTTGCAAAATTTTTCCTTTTTTTGCAAACATTTTTTTAAATGCGTACGGCTTTTTAATTGTACGCGCCTTTTCTCAGGGTTTTTTTTCGGCTGACGCTCCTTTTTTTCATCATTTATTTTCTTGTGCTTTAACGCAGCCCCCTACAGATTCCCTTTTTTTTCTTTATATAAAAAAACTATCTGCCCACATGGCCCCTTAAACAAATATTTTTTAAATATCTCAATCGAGCCCAGACCCCCCGTCACTAGGGTTACCAGTTGAGATCCCCCCTTTTTTCTTCAATCGGCTGCCACCGCTCGATGGGGAGGGAGAAGTTGCTAGAGGGAGTCGCATCGCGGGGAGGGAGAACAGCGGGGGCCCGCCGCTGTTTGGAGAACATCGGGCGCTGGAGGAAGGAGTGGAACCGCCTGGGCTGCGCAAGTCGAAGTGGCGTGGAGGAGAAAGCTTGATGGAACACATTGACTTTGGAGATGGAGTACTGCCCGAGGGTCGTATGGAGGATGGCCCCGCCTGTGGGCCTTCAACGCAGAGGTTGTCGCCTGGAGCAAGGGCAGCTTTGCCATGGAATCAAGATGCCCTTCTTCGAGCACAGTAATAGAGTTCCATTTAGGAACATATCACCTGGAGATGAGAGCGCCTGGAGGCACGCTCTTCTTCCGAGAGACGATCGTTGATTGACCGCCTAGAGCATGCGCTGCGCAGAGTGTTGCCTGGTGCAGAATGGAGTGCTGCCATGTGCAGTGTCTTGAACTGTAGTGGAAAGATCATATCTGTCTAGAGATCAGATTTGCCTCGGGAGCGTACAACCAGATCTAGGGTTCATGAAACCCTAAAATTCCTCAGGAATGTTCACAGAAATTAGGGTCTACCCGAGAATCTCTCTGACTTGAATAATATAAACAGAACTTGAAACATAATCAACTGATATAATCGAATCTCGAACAAATTACAAAACTAAATCTTCAAGAAAAATCCTCGAGAATCGAACCCGCTCTGATACCATGTTAGAAAATAGGAAGCGGAAGCGAAACATGGAATAAGATAAAGAATAATAAGAACACAACGGGATTTTACGTGGAACCCTACTCCCTAAGGAGCGGGATGAAACCACGGGAGAATGCCTCAAAGGGCGTATGTGTTCATTGCACTTTCTCAATGGTTACAGGAGGTCTGGGGCTCCTTATATAGCCCCCTCAGAGCCTCCAAGTCCCACCACTGGTAGATGTGGGACTAAACTCAGTGGTGGGGTAAATGGATCCTGGAGGGATCCATTTACCCACATATTACATAAGTGATGCATGCTCCAAATACTCTAACACCTATTAACCCTAAGTCAACTACCACTTTCTTCCTCAGAACTTTTCTTTAATAAGACTACAGGGCCCTTGATCCTCACATCTTCTCTTTTCTTTCATCCAAATGTTGCATAGGAAGAAGGTTGCACCGGTGTTTATAGTAGTTCACTTCACATGACAAAATCGAAGTGTGAGATCTTCTAAGCTTTCAATCATTACTTCGAAATAACATAACCAATGTCCATTAAGTGGAACATAGGAAAATCTAGCTATGTGCGTGCTAGGTCATCCCCTCCCGTGGTTTTCCCCTTCATATGTGAAGGATGTTCCACGTAAATCCATGTGTTATGTGTGTTTTCTTGTTAGGTGGTTTTTCCACAAATAAGATGCTCCTCAAACGCAGCCAGCATACGTTTTGTGACGACATAAGATAGCAAAAATAAGTCTCGAGAGAAATTTATCGTATTGTGGCATCAACCTAATTCACAATTTGGCGAGTATTGTACTCGCAATTTAGGATTTTGCTTCTCATACACATATGAAGAAGCACAAATATCAAAATGTGGCATGGGAAGTAGGTTGTGCTGGTGTTGATGGGCAGTTTGCTTCACATGACAAAATCGAAGTGTGAGAACTTCGTAATTTTTCCATCATTTGATTGAAAATGTGTGAAGAGGTCAGCAAGGTGGCAGCGGCATAGAAGAAATTACCCGACAATTGCAATTTAGGAAAGACAAGTATGTTACAGACAACAATATATACTGAAATGTAAGTGCATTATAGAGAGGAAGCAATACATACCTGCCGATGTTGGGTGCCCACGCTACAGCATGTATTCTGTCATCAGCCTCCCCTGGCAAGGCCAACTCTGCAACTGGAAGCCATCTCTGACGAGCCTCGTCAAATTCCCAAATCTGTTGGAATGCCATAATAAGAAATTGAGCTTCCAAAATTCCTTTCATCAAATGAATATAATAATTAAGTTATATTATAATTGATGTAATGAAATGTCCTAAAATATTCATCACTGTCCCCAGTTATTAATAGGAAAAATATTTACGAATATTGATCTGCAAAGTTATACAATTATCTTAATTTGTGAATGATTTTTCTGGACACGAAAGGATTTCCAGTGCACAAAAAAATATGTCCATAAATATGCTATGCTTGACCATATATCAAAGGTACTAATTTAACATGTGTATTGAGGGTTCTAGCTATTAACATATATCTTGTTAGTACATGATAAACCAAAAGTACATATAAGTAAACAAGAACAATAAAAATATACCAGAATTGGAATAGATCAATAAGATAACGAAAACAGTGGGAGCAGGGTGTTGGGAGCGGAACTGTCTCCCCCGGGGTTTATCTTTGGCACGTAAGATAGGCCCAAAGAAGGATCTCAAAGCTAAGGTTGCGGCACGTGAGATTCATCCATGCCACATTGCACGTCTCTGATGCACAGTTGGCCTCTCTTTCTGAGAAGAGCAGTGTTGAGTTGGCAAGCTTATCCCTTGGAGGTCTGCCGGAAAGGTGGACGAAAATCGGACTCAAGGGTGCAGCGGGCAATGTTGGAGCTCTCTGAGAGTGCTGGTGGTGTAGAAGGTGAACTTGGTATTGACTTTCAACATGGTGGAAGGATCCTGCGATGGGAGCCTAGGAGAGGCGCTGGGGAAGGGAACAATGTGGACTCTGCGCAGGAAAAGATGATTCGGGTGTTCCAAAGGAAGAGAAGAAGAATGAATAAAGTGGCTTCGGAAGCTAAAGATTTGGAAGATTCTTGAGCACTCATCGATGATTCTGCACAATCAGAGGATTCTCGTCAGGCTCTAGTGGCGAAGTGCGATAGAATTGAGTTGGCGGGGGTTTCCCCCATGGTTGTGCGATGAGATGCATTTCGTAAAACATTGGGGGCCCGGCGAAGCCGGAAAAGCAAAGGATAGTGCGGTCTCTCGTTGATGAGTGGAGGGAGGATGTTGATATTCAGGAGATGAAGGTCGAGAGTTGGAATGCCCACACCTGGAGGTCTGTTGTTGGTTTGCGTCTCTGAGTTCAATGTTGTCTAGCTTAGTTGGTGCCTCTAAGGGTATCTTAGTGGAATGAAATGGAAGCCCGATGGAGTTAACGGATGCGGAGGAATTACAATACTCCCTCTCGGTTGTTCTTTACTGACACTTGGACGTATATGGTTTCTCTTCTCCGCCATATATGGCCCACACGAGGCTCTTGGGTTTCTAATTTGTGCGATGAGAAATGGATAGTTTGCACTTAATTTCTATATCTGCAATAGTAGGTGGGTGGTGATTTCAAGTTGGTGATTTCAAGTTAAATATCAAGCTTTTGGATGCTGAGCACCCTGATGGAAGGAGATTGGACCTTAGGTTCCTACTTTTTGCTTATCTTTTAGGAAACTTGTTTATGGAGGTCTCGGATGCCTCAAATTCATATTAATGTGGAGGAGCTCAACGTATCGGACTCACCTAGACGGTTCCTTGGGTCAAGCGTGCTGTTGGAGGCCTGCCCCTTAATTGTTGCTTTGTCCTTGCCACGGGCGCATTAAGACAACACGCGGATTTGTTGGTATTGAAAGCTATATCTATCATTCCTTCTGTTTTATATATTTTCAATTTTTTTGAGAAATTATATTTTCAGTTTATTTCGTCTCTATTATGTAATTTACCCTCTAAGATTTCTCGTCTCTATATAAGAGAGCCCTACGAACTCTTACATATTCAAGACATTATTTTCTTTTCACATGGTATCAAAGTAGCGGTCATATGTCAGAGCTCTGGAACCCTAGCCCTTCTCCACACCTGCCGCCCATCCCCCTCTCTCCTCTCCTCGTTGTCGCCGTCAGACCCCCCAGTTCTCCTTCGAGCATTGTCGCCCCACCACAGGACCTCCACATGGCCCATACCACAATGCAGCTCCCTTCATATGGTACCACACTGTCGGAAATCCCCGTGGGCCTTCTCTGCGCACCATAGCCCCATGCACTAGAGCCATATTGCCACTAAAGCCCTTGCAACACTCCCTCCCACAGCAGCGGGCCACCGCAACCCACTCCCGGCACCGCCCAATGCCTCCACAACACCTTAGTGCTGCCTAGGGCCCTGCAGACCTTTGAGCCTCTCCCCTTTATGCTTTTTATGGGTCTGAGGCACGTGAAAGGTCTGATTTTGGCAAGAAAGGGGTGATTTCAAACATCTAAATCACCATGTCATCCCTCAAGCGCTCACTTGGTTGATGGAAACAGTTATGGCATGAGTTTGTACATACGGCTGATTCGTTGTATGACTATTGTTGGAGTATTTGTTACATGTGCCATTCATATAGATGGGTAAAAGGATCTCACTAGGATCCATCTACCCCTTCTAGGTCTTTAGTCCCACATCTACCAATTGTGAGATGTGGAGACTCAGTGAGGTGAGGGCTATATAAGAAGCCCCTCACCCCCTGTATCCAGTGAGAAAGTTCAATGAACAAATCAACCCATTGAGGCGTTCTCCCGTGGTTTCATCCAGCTCATTTGGGAGTAGGGTTCCAAGTTAAAAATCAAGTGTTCTTCAAAATTTATTATTTTATTCTAATATGCTTCCACATTCCTATTTACTAACATGGTATCAGAGCAAGTCGATGTTGGTTGATTTTGAAGATTTATTCTTGAAGATTTTTTTTCAAGATCAGTCAAGTTCGTTGTTTATTCGAGAATTGATCACTTTGTTCTTGAAGATTATTCTGAAGTTCGATTCATGTTGACATATTGGTTGAAGATCTATTCACATTCCAAAATTTGTAGGATTTATTTTGAAACCCTAATATTATAGAGATTTAAAATCATCCAGACTCATTGTTCAAGGTTCTACGGTTTCGTTCTAAAACCCTAATTTAGTAAGCAACTTCCAGGCATCACACAAAGGCGCAGGCGAAGCGATTCTCCATTCTCTCTCCGACATGGTGACACCCTATCCATTCCAGTCCAGTGGTGGCGCGAGATGGCATCTCCAGTGCCACCTCAACCCAAGAGGTGCATCCAGGCGGAACCCCAGAGCCAGACCCTCCATTCTCCATATCGACAGGGGCCTCGTACCTCACCTCCCAACAGGCGATCGCCCCCTTCTAGCTGCAACTCCAGATCGAGCCCCAAGCGGAGCCTCGCACAGCGCACCACGTCCACGACTCTCATCCTTGGAGATCCCACCAAGATCGTTCGTTGCGCACCCTCCTCCTGTGCGTCATTGCAGATCGCTCGTTGCACACTATCCTAGGTGGTGAAGGCCGCGCTCCAGGTGATGCCCGGCCAGGCGACGCTCCTTCGTTGCGCCTCCAGGCGTGATCATTTCCAGATGGCGACAACGACACTTCTTGTCGCTACTCCCGATCCAAGCGACGAAGGGCTCCCAGAGGGGGAACCCTAAGTCTATCGTGCATGCTTTGTATTAAAAAAATGAAAGAAGGGGGTTGTAAGGGCTGCAACAACAAAAAAAAGTCAAAAAATGGGAGAAAGGCCATCCAAAAAAAGGGAAGAATGATGGCATGTTTTACGAAAAAAGGGGAGATATGGGCCCAAATTTGGGTCGAGAGTTCAAAAAATTTCTTTTGAAAAAGGCGTGTATAATAAAAAGCCGTATAAAAAGTGTACTAAGCCTTCTCCCACAATAAAAAGCTGTATGCTGAAAAAATTAAATAAAAAAGGGAAAATTCCTAAAAAAATGCATCGACTTATTTACAAAAAATGTTTAAAAAATGTGAGAAGAAAATCCGGAAAAAATGATGATACGGCTTATTAAAAAAATTGATGGCTATTAAAAAATGATAAAAAAATATAGCCGCAAAGAAAAATCATTTGTGATGTTTTATTCTCCCCATCTCCATTTGTCTTTCCCTAACTTTGTCAATGTAATTATTTTCCGACAAGTAAGGGAGAAAGAGGGATTATATGTAGAGTTACAGGCTAGATTATCAGATTCTCCATATTCTAGATTCCAGGCCATTCAGATTTCAGACTCTACAGTTGTTGCAGACTCAACGCTCAGATTCTGAGTCTTCAGTTTCAGACATGCACATGTATGTGATTTTTTCAGATGAGCACATGTTTGCCATCATTGTTTGCGATCCCCGTCTTTTGTGTTTTGACCAGAGTTTTCATGTGTACCATAGGGACTCCAGAGTAGAGATCCCATTCCCTATACCATGTGGGCTAGGATTTTCATGTGGTTTCATAGGGACTCCAGAGTAGAGATCCTATTCTCTGAGGCAGTATGGGAGAGACCCAGTTCTCCGACGAGGAGATTTCTTCATACTCCATTCTCCAGCGACTGTGGACTTCGACGAGGATTGTACTCCACGACCTTTCAGTTCGGTCCTTTCAGAAATGGAGCAATTGTCCACATGTTGAGACGGGCCAGAGTTCTCCAGGTGGAGACTCATTTTCAATTGCAGTGGCTCTGACAGGCGCAGTCCAGAGCACACCCAGTTTGACTCACACTCCAACCCAGTGTTCCTCCTCACCTGCACAACATGAGAAGCAACGTCCTCGATAGCAACCAACAGTTGTGCACGTTGAGTTGATATTGTATGTAGTGTCATGTTGCGTGAGTTGAGATCTCTTATTGTTTGTCCAAGTTAAGCATTGCATGCTCCAGCTAGATAGGGAGTGTTGGAGTATTTGTTATATGTGTCATTCATATAGATGGGTAAATGGATCTCTTCAGGATCCATTTACCCCATCCAGGTCTTTAGTTCCACATCTACCAGTTGTGTGCGCCATGAACACCTCAAGGTCACGCCTCGCATCAATTTTAAGGAAAATGTCTCGTTTCGCCTTTCGTTGTTTTCAAACCTTGATTACGAGTTATAGACCATTCAGCTCATGAGCCTTCTACAGTGCAATGGAAGAAGCACATTCTGACACGAGATGAACCGGCCGACAAGACTAGGGTTAATGCCTCTTGGGTACAAGATGATGCGTACACACACATTTGGTTATTTAGTGCTCTTACATGGAGATAGTCAATGATATTCTACATCAGCTCACTGCCAAGGCAATATGGGACATCCTTACTGCTACCTATTCTCGGGCGAGGAATGAGATGAAGATACTACAACTCCAGTATGACATCTTCAGGGACAAGCAGAATGGACATCCTCTGCATACTTTCTATTCATCTATAGGCATGTTTGAGAAGCTTCACAACTTCATGCCTTCGACAGCGTCTCCAAAGTAGCAGAAGGTATATAGAAAAACACAACCATGATTTGAGTATTTCTGGGGGCTCTTGGCCTAGAGTATGTTGCCACACAGACTTAATTACTTGCAGGCACTTCCATACCTCCAATGAAAGAAGAATATAACAAACTCAACAGGATTACAATCCCTTCTTCAGACCCTACTCATATATCCTCGGCGATGGTCGCATCTCACAGCAGAGGTGGCTCTTCTCAATCAACGGTGACGCGATGCTTATGCTACAGGAGGTGGACGTCAACGTCAGCCTTGCACTTACTGTCACCGCTCTGTTCACTTCAAGGATACCTATGATCAGAAGTATGGTTATCCACATGACCTCAGATTTCAACGAAATTCTGCCGAATTTCGATCGAATTTTGGTTTCGACGGGTTAAAGAAATTCGACCGAAATGGCCAAAATGACCGAAATATGGGGGCCCTAGTAAAAAAATGACCGAAATTTTGATCAAATTCTTATAGGTCGGTCACCGAAATGGTGACCGAAACTGACATTTAGGGCATTAGTTATTCAGCATCTGCCAATGTCGCAGAGCATGTTAAGACTACAACTACTCCTACCATTTCTTCTGAGCAAAAGTTTGATGATCTTGTCTCAAGTCTGAGGGAGATCATTTCTCCTACTGTCAGACCCTCTAATACTCCTACAACTCGTCTAACATCGCTGCCCCAGCCTCTGCAACTATTTCAGGTATATCATATGCTCTTATTAGCTGTCACAAGGCATATATCTCTGAGTGAATCATGGATTCGGGTGCCTCTCATCACTCTTATGGAGACAAAGCCCAATTCTCTTCCTACAGATCAATCCATCCTGGCAGATCAATAATTATTGTAGATGGGACACGTTTTCTTGTAACAGGACAAGGAGAGATTCTGTTAACATCGTCTATGCACATGCAGAATTCGCTTCATATAACTGATTTTTCATGAATTTGTTATTTATTGATCAAATCACCAAAGAATTACATTGGTGTGCCATATTTGACTCCTCTACTCTTGTGTTTCATGATCAAGGTTTGAAAAAACAAAAGGCGGAACGAGGCGTTTTAGCTGGAAGCGAGGCGTAGCCTCAAGGCGATCGAGGCGTAAGCCTCAGTTTGTATAGGAAAATAATTACAAAATATATAATAAATATATTTATTGGTGAAGTAAAGTAATATGACAAATATATAATACATAACAATGTAATATATGATGATATTATGAAGATAAGAACATGGAAAAAAAGGATATGTCAATGCCCTAAACATTTCTACTAAATTGCTACCCAGTCAAAAGGAAATCGTTGGCTATAACTATCACTAAAATAGTTATCAAAAAGAGATTGCCTATAGTTGTCGTTATAGATATCCAAAATGTTGATATAAATCATATGATTTGAATCCTAACCGCATGATCTACCGAACCTAGATGAAGAACGATTTGATGTCCACCATGTGCCACCTTATATAGGTATTCGAATTCATACACAGTTTCTTATATGTTTAAGGGTGTAATAGTAAGAGTTCTCTAAAATATTTGGACATGTTATGGTAAATATGAATATGAAAGAGGTCAAATTTAAGCATTCATCTTGCATAAATATATACTCAACAACTAGACCTTTATAAACATATAAAAATACTAATAGGATTATTTACTTTAAAAAATGCTTGAAATAACCCCAAACGCCTCACCTTGCGCCTCGCCTCGCCTCGACCGCTCGGACATCTCAGGCGCATGCCTCAAGCAGGGGTCCGAGGCGGTCGCCTCGGGGTGTTTTTCCTCCGCCTCGACGCCTCGAGGCACGTTTTTGTAAACAATGTTCATGATATACTCACACGCAGGATGATTAAATGTGGTCGTGAGCAAGGAGGCCTTTGCAGATTGGTTCAGCCTATGTATGTCGGTGCTTCTTCCATTCCCATGAGTCAATCTACTCTTATGTGGGATCTTCGGTTGGGCCACCTTTCTCGACAGAAGATGTATCGAGTCCTCTAGAAGATTCCATCTCGGTCCACTTTTCATTGTGAGGCTTGCCAACTTGGAAAGCATCACCAATCTGGTTTTCTTGATTATCGGAGTTATAGTAGCAGTACTTTATTTGAGTTGGTCCATTTTGATATTTGGGATACCAGCTGTATTCCTGATCATCAAAGGTACAAATTCAATCATGTAATGGTTATTGATTTTTCTAGACTTTTATGGGTTTTTCTTTTGAAAAACAAGTCCAGTGCTAGTATGTTATCCAATCTTCTATTCATAAAATAAAGAATATTTTTTTGTTATTGTCAAGTATGTTAAAACCCACTTAAATGGTCTTGTGGTAGTGTAGTGTGCCTACCACCCAAAAGAGCAAGGTTCAAATCCCCCCTTGTTGTGGTTGTGTTCGGTAGTCGATAGCCAATGTAAAAAATAGTCGAATCCTTCAACACGGATTTGAGCAAGAATCCATGTAGTTGACCCTACTTATAGTGGGAGAAGGCTTCGCCATTTTTTATTGTTAAGTATGTTCGCTCTGACAATGCCTTGGAGTTCTAACTATATAGCTTCCTCAGTTCTTTAGGTCCATCGGCATTGTACACCAGAACTCTTGTTTATACACTTCTCAGCAGAATTGAGTTGTTGAACTTAAACACCGTCATTTTCTTGATGTTAACAAGATACTCCTTATTCAGAGTCGTGCTCCTTAATCTTTCTAGGGTTATGTGGTTCTTTCTTACTATAATAGGATGATGTCATTTGTGTCAGAAGAAAAGGTTCCTTTTTCGATTGCATTTCTCGATAATGATCTTTTCCTCTCAGTGGATGTCGTCCTCATGGTTTTGGTTTTGTTCACCATCTGGATCTTGATCATGACAAGCTCTCTCCTGGAGCTGTCAAGTATTTCCATCTTCGATCCGATTAGATGGAAATATTATGTGAGCATTGATGTCACCTATTTTAAGTCAGTCATATTTTTCTCCTGCAGGTGATAAGATGACCCATCTGAGTCAGGTGAGAAGGTTTACATTGCTCCTACGCCATCACCACCTCCATCCTTAGTTCCTCTTACAACAACAACACCATCCCCACCTCCTCCTGTGGTGCCTACTCCCTCTCCTGTGGTGTCTACACCTACTCAAGTGGCTCAACATTGCCAAATTTTTATACTCGCAAAACATCGACTGTCTTAGGATATGTGCCTTCCCATCATCCAACATGCTCCAAGTAAACTCTGAGCACTTGGTTTCTACTGATGAAATGGTGATTTGTCTACATCGAGGCCACTTTACAGGTTGAGCAGATCGCACCTCGAGTTATAGACCAGTCAGAGGATCTGAATCAACCCACTGCTCTTCGGAAGCAAAGACGCATTTGTGTTACGTATCCTTTAGCTGCCCATGTTATTTTAGAGCATTTTTCAATGGATTTCAAGATGTTTGTCATGGGTCTCTCATTTGTCGAGATTCCACTAACATATCGAGAGGCTAGGAGAGATGGTCAGTGGAGTCTTGATAGAGTAGCAGAATTTCAAGTGATCTACTACAGATCAGTCACGGTTTGTTCAGATGACTCAGAGAGGTAACATTATCATTCTGGTTTATGTTGATGATATCATTATTACAGGAGATGATGTACATGGTATTAGCACGGCTAAGGAGTTCCTTGGACAACAGCTTGTCACCAAGGACCTCGGTGAATTACGATACTTCCTAGGGCTTGAGTTCACTAGGAACCAACAGGGTCTTGTGATGACCTATAGGAATTATGTTATTGATCATCTTTCAAAGATAGTCATGGCAAATTGCAGACTTGTCACTACTCCCATAGATGCCAGCATGAAGCTAAACCAGTCGATGCCCTTTCACAATCCCATTTCCTAAATTAGACATGTCATTACACAATGTTGATTTCTGTTATTTCAGAGGACAAATGCAAAGATGGCTTCAATAGTTGAGCAATTTGAGTAACGAGCCACTTATATTTGTTTAATAGAAATCCAACCACTAACAATCAGCCGATGCCCTTTCATCTTCTCATTTCCTAAATTTTTTTTGAAAGCTGCAAGGTAGGGGGAAGCACTCGGAGATGCCCGCCCCATCAAAATATATTTATAACAAAACAAAAGGGAGGTTACAAAGCACAGATTACCACCCAAAAAAACCAGAAAAAAACACATGCGGCTCAACGCAACAACCACTCATCTACCAGCCTCCTTGTATAGCACTGCACATTTTCTTTGTAGAACCTCTGCCCCGAGAACACCAAATCATTTCTGCTACGCCAAATCGCCCACAGAATAGCCATTGGGTGAAGCCGCTCCCTTCTCGATCTCGCCCTATTTTCATACATCGCATTCCAGAAAGCAAGGAACTCGTCGAACCGACACCACAGAATCCCCGCATCCAGCCCTATCTGCGTTCAACAGGGCATGTAAAAAATAGATGGTCCACCGATTTGATAGCGTTGTCACAAATTAAGCATTTTTCGGAAATGATGCCCAGGAGTTTCACGCACCGATCACGCATCATCAGTCTCTTGCGCCTAAGAAGTCACATGAAAATCCCCACACGCTCTAGAAGATTGAGGCCCCAAATAATAGCACAGTTCTTGTTCAAGACCTCCGAAGCCGCCGGCGGTGGCCTAAAAATGGCACCGTACACGCGCCCCTAACCGAGAAGCAGCCCTCCTTCCAGAGCCAGTGATCTCTACCCTCACCAGGGGCACCCGCCGAAGCCAAAGAAGAGGCCAAATCGACAGCAAGACACTCCGCCTGCCCGAAAGGGATAAAAGATGACTTACAGTCATTTTTCATTTCCTAAATTATCTAAACCACGTGCTTAAGCCAACTGGTGAGTGGTGGTGGCACACCTGCCCTCTTATGTATATCCCTCTTTGCTGATGCAAGCTGCTAACTGCTAACTAACAGTTGCTGAATGCCAAGATCCAAGCCCAACAACGACGTTATTATCTCATTCCGTCCCTCCTGGTTAATGCCATGGGTGTCTAGTGTTGACGACATTGCAGAGAGCCAACTGTGGAGGCTCTCAAGTTGGGTGAGCTTTTGAATTTTTTATTTCAATTTCATTAGGATTTGTAATTGTAGATATCACTTAATCATTTACAAAGTTTTAAGATATCAATTTTTGTTTCTCTGTATCTCTGTTTTTATAAATAAAAATTAAGTAAATTAAAGGTGTACACAGATTCTTAAAAGCAGAGAAATAATTTCAGTTTATTATTATTTATGAGATAACAAGAGTACAAATCTATCTTTTTATGTAAAAAAAGAGCTAGCCATCTCAACTTTAATAGTAGTGCACCCCATTGACACAGCGAATCGGCTTATGGGCTGAATCGGTCCGGCCCCAGCTAGGCCGAACTTGGCTGTGAAGTATAGCTCACGGGCCGGCCTGGCCCATGGCCCAGCCCAGACTTTGGCCAGGTCTACTATTTATATAAGAGAGCACTATGACCCTTTTCATAATTCAAGTCATTATTTTATTTCCACAATTGAGGGAGATCTTCCCTTTTAGCATGTTTCACTTCAAGCGTTCATGGCTACGTGAAGAAGGAATCAAAGATCAGGTGGCTCTGTTCCGGATGTCCCTTGGTGCTTCTAGTTTGGCCTCCCAAGGATTTACATCAAAGTTGGAGGCGCTTCGCAAGATGCTGCTAGATTTTCGTTGTGAAATGCACTCAAAAGAAAGGAAAGGAGGGGGATCGCTCAAGAGGAGATAGTTCGCTTAGATCTGGTTGAGGATTCTAGGACCTTTTGGAGGAAGAAAGAATGGTTAAAAGGGAGAATCAGCGGATTCTGCTCGAGGAGGATAAGAAACAAGAGGTGGAGCGGCAGCAACTGTCACGTCAGTGATGAATGAGGGAGGGAGATGTTAATATGCATTTTTTCCATGTTATGGCTAATGAGAGACAGAGGTGTAACCTTCTCCAATCTATTGAGCTGAACGACAATCCGATAGAACGTGGACAGGCCATTGTGTTGTAGTGGCAAACATGGCCTCAAATTTCAGCGAAATTCGGTCGAATTTCTGTCGAATATCGATATCCAGTCGAAATCGAAATTCGACCGAAATGACCGAAATGACCGAAATAGGGGGGTCCTAGTACAAAAAATGACCGAAATGATCGAAATTTCGATCGAAATTTGACCGAAATTCCATCGAAATTCTGTTTTGGTCATCACCGAAATGGTGACCGAAACCGACATTTAAGGCCTTGGTGGCAAAGCACTTTCATCAGCTAAGAGGGAGGCGTCCCCACTCCGGAGCAATGTAGACTGGTAGAGAAGTCTTAAGGCTTTCAGATGAGCAAAGGTCTATAGTGGTGAGGCCTTTTACTCGTAAAGGGTTACAAGAGGCGAGAGACAATGTCTGGGTTGAACCCGAATGACTCTCCTGGGCTAGATGGTTTCCCAATTTCCTTCTTCGGAGAGTTCTAGAGTATGGATGGGCAAGAGCTGGTTGTCGTGATGGACGAGCTGCAACAGCAAATCAAGGAATTTGGGAGGCTAAATCGCTAGCTCACTTAACTTCCGTTTGGCGAAGGTGTTGCAGAGGGTGGAGGACATGCATCCGAATTGCACTCTCCAATGCGATCTACCTGATTGTGGTAAAAGTTCTTGCAAACCGTCTACAGGAGGTGTTGGGCTCCATCCGATTACGTAGACGACTTTCATTCTTGGGCGACAAATGATTGATAGATTGCCCATGGTTTCAGAGATTGTGGCGATCGACAGAGGGCAAAAGGCTTGCTTTGAAAGGTTGATTTCTCTGAAGCATGAGATTGTGTTGATTGGAAATTTATTTAGGCTTCACTGTCGCATCACGATTTCCCCGAGGAGAGGATTGGATGGATGAAGCGATGAATGATGACCCCTTGCTCGGTCCTGGTGAATGGTAGGCCGACCGGTGGTCTTTTCCAACCACAAATAGTAGAGCACCAGGGTTGTCCTAAATCATCATTGTAGCTGATGCGCTCTCGCGGATGGTGCTGTGTGCGGTTGACAGCTATCGTTATCATGACAACTCTCGAAGCGACATTTGATTCCACTCCTCAAGCATGCAAATGACACCATTTTTTGTGGCAGAAGCATTTGAGACAGTTGAGAATGTGCTTGAGGTCTTAGAACACTTTGGTTTAGTATATGTCCGCAGATCAATTGTGGCAAATGTATAGTTGTTCCCTTTGAGATAATGGAGACAGAGATCGAGGCTTGTTTAAGAGTGCTTGGCACTTAGAGAGGCTATCTTCCCATCAGCTATCTAGGTATAACATGGGGTAGTGGACGCTTGAGACAAAGTGATTGGTTGGTGTCAATAGAAAGGATGATACGAAAGCTTGCAGAGCGACATGCATCTTGCCTTTCGAAAGTTGGCCGCCTTATCATCTTGAGCGCAGTTCTTTCTATATTATCGATCTTTTTCTCTCTTCTCAATTACTAGAGGGTTAGAAGCCTCCTGAAGAAATTGATGTGCAAATTCTTTGGGCAAGGAGGAGAAAGACTCGTGGAAAGCCTTTCGTTAATTGAAGGATTGTGATGCTGGATAAGAAAGACTGTGGGCTCGGTGTGAGAGGCCTCGAAGAGATGAATCGGGTGTTGTTGTCAAAGTGGGTTTCGCACAATTGGGTGAGAATGATGATTTCGTAACCTGGCTCTTGCATTCCATTTATTGGGTTTCCTCGGATCTTTTGTGGCAGGAGTAGTTGGTTTCCACTGGTCAAGTTTTTGGAAGGGAGTTGTTTAGGCCGTGCATGTGATGTCATGCTTCATCAAGACGATCAAGGTTGCAAAAGTCACCAGTCGGTACTCGGTCAGCAAGGTCACTAACTATGGATTAATCGACAGTCGGAAGAGTAATCAGATTTAGTTGGGCATTAGTCGATTTGGAATTATTTTAATTAGTTTAAATATATAAATTAATTTTTATAACATATACTCTCATTTATATTCATATGTTTAGCATTTTTAATATTTTTAAGAGCTTAAAAAATTATAGCAAGAGAAGAAAAAATGAAGCAAGTTGAAAACAAAATGTTCGGTACATAGTACAAGCAGATGTTAAAAAAAACATCTACAACATGCCCAAAAAATAATACAAGTGAAAAGTAAGACAAGTGCCACAAGTCGACGGATTCAATCCTCAATGTCATCATCCAAGTCCAGCTCTTCTTCTTCACTGTTGCTTCTTCTTCTTCTATATCCTCAAGATGTAGCTCCTCCTCATTCATCGGCGAGCATTGAAGCTTGACGATGAAGTTCCCCTTCCACGTTCACCACGTTGGCTCCTTCTTGGTTCCAAATTCTTTTCGGCACCACTAGCATGTGCTACAACACCTCATGTCAGTCCGGAACCTGGATGGAAAAGCCTCCTAATCACGAGATGAGAGAGGATCTCTTTCTTTCTCAACTTGACGTTCCTGCAGATTGGAATTAAAACGCGCGTAAACAAGATCATTCAGTTTCTTTGTCTACAACATGTTTCCCTTCTTAGTATGGATCTAAAGACCAAAAAATTAAATTTATATTAATTACTAATTTAAATTTTACTATTACTAATCGAATTGGATGGGTGGAGTGGAGTCATTACCGAGTCAAATATACTCCCAGTTACGCTCGCATCCCTATGATGAAGACGTCGAGCTCAAGATTTTAATCGCCATAGCTTTCAAATGAGGCATGTCATCTCCATGACTATACCACCAATTAGCTATTGAAATAGAGAATTGGTCAAAATAATAAAATAAATAATTAACATTAATAGAAAACAATGACTGAAATACCCAGATCATAATTGCCACCATTTGCCATCCTCTGTCTCACAGCTAAAGGCTTGCCAAAATCTCCATGATCAAGTCTATATGCCGGAAGCTCGTCTCTGGTAATGGCATCTTGTATATATCCAAATCTGGATTAAATTTTTCCATGCACTCATTAAACCCTCTCCGGACCACAACATCTGGATCACCATGAGACTCAGTGTAGAAGAAAATTTGTTTCAAGTAATAAGCTGCTCGAGGAAATGGAGTATCGAGCCTCCCTTTGGTCTTGGAGGTAACAAAAAAAATGAACGACTAACGGTTCACAAAGATCTTTAGAGAGATTGGCATTCTAGCGAACATTTATATACTATTCACAAAGATGGGTTAAGTGGGGAGGCATGACCGGTGGGTGGAGATCCGTTGGACGGCATGGGCGACCTCTGCCAGGCTTGGAGAGGCGGTCCGATCAGCGGTTTCACGGAGTCTTTCTACGATGTGGCGGGCGAGGCCATCGGGCGGCTGGGTGCAGGGATCCAGTGCGTTGTTTCTCGTGCGGTAAGAATGGTCACAGAAGCTTTCGATGTCTCTGTCGTGGTGAGCTAATGTCCGCGTAGAGGTCGGGGGTTCTGTCTGGCCTCGGTGGTGAAGGTGGTCTTGGTCAGAAGCAGCCTGGCACGGAGAAGGGAGAGACCGTGTTGGACTCGTTCCTGGTGGGAGTGTGTCAGGACCGTGACCGAGGTCGGGCAGATGCAATGTCTAACATCGGAGGGGGGATCGGGGCCGCCTTCCGAGGTGATGTGGTGATGCTGGATGGCTCGTTGGTGTGTGTTCGGGGTCTCTCTCTGGTGGAGGCTCGGAGAATGGTCGAATTTTCCTGCAAGGCCCATGGGAAGGTTCATTGGCAAACTCCTCTGCTGCGGGATGGCGATGGAGTGGTGCCGCAGAGGGAGGGGATTTTCTCTGTCGGTGGCGTGCCTCTCGTTGTGCGAGGCTTAGAGGCAGTGCGCGAGATGCTTGACTCCGTGGTTAAGGTCTCGGCGGTGCTTTCTATCAGGCTGAGAAGTGGTCAGATGCCCTGCTTGGAGGTTAGGGGAATTGCGATGGCCTCCTCTTTCCCCGCCTCCCACCAAGTCTCTTTTGGAGGAGCACACTTTGCCTTGGAGGTCAGGCCGGAGGACCTACCAGCGGTGGAGGGGCGACAGTCGGAGGGCGGAGTGTTCCGTTCACAGGCGATGGAAAAAGCGGAAGGGGAAGAGCAACCTTTCGGAAGATTTCGAAGGGTGGAACCGCATTTGGAATCTGAGACGACGCATGACCTATTGCTTGATTGTGGCGGCCCATGTTGGTAGACAGGCATGTTCCTTGGGCAGTGTGGGGGTCGGCCCTGGAAAGCGTGCTCTATTCTCGGAAGTTGTGGCGGGCGTTCCTCACGGGTCGGGTCACGTGAGGGTGCAGCTACTTATGGTGGATTGGGTTTTCTGCAATCTAGTGTGGCGGTGGATGGATCCGGGATCCGGGCCACCCGCGGTCTCATCTGGAGTTGGGCGGATCTGGGTGTTCGGATTGTCCTGTGGCCTGAGTAGCGAAAAGCGGTTTCGGGGTGTCGGCCCTCCCGCAAACCCGCATGGCAGCAGATGGAGCGAGCTGCTCGACTGTTTCGGAGACCCGATTGGGTGCGACTCTTCAAGGATCTGTGTTGTGGCTTGGCAGGTCTGGAGTGTTGGCCGATGTGGGGCCCTCCAAGGCAGGGGCCACAAGCAGCAATGGAGCTTTGAGGGTTCTGCAGCAGTTCTCATCTGAGCAGAGCTCGGTGGAGCGTCCCAATCTTGGGCTGAGGGCGGCCTCGGCGGGCCAGGCAAGGGCAGTTGCTGGGGGTTGCATTCTCGATGGTGCTCTACTAGGGGGTTGTGGACGAAAGTGGCACCCACTCACTTGGTTCGTCGGCCTCTGCTTTCTTTGGGTCTGAATCGATGGTGGTGCATCCGGGACCGGTGGGAAGACGGGGATGCAAGGAGTTGGGCTCCAGCTCGAGGTCTCTCCCCGTGGTCGTATAGTCAGCTGGGAGGTTTGGGAGGCTGTATGTCAGGGGTGGCGTAGGGGAAAGAATTCGGTGGCGGAGGGTGGGTGTTTATAGTGCTGAGGGGCATGAGGTGCCGCGGGGATCCAACTCTGCACCGGTAGTAATGGGTCATGGTAGTAAAGGGTGCTCCGAGTCATGATTGTCACTGGCAGGGGAGACGGGGAGGGAGGTGTGGTGGATTCGGCCCTAGGAGAAGCGATGAAAGCGGGGGCAGAAGGGGCAGCGGGGCTGCATGCCGTTGGTTAGTCCTGGGAGGGGGACCTTGTGAGGGTCCTGGAGAGGGAAATGTTGAGGTGCATTGGTGTGGTGCCTCTGAAAGGTGCGATGTTTGTTCCTAAATGAAGCTCATCTCATAGAATGTGAGGGGTTTGGGGCAGGCGGCAAAGAGACTGGCGGTAGGAAGATTGGTGAGGGACCACGGAGTGGATATTGCTCTGTTTCAGGAGACCAAGCTCTCGAGTGATATGGAGGGGGCATGGAGGGAAGTTGGGGGTGGGCGCTTGGATTTGTTCAGATGTATTGATGCGGATGGGGCAGCGGCGCTCTAGTAGCGGGCTGGAATGAGAATGTGTTCGCTTTGATGGGAGAAGAGCTGCGAGGCCAATGCTCGATCTCGGTGTTTTTGCGACGTGCGTTGGACGGGGTAAACATCTTGGTCACGAATGTCTACGGGCCTTTGGGATGAGGAGGTGTCGGCCCTCTGACTGAGGACCTTTGCCGAGATAGGGAGGCGTATCCCGAGGTGTCGTGGATTATTGCTGGAGATTTCAATACTACTCTGCTACCTGAGGACCGTCCGGGAGGCAGGGGAGGTAGGGATGTCGGATCCGAAGAATTGAGGGGATTGGTGGATGACTATGGGCTGCAACTTTTTGATGCGGCCGGATGTCGGTACACATGGCGCAGTTCCAGGGCTCGTTCCCATATTGACATATTCATGCTTTCGGTTGAGGCCTTCTTATCCTTCCCTCTGGCGGAGGCTTGGGCGTTGTCGAGGGCGCACTCGGACCGTACACCGCTTTTGTGGTCGTCTGGGGAGGAGTCCCAGAATCGCTACTTCTTCCGCTTTGAGAAGGCTTGGTTGCTGGAGGAGGGCTTTCCGGAGGCGGTGGCGGACTTCTGGAGAAGCCTCGCTCCTGTGGGTTCTGCGACGAGTAGGTTTGCCAGCAAGTTGTGCGCGCTCAGGAGGTTCCTAATGGGTTATAACAAGGAGGTTCGTGCTAAGCGTCGAGAGAGGAGGCAGCTAGCTCAGGATGAGGTGGCTCGCTTGGATGGGTTGGAGGGCGAGCGATATCTATTGGAGGAGGAGATGGCAGTGAGAAGGGAGGCTCTTGCTGAGATCTTCAGGGAGGACAAGAAAGAGGTCGCCTGGAGGAAGCGATCGAGGCAGCGGTAGGTGAAGGAGGGGGACGCAAACACTCGTTTCTTTCATGTGGTGGCCAGTGCGAGGAGGCGGAGGAATCACATTCACTTGATTGAGATTGGCGGGGCGAAGGTGGAGGGGGACGCGGAGGTGGGGCGACGTTGCGCTTCCACTTCCAGGCGTTCGGGCGGCGTAGGCCACGGAATGGTTGGGGCTGACAGGGGAAAGGGGTGGCTACTATTTCATAGGATAAGGTAGAGGATCTGCTGCGAGATTTCACAAAAGAGGAGGCGCGGAAGGCGCTGCATCAGTAGAATGTAGACGGGGCCCCAGGCCCAGAGGGCTTCTCTGTCTGCTTTTACAGAGAGTTCTGGGAGATTCTCAAAAGTGATATCATGGCGGTGCTGGTTGAATTCAGGGACGGGAACCAAGGTTTTGAAAAATTGAACAAGGTGCACATTTTCCTGCTGCAGAAGAAAACTGAGCCGACTAAAGTAGAGGATTTCAGGCTGATTGCTTTATCTAACGTAATCTATCTCCTGGTTTCAAATATTATGGCAATTCGGATGACGCGAGTGATGGATGAGATCGTCTCCCCGGAACAGTCGACATTCGTCCCAGGGAGGATTATGGCGGATGGGTCTGTCATGGCTTCAGAGATCGTGACAGATTGGAAGAGATCTAGGACCAAGGGGGTGCTGTGGAAGGTGGATTTCTCGAAGGCTTATGACTGTGTGGATTGGAGATTTCTTTAGGCGTCCTTACTTAGGCGGGGCTTCCCGGAGAGGTGGGTGGCTGGGATCAAGCGGTGCATTATGACGACGTCGCATGCGGTGCTCGTCAATGGTCGTCTGGAGGGGGGATTCTTCCAACCCCAGAGAGGCATCAGGCAGGGCTACCCACTGGTGCCTTTGTTGTTTGTTATTGTGGCGGATGCCCTAACGGTGATGGCGAGGCTGGCGACGACAGAAGGGTGGTGGCCTGGTTACAATTGTGGCGATATTTCTATTCCACTGTTGCAGTATGCTGACGGCACGGTGCTGTTTTGGGGGGAGGATGAGGGACTCCGAAGGGCCTCCTTGGTCATGGGTATCTTTAGTGACATTTCCGATCTTCATGTTAACAGGGACAATTCGGTGGTTGTGTCATTCGGTCTTTCGAAGTTGGAGGTGGAAAGGGCTTCCAGGATGCTCGGTTGTTCGGTGGGCGCTTTGCCTATCACCTACCTTGGTTTGCCACTGGTGGCAGGACGCCCGAGGGTGGGGGATTGGAATTCTCTGATGATGAGGTAGGAGGGAAGCTGGCAGGGTGGGAGGCGAGATTACTTTCGAAAGGCAGAAAGTTGGTCCTATTGAAGCATGTGCTTTCGGTGATTCTGATTTTCTATTGCTCTATTAGGGTCTTGTCGGTCGAAGTTTGCAAAATAAATGAGGTCTTGATGAGAAGATTTTTTTGGTCAGACGGGCGGCAGGCTAGGGAAGGCTTGCATCTGGTTATTTGGAATGCTATGACGAGGAAAAAAAGGGGGTGGAGGGGTTGGGGATCGGGAGGGTAGGGGATATTAACAAGGCTTTTAATGAAGAAGTGGATGGTGCGTATTTGGGGAGATTCGGAGAATAGGCTTCTTAGAAGGCTTTATGGGGTATCAATGTCGCTAGAAGTGGATTTAGGGCATCTACCGTCGTCATTATGGAGAGGTATCACGTAGGTGGCCCCTGAGCTGAGATCGAATCTGAGGCCATCGAATCTGAGGCCTTTGGGGAATGGAGGGTGTTTCCGCTTCTGGGAAGATGACTGGTCTGGGGAGGGGATGCTTGGGGATCGTTATCCCAGATTGAAGCAAATAGCGGCGGATAGGAGGGTACTCGAGCAGGAGGTGTGGGAAGGAGGTGTCTTCTCACCGATTTTTGTGTCAGAGCTTTTGGACCAGAGATGCGAGGAATACTTGGAGTTGTAGGTTGCATTGGTGCAAGGGGTGGTCCCCTCAGTAGGTAGGTAGCACTATATGTGGGGTGATGGGAATTTCTCGATGAAGAAAGCTTAAGGTTTCTTCGCCAAGGATGGGGAGGAGGTTGTCGCCGGGGAAGTTGCAGAGGATATAAAGCTGATCTGGAGGAGCAGGGTGCCTTCTCGTGTCAAGTTTATCCTGTGGCAGTTCAGGCTCGTAAGGACTCTCACGAAGGCGCGCTGGGGGCAGATTCTTCGAGTGGACAATAATATCTGCAACAGATGCAGCGTCGAGGAGGAGGATGCAGACAACTTATTTTTTTTCTTGCTCTCTCTCTTCTGATGTGTGGGGCAGAGCTGGCATCCCTTGGCTCGATTCTTCAGGCTGTGTGACTTTTTGGAGAGATATTAGAGCGTTTTGTGGCAACAGCCGCGAGGATTTTATACCGCCTTTTGCGTTGCTTTGGACGATTTGGTGTGCGCGGAATGTTGTTTTGTTCAGAGGGGAAAGGTTCCGGTCTAAGAATGTAACTGAGAACTGCAGAGCGCTTTGTAGAACCTAGAGCATGTAACTATGTATTTCCTTAACACTAGTATAATTAATATACATTGAGGTGGATCCCATCCCAGTAGGCCACCCATATTTTTATTCAAAAAAAACATCCACAAAAAATTTATAAGACGACTTCACACCATTGACTGATGCAATTATCTTCCGCTTGGCCCCTTCAAGCCCTCTATAGATAAAGTACATGGATGGGCATCGATCTGCATCAACCACACGCAATAAACGAACCAGTGAGTGAAAACTCTGATAGCATGTGTTGTATGGTTCCAGAATGTAGGAATGAATACAATGGAACTCGTTGCTTCTCCCTTCTTACTCTTATACCAATTGCAGTTTCTCCACTCTTCTGAGGAAAACACCAATGCCAACTTGTCTTTCTTCTCATTTAGGCTCTCAAGAGTGAGAAAAGTGGTTGCAAATCTTGTTTGGTCGGGTCTTACAGTGTCCCTCTTGCTGGTGAACTTTCGCATCAAGCTTACAGTTTTGGTATGAGATTAGATGAACACCGTAAGCCTTTTCGCCTTTGTGATTGCACTCCTCACCTTCGTCTCTCTGCTTATCTCCTCCAAAGAAAAATCAATGGAGTGCACGGCACATGGAGTCCACCAAATCTGCAGATATTTGGTGACCAACAATCTTCCCGCTGCTACATTGACAGATGCATTATCCGCCACAATTTGAACCACTTTATCCACTCCCACTTCATTCAGACACTCCTCCATCAACTTGCAGATGTATTCCACAGTGTGAGCCTCATCTCAGGCCTCCATGGACTTCAAAAATGAAGTCCCCAAGGTGTAATTGACACAAAAATTGACGATGCTCCTTCCTTGCTTGTCCATCCAAGCATCAGTCATCAAAGAGCATCTCGTTGACGTCCACATATCACGATAGCATTGCAAGTCATCGTGAATCTCCTTCACTGCCTTCTTCAGAAGCGGACCACTAAGCTCATACTCTGTGCGAGGCTTTAGTCTATGCCCATACTTCTCAATCGCCTCCACCATCTGCAAGAAGTTTTTCGTCATTAATGCAACTAACGGAATCTCCGATGTATATGTCCATTTAGATTTGTACGAAGTAAGCCTATCACGATGATCCTTGGAGAATGCATCCTTAATGGTCATCTGACGTAATGACCCTTCCATTGCGACAGTCTGCTCCAAGGATTCTGAGACTCGTGATCTCTTCGTCGAATCCACATCTCAGTGACATCAACTTCCTCCCTCATCTCATGAACATCAGTGGCTTTCTAGGACTTTTTCCTGGCAACATCATAAAAGTACGTAACCATCTTCTTCTTTGTTTCCTCATCCACCTTGGGAGATACAGCTCCGTTCCATCTTCGGTGTGCTAGATGTTGCTTGAACTTGTACACACCACCCTTGACATCTTCTTGCACAGACTGCAAGTGACTGTATTTGGATACGTACAATTCACAAGGTAACCGTATTGCCATGCACGATCAATCGATTCCGACGACACGTAAAAAGACGAGTCACTACCAGAAGTGACGTTCGCTGGAGGTGTAGCCATCTACATAGTCAATAAACTCACAATTTAGGCAATCAATAAACACAAAGCTAACTAAACTCACAAGTTGAACTTCCTAATTAACTAACAAAATTACAAGTTGAATGAAGAGAATAAATAACAAGCAGACTGATGACAATAATATAAGAATTTCTAAGTTGAACAAATTGAACATATAAGCTAATCAATACCAATCATATAAAAATTTATAAGTTGATCAACTTGAACATATAAGCTAACCAATGCCAATCATATAAGAATTTTTAAGTTGATCAAATTGAACATATAAACTAACCAATGCCAACCATATAAATATAAGCTAACCAATGCTAACATATATGCAAAAATTTTCTAAATTAACCAACATTTAAAGAATAATAAACAAAAGAAATAAACCAAGCAATAAACATCTAAGCAGCATGCGCATCATCAATTAAATCTAAGTTTTACTCAAAAAATAACCTAACAAGCTAACATTTTTAATCTAAGATGCAAATTAACTAGATAACCTAAGGGTTCGTTTGGTTGCAGGGTTGGGCAGGGTTGGGTTGGGTTGAGTACTATTCACAGGGGTACAATCTCCTCACATTTTACTATTCACCCAGCCCTGTGAATAGTACCCAACCCTGTCCAACCCTGCAACCAAACGAACCCTAAGCATTAATAACTAAAATCAAGCAATAAACCAAGCAAAAAAGAAAAAAAATCAATTTTTTGAAACCGTAACCAGCTCAGGGGGCGACAAGTCAAGATCCGAGTTGCTACAGAGGAGGGCGACGGAGGACCGGGTCCAAAAGGAGTCGACGTACGATCGTCGACGACGCGGAGGAGGAAGCGACGACGCGGTGTAGGTCAGGGACCTCGAGCAGCTCAGGGGCGACGAGGGAGTCGGGAACGAAGGTTTGGGGTTCGATTTCGACAGAAACCCCAAAACCTTATTTGGGAGGGCAATCGGGTATTTGGGTATTGGGGCCATTTTTATTTTTTATTTTTTGAAATTTCCTTGTAAAAATTGGCCGCTTAGTCAGCCGACTAAGATGTTTAGTCACCCGGGTCGATACGACTATAGGATGACTTGGCCTGGTCGAGTCGGCTATCCCCCCCCTCCGACTCAACTAGTCGGGCCGACTAGTCAGCCTAGACGACCGACTTTTACAACAGTGAAGCCAATGATGAGGGATGGAAGAGGTTTTCGCTTTTGGACCGATGATTGGACTGGGAATAGGGTGCTTTATGATCGCTTCCCATGGTTTCTTGTGTTGGCTTCAAACAATGGGATCTCGGCCAGAGAGGCTTGGGAAGGGAACAATTAGTGCCATCTATTCCGCTCTGAATTGTCTATCTAGAGAGGGTGGAATTCTTAGTGCTTATGGAGTTCCCGGTAAGGGCAAGGACTCCCACAGCAAGGAAAGAACATTCGTCCTGGACGGATGACAGCTTCGATGTTAGCAAGGATTACAGGGTCTAGGCATTGTCTCTTCGGGCACAAGCATCTTTGGAATTGGAAGGTCTTGTTGTGCATCAGGGTAGTCCTTTGGCAACTGAGAGCTAGTCCGTTCTAGGGATATGGCTTGTGCAAGAGATGTTCGTTGGAATGCAAGAACTTGGATCACTTGTTCTTCACTCGTTGTCTTTCTCGGCGTGTATGGGAAAAGGTGGATATGGAAATGATATCGACGGCTTAAGCAAACACTTCCTAGATCTTTTCGGACTGGCAGAGGGATGGCTCTGGGCCGTGCAGAATTTGGGTGGTGGGAATTCTTTGGTCCATCTAACCGGGAATAGTCATGTTGGAATTCTTCGAGACTCCTGGTCTTTGTAACATTATTAACTTGTGAATACAGACGTCTACTCAACGCCTCATCCTTTTGACTTCAAAAAACAATCCTTGATTTTTATGGATTGCATTTCTACTATTTCACTCTAACAATCATCCTTTTTTCAGTCAATTTCCCCCCATTTCCCCATATTATGACCTCTTGGGCACATCTCCGAAAATTAAAAAAAAAGTACCAAGCTGCTCTGATTGGGTTGAAACCAATATAAATCAAACAAAAAGACAAACAGAATCCCACCAAGGCTTCTGCCTTCTCCAAGAATCCTTCTCCAAGAATCAGGAACTCGTTTGCTTCTGTAAAAGAAGGGTACTAATGATGAAACCTATCTGCGGAAGGGTATCACTGCCCTGTTATATTTTCATCATCCTTTTCTTCTCTGTTCAAGCTAATTGGCTTCCCGATTGGATCCCACCTTCATGTAACGTTTTCCTAGCAGCCTTGCACATTCTTCATTGCCTCATGCAAGATCAACCTGCTTAGACAATAAAGGGTCCTCGCCATGGCCTCAAATTTCAGCGAAATTCGGTCGAATTTCTGCAGAATATCGATATCCGGTCGAAATCGAAATTCGACCGAAATGACCGAAATGACCGAAATATGGGGGTCCTAGTACAAAAAATGACCGAAACGACCGAAATTTCGATCGAAATTCCACCGAAATTCCATCGAAATTCTGTTTTGGTCGATACCGAAATGGTGACCGAAACCGACATTTAAGGCCTTGGTCCTCGCATCACTTCTTCAACCACTCACAGGGTTTTGAAACCCATCGCCTACAGCATTTTGGAGTGCACGACGACATCACCAATGGCAGCCCTCGATTGGTATCTTGTGATCTGTTATCTGTGACCACGCACAGAAGCTGCACACAGTCATTACCTTGTCTACACCAGACTTCTTGTACATCCTTGGGTAGCTCAAATTACGCCAATTGGAAGTACCACATTTGTTATTGCCACTGTACACTCTTAATCGCACTCTTAAACATAACCAAATTTAAAATAAAATAATCGAAGATAAAAACATAAATTTGAGAATTATCAAATTCAGAAATAATACCATATGGAAATATGAAATGTAAAAGCGAACTACAGAATAACAAACTAATTAAAGCAATAGGCAATGTGTGCTTGAGTTTACTTGGAGCCCTGTTGGAGCTGGATGAAATCGTGAGAGAAGCTATAAAGGGATGGATATTGAATTATGCTTCTCAAGAAACAGTATGGATTGTGTAAAGCATATTTATAAGCTCTATACACCTATCTCCCTTTCTCATTTTTTATATGGACTAATCTTGAATTCCACATTTATGTCTTAATTCTTTAATTCTATCAACAATAAGCATTTCCGTGTGGAAAAATGATCTTCAGATATACTTAGTGATCAGTGTGAGGTTGGTCCCTCAATATTGCTCGAAAAAGGTCAGCATTACCAGAAAGTTCTGCAACCTCCAGAAAGTTCTGCAACCTCTTCTCCAAGAATTCTGAGCAGAAAGTTAGAGTCTGCAAACCTCCTTCGGACCATACTTCCACCACTGACACGTCCTGGTTAACACCAAGTGCAAACAATCTTGAGAAGAGACTGCAAAAAGCCCCTCACTCCGACTAGCATGGTCTTAAATGTCGATTTCGATGTCATTTTATCAAAGCCAGAAAACCGACATATCATCAATATGTCGCTGACACGTCGCTGGTGTCACCAAAAATAAAGGAAATGGCTATAAAGTTTTATTCTTTCTGAAAGTTAAGGTTTTGATGTTCTTTAATCAATAAATAAAATACAATACACATTATTTGCTAAATTAGAGAGTAAATACAACTTTTGTAGTAGTATTGTCATCCTAATCACTGCACAAGCTGATATGCAGTATTGTTGGCATGTAATTAGAATTTTAGTCATATATAATGCATAAATAACTCAAAATAACAAATGACACAATCTCAACAACAACAAAGCTGTTAGAGAATATTCTATGTGGCTATTTGTTAAGAGAATAATCTATAGAGAATATCCTATAGAATATCCTCCCTTGAGCACCTATATAAGGATCGCCACAACTCCTGTACTCATTGAAAATTCCAATTGAATATCCGCTCCGTTGAGGGCTTCTCCCGTGGTTTCATCCCGCTCCTTAGGGAGTAGGGTTCCACGTAAATCTTTGTGTTCTCCATATTTTATGTTTCATGTTTTACCGATTCCGCTTCCGCTTCTCTGATTTTAACATGGTATCAGAGCAACGGTCCTAGACCGAAGTCTAATACCCTAAATCCGCCGCCACCACCAGCCCTCTCTCCGCCGACAAGGAGAGAGGGCTGGACCTCCTACATCTCTTGTAGATTCCATGGTCTCGCGCAAGGCAGTTCGAGTCCCCAACAGCACCAACTGCCACCTCCAGTGACACCTAAAGCGTCGTCCGAAGCTCCAACACGTCATGTCGTTCCTCTGGCGGCTCCGGCACTGCCTGGAGCCCTGCCCTCCAACAGTCCATGCTTCATCACGACTTGTTTCTACTAACTTTTTGTTTCTCTCAACTTCATGTTACATATTGTTTATTCTATCAAGTATGGGAGAAGGGGGGAGTCAGAGATGATTCTTAAGGACGTTTGTTGTCGTAGCATGACTGACGGACCGACACTCCAGACTACTACTCAGATCATCCGTATTCACCTAGCATTGACTTCTTCGTCAGGGCGTATATTTTACAACCCGACTGCTACTCTGCGCTGGATTTCTACAACGATTCTTCTCCATGCACGACAGAGATATGTTCTGGTGACCTGCAGGCACGACAGAGTTACGTTCCGGAGACCTGATATCGCAGCGACTCTACAGGCATGACAGAGATACGTTCCGGTGACCTGAAAGCCGCAGACCCGTCCTCGTGCAAGGTCTTCTACCAGCAGCGGACTTGTATTCTTTTTGTGATATATCGTGTGAAGATGTGTTGTATACTTTCCTTTTGTTGAGGTGCAGCTTTCACAGCTCCAGCTTGAGGGGGAGTGTTAGAGAATATTCTATGTGGCTATTTGTTAAGAGAATATTCTATAGAGAATATCATATAGAATATACTCCCTTGAGCACCTATATAAGGATCGCCACACCTCCTGTACTCGTTGAGAAATTCCAATTGAATATCCACTCCGTTGAGGGCTTCTCCCGTGGTTTCATCCCGCTCCTTAGGGAGTAGGGTTCCACGTAAATCTTTGTGTTCTCCATATTTTATGTTTCTTGTTTTATCGATTCTGCTTCCGCTTCTCTGATTTTAACAAAAGCCTTTCCCCACATTAAGCAGGGACGGCTACATGGATTCTTTGCCTCCATTCAGATCTATCTTCGATCATTCTCGGGCTTAGATCCAAAAAAACTAAGATCTCTTTGTATAGTCACATTCCAACACTTCTTGGACCTTGCTCACCCTCTCTTAGCGGGCTCAACATCCCAAAACTGGCATCTCCTAACCGGTGCATCAGCTGACTTCCTTTGCAAATGGTCAAACCACCTTAAACGATTTTCCCACACCTTATCCTCGATCGGAGCTACAACTTTCCTTCCGATTGCATCATTCCGAATCTAATCTTTACGTGTGTGTGTGTGTGTGTCCACACATCCACCTTAGCATTTTCATTTCTGCTATTGTCATTCTCTGCGCATGTCTATGGTTCACAGGCCAACATTCAGATCTATATAGCATAGCATGTCTCACAGTTACTTTGTAGAATTTTCCTTTGACTTTCAAAAGAACTTTCCTATCACATAGAATAATAGAGGCCCCTCTCCGCTTTAGCAAACCTGCATTTATTCTATTCGTAACATCTCCATCAATTTCCCCATCATGTTGCAAAATAGATCCCAAGTATCTAAAAGAATCTCTATTCTGAATGTTATCGTCACCAATCATCACCTCGATTTCTTCACCACTGCTTCCATCAAAAGTGCACTCCAAATATCAGTCTTAGCCCTACTTATACAAAATCCTTTAGTCTCCAAAGCATGTCTCCAGATCTCAAGCTTCTCATTTACTCCTCTGGTCTCATCAATCAACACAATATCATCAAAGAATAACATACACCAAGGTATCTCATCATGAATGTCTGACATCCAGATCCGAATCAACCGAATCTAAAGCTGAACCGACTCGATTAGGGTCCATATGGTACGATAAAACTATCGATCAATATTAAATGATCTGAATCGATCCACCTATCGCAAATCAAAATTCATTTGGGATCAATCGATCAAAAATCAATTGCATCGTAAAGAGTGCCATGAGAAAAGTCATAACACAATCAGAAACCGCAAAAATAATCAAAGACCGCCATAAAATTCATATAGACGAAATAAAACCAACAAAATCGATCGTTCGTCAATCGGAGGTCGTTTGACAATTTGAAATTGCAAAAAAAAATTAATCGCAAAAAAATACCGTATTTCGCCAATTTCTCACTCCATCTTGGATTAAAAAAGTATGGAAGTTTGATCGTCATTTAGAGACAGTCGAAACGAAATATTGTACATCTGAATGGGAGATTCATGGTGGAAATACGGATGACTTTGATATTCCAAATAAGAGAGATAAAGGTTTAAAAAATAAATAATATATATTTTCATCACAACAACCTCTCCGCTTGGCTCCAAACCCTCCTCCATATGTCAACGCCCAAAGCCTTCACCTTGTTTATATAAACCCATGCATCCCTTTAAATTCCCCCAATTTTCTCTTAGAACACCCCAGTCGAGGGACCCTCTTCCTCTATTTTCGTCTGGAAGCTGGTGCACACAGCAGTCCATGTTGCTCCTTCACATGGACTTGTTCCAACAGCTCTCCAGTGATTGTTGTTGTTGTTGTTGTTCAAAGCAGCCACGAGCTGATGCTTCCTTCTTTCCAAGGAGTTGATGCTTCCTTCTTTCCAAGGAGCTGCAGCCTCCATTCACGTAGCATCTACTGGTGCTACGTTTGCCTTTGATCAACAACAACAGCTAGGGGCCAAAGCTGCTGCTGCTTCCCCTTCAGCGGTTGAAGCTCCAGTTGAAGCCTCTGCTGCTGCTCCAGCACAGCAGACTCCTGTTGGAGCCCCTGTAGCAGCCCTCTTGCAGTCATTTGTTGCATGCAAGATCAGCAATTCTTTCTCCATTTTGGAGACCCAAACGAGGTACAATCCCCGACCATCTCTTATTGCCATCTGTCTTTAGAACCTAATCATACAACATGATTAGGTCCCGGTTTCATATCTTAAAAATTAAAAAAAATAGGGATGTTTTGCATGTCATTATGCCCAATTTCATACCTAATAATGTGCATATGATGGGTTTTAAAACCATAGCAAATTGTGAGTCAGGTAGCTGCTTCTTGTTTGAAATGGAGGTGTGTAGATAATAGCATGAGTCTTTTTAAATTTTGATTATTAGATTTGGAGTTGTGATTGCTGAATTATGAGTAATAACTGCAGAGGTTTCATGTGTCCACAGATGTTGTTGTAAATTGTATATTTGTATAAATGAGTTCTTAGTTATTCTGATTTAAGTTGTTGCACTTTTTGACCTCTTAGTTTGTGTGATAGGGAGAGTGCTCCATTCTTCACAAATCAGAAAAATCGTTATTTTCAAATGAAAATAGTAAAATTACATTCTCAAGTTACATATTTCATGCAAATTTCGTCAATCTTTCAATTAAAACGAAGTTGTCATTATCTTCTTGTGTTCCTGGACAAATACTACCTAGAGTGCAGTGTTTGATCATATTGATGTCAAATTTTAGATTAAACATTAAGCTTTCATGATAATAAGAGTGAAATTTTAGAGATAAGATTTAGGGATTCTTGCATGAATGTTCTACTCTAAAAAAACTTCTGATCTGTGCATTTTAGATCTAATTTCAGATCAGAATTTTTATTTCCTGTTCTTGGAATTTAAAAAATGGGATATTGCATGTATTTGCAAGGAATTGAACTTAGATCCAGATCCAATGAGTAGCTTCTAATATCATGATTGTAAAAAAATGATAACCTGTGAACACAAGGACTGATTATCTTCATGAAATAAGCTTTTAAGTATACTCCACTAATTATAAATCACTATTAATAAGATAGTAGACAAGATACCTAGATCTGTAAAGTTGGCCACAGAAGAGATTGAGAAATGAAGGTGTAAATAAGTAAATATGATGGTGAATCAGTAATGTCAATTAATAGTGCTGGTCACGGTGACCCTTACACCTGACCGTGTGAAGGCACGGTGACCCTCAGTTGGGTAAGAGATAAGAAGTCCAGTTAGGACAGCGGCCGCCTAGTGCACGGGTCTAGGATCCCAATCCTTTGTACAAGTTTACGCGAGCTCGAAGTGCTTTTACGCTTCGTTGGGATCCAGGTGTTTGACCAGTTCCACTGACCATGTTTTCAGTAGGGTACGTAGGCAGGAGAACCTTTGGTTTTACTTTTCGAGCACGTTTTGCCCGTACTGGTCGGGCCGATTTTGGAGTGTCTTGGATTGGAGAGTCTATCCCACCCGTCCCAAGGGCGTAGTTTTGGAGTGTACCTAGCCCTCTCTTGGACCGCAATTCCACTGCAAGGGTAAGACAGAAGAGTCTCTTAGGAGGCTTCCTCGTCGCTTGAGTTTCGGTTATTGTTCCGCCAGTAGGTCCTGGCAAGGAAAAGATTGTTGTCAGGTGGAGTTGAGTTTGGTTATTGTTCCTCCAGTAGGTGCTGGCAAAGACAGAGATTAGATCCTCGAAATCATCAATTATCATTCATTAATTATCAACATATAGTAAGATCCATCTTCACATTTGACATCTCACAACAATGAAAGTGAACGTAAAATCATCTATATCAAAATAAGAAATATTACTTGGACGTGTTGGGACTTAGTTAGGATGCATTACACCCCAACACATGCCTATGGAGGCACACTAACCCTAAGGCATCTTTCCTACCTTAGAGTCATAGTGTGAAGTCTCACCCGGACCAAGATCACGGACTATCTGCTGAGCTTGAGAAATTAGAAAAGGAAAAAAATCAGCATAGGAGACACAATATCTACACCTACTAAGATCCACCAACATGACTTATACATAATAAAATGATGATAGCTTAAATATGGATTTTATAATTAAATGAAAATAGTAAGAATGAGTAGTTGAGGTTGTGAGTAAACAAGAGAATTTATATACAAGGACAACTTGAGAACCAACTTTGCACGCAAGTAGCTGATTAAATTTACATGTTAAACACCTATCTACTTGCTTTCTTTTGAAACCATTGAAATACATTCTATTTTTAATAAATTAGATTATACTCAACCTTTGTTGACATTTTTTTTCTTCCCAACATGGATGGCAGGTAAACACATGCATCACAGTAGTCTGACAGTTGGACCTTGAGCTTCCATGATTCAGACGTTCGTTTTTGACGGTACACATTATAGCATTGTAAAGATGATGTAACTCTTTGTGCTTATTTTTCTCTTCTGATGTATTTTGGGATACATGTAAAGAATGTCAGTTTCTTTTGACACATGCAATGTTATATGGAAATTAATACAAATAGCTCTTGGTGACATCTGTAGTTCTGTGGTGGTTTATTAATTTGTGAATGTCATTCAAAACGCGAAAAATTTTCACTCGTTTTCTGTAACCTAATGTGATCAGTAGTGAATGTGGTACTGTGAATGTTGTCTAAACGGGTAACACGAATCCCGAGCATCTCACAGAATGTGACTTGTTAATGCATCCATAATAAAAGTAAAAAGGAATAGTCTCAAAGCTAAACCTTGATGCAGACCAATATTGATGTCAAAATAGTCAGTCTTCCCAGACTGGAACCTTACACAAGATGAAGCCATATCATACATATCCTTTATGAGGTTAATGCATAGAACAAGTACTTGTCTCTTCTCCAAAACACTCCACAATATCTCTCGTGGGACAGAATCATAAGCCGTTTCCAAATCAATAAAAATCACATGGAGATTCTTCTTTTAGCTTTATAAATCACCATTGCTCTCCTAAGCAAGTGGATTCAATAGTTGAGTGACATGGCATGAATCCGAATTGATTTTCTTTTACTTCGAAAATTTACCTCAATCTTCTTTCTATCATATGTTCCAAATTTTCATATTGTGACCCGCCAGCTTGATACCTCTGTAATTTGAACAATTTTGAATGTCTTATTTGTTCTTATAAAGAGGCATCATGATGCTTCTCCTCCAATCTTCAAGCATTTTCTTGCTTCGTCAAATAACAACAAAGCATTTTCCCACATTAAATAGGGTCGACTAATAACATTGGATAAATTTGTAAGCCAAGTCAAACCACGCTCACCTAAAACTCTCCATACTTCTGTAGGAATGTCATCAGATCCTACACCTTTCCCATATCCCATAACCTTCAAAGCCTCCTCTTCTTCCTTCCTTTGTATTCATCTATAGCTTGCATGATTCAAGTAACTTTCACTATTAGCTAGATCTCTCAAAGTGATCTCTATATTTCCTTCCCCAATAAAAAGCTTATGGAAATACTGCTTCCATCTAGTCTCTGAATCCTTCTGAGTAACAAGCATGTGACCTTCCTCATCCTTAATGCACTTCACTTGAGAAAGGACTTTGGTCTTTCTTTCTCACAAACTCAAAATTCATAATATAACAATATAATAATAAGAATAGTTACCATGTGAATAGGTTGAAGGAAATTCATCGTTCGTCAAATGTCAGAACAGAAATAAAACTACAATAAAAATAACATTATAGAAAAGTGAACTTGTTAATGATAATCTTGAGATGCCTTAAATCATAACACGTTCGTTCAATCGAACACAGTGTAGAGCGCTTTGCTATACAACCAAAAATATCAGTCGGTGAAGCCCGCTATCTAGACTCATTGTTCAAGTTAGATAGTCATGTAAATATTTGTTTTAGGAATCGATGCACGTGTATGCATGTACAAAATACATTATTTTTTTAATAGAATGTAGAAAATATATTATGGCTAACGTATATGTTCATTGGGAAGGTAATTTTGGCGATATAGGAGTTTCAAAAAAAAATTTTGGCGATATAGACGAAATTGGGCTCAACTCAACCTCGTTAGAGTTGAAGGAATTATTATTGACATATCGACGATATATCGCCAATTCCTGAGAAAAAGATAGAGGGGTCTTTTGATATCGTTGATCTGGACATAACGAAATATCGATGATATTTCATAAGAATGTCACAAAATTTAAGGTCATGACGACTAGTCATCTTTCATTATTGAAAAGATGTCTATTTCCAAAAACATGGTGCAAGAATGGCTTCATGCCAGGAAGAATCGAGCGCGCGCCTCTCTATAAAGCAGTTGGCAATATAGCCACGAAGTTCCCCTCCAATAAGGAAGAGAAGCTGCAGAAACCACTAAAAAGTTTGCATACCATACAGTCCTTATTTTTTTTCAAAAAAGGGGGAAACACGCAAAAGGTGCCCACCCTACATGGATTAATTACAAGAAAACAACATTATAGGAGCCAAGACTCGATGAGGGTCCGTACATGATGCATTACATTTTCTATGTAGGAACAATCAAAACGGATAACAACACCATTCCTAGACAACTAAAGTGCCCAAATAATTGTAAGAAGTAGGAGCAACTCCTTGTTTGAAAGGAATTTGGCATTGAAGATCGACTCCCGAAAGCTTGTGAGGTTGTTGGTATCCACCTGGTCGATGTCTGGCTCCCCGCAAATTGGTTTCATATTCTCGCAAGTGAAAAAAAGGTGATTGATCGTCTCCATCCCCTCTTCACAAAGAGGGCACGTGTTATCAGTACCCAAGAAAAGCCTTAACCTTCTATACCTGGTCATAACTCTCACGACTCATAAGCCAAAGACTTTGATGTATGTAGGTATACTCAGGTCCCATAGAAACCGGCAGTCTCGGATCAGTTCTTTTGGTATCGGCCATAGTAACTTGTCAATAGATTTGTATGCACATCAAACAGTGAAGTTTTCGTCTCTATAGATCCAATGGTTTATACCAGTCACATGGCCCTCAATGCTACCAATAACCTCTAAAAGCTCCAGAAAATCTTGCAGATATTGATCAGAGAAGTCTTGTAGGAAGGTGGGCATCCATATTTGATCCATCAAAAACATGAAACCATCGCATACCAATCAGTTGTGATGATGTACAGACATGGAAAGTGTGTTGCCAACAACCCTTCATCAATCCAGTTATCTGTCTAGAAAGCAACGAGCATCCATGATCTCAAACTAGGCAGAAGATCATAAGCAACTACAGCATTGGGGTGCACATGATCTTCCAGAGGACAGAGCTATAGAAGTAAGGATGATTGGGCAAAGACAATTGGGTATTGTTGGAGTATTTCTTATGTGCGCCTATTGAGTAGTAGCAGGGTAAATGGATCCTGGAGGAGATCCATTTACCCCATCCAATGTTTAGTCCCACATCGTCCAGTGGTGGGACTTGGAGGCCCTGGAGAGGCTATATAAGGAGCCCCAGTCCTCCTGTATCCATTGAGAAAGTGCAATGCATAACATGCCCCTTTGAGGGCTTCTCCCGTGGTTTCATCCCGCTACTCAAGGAGTAGGGTTCCACGTAAAAATCCCGCGTTCTTATTTTTCTTATTCTTTTATCCGTGTTTCGCTTCCGCTTCTGATTTTCCAACATAGTATCAGAGTGGGTTAGATTCTCGAGGTTTCCATATTCTTAATTCTGTTCGCGATTCGAGTTGATGTTGAAGATTTGTTTGAGAAGATTTTTATGAAGTTTTTCAAGATCTACTCTAAAATATTGCCCGTCGACTCCAGCAAGTTATTCTGCGGTTTTTTTTGTGGTTCCTGGTAAACCCTAATTCTTTTGAGATATGGGCGGCGGCGCAACCCCATCTGGAGTGCAACCAGTGCTGCGCTTCTCATCTCCAGGAGCTGCGATATTGGTCCTTGAGATAGTCTCGTTTGTGTTCTTATTGATTTCTGATCCATGGGCATATGCCATGAACGACCAGTGCAGAGCCCCACTCATGGGAGTCAAATTTAAAGCAGCAGCGTCCTTGTTCTATCGTTGTTTCCGTTTCCAGGCGATGCCCTCACATGGGAAGCGGCGGCCCCCCCAGATCCCCAGGCGGCGCGTGATGCAGCCCAAGGCGGCGCATCGCCCTTCAGATCCAAGGCCCGTGCCCCAGGCGGCACCCCGACATCCGCGCCAAGCCCTCCAGAACGCGCGCAGCCCCTCGCGCAACCCTCCAGAACACGCGCAGCCTCCAATCCAATCTTTCTCTCGAGCAGCAACGGCGGCGGCGTTCCAAGTTCTCCATGGAGCGCCCCCCATCCTCCAACAACCCCGATCCTCTGGCACAGATCGCGCAGGTGGCTCGCGAAGCAACTCCTCACCAGGCGGCGACCCCCGGCGACTCCCTTTTCCTCTCGAACGCGCAGGCGGCGCAGGCGGCATGCGATGGGAGAGACCCCATCGTGGGCGGCCCCTCGTGGCAACCCTAATATGAGACACGGTTGTTGGTATTAAAAAAATGGGGTTATTACTGTAAGGCCCAAATGGGTCGTGAGGGATATTTTTAAAAAAAAGGGAGAGTGGAGTGTGGCCAATTGAGTCGTGGCCTGCTTGCGAAAAAAAATAAAAGAGGTGAGACAAAATGAGCCCAAAGTGGGCTAAAAAAAGAAGAAAAAATAAAAAAAGAAAGAAAGAAAGAAAATTTTTTGAAAAAGGCGCGTACACGAAACAAGAAAAAGACGTACGCAAAGTTTATCAAAAAAAAAGAAAAGCCGTATTAAAAATAAAGAGGTTGAACGGCTTATGTTAAAAAAATCATCATGGTGGCTATTACAAAAAAAATGACAAAGCCGCAAGTTTCATGTTCATGTTATTTTACCCCTATTCATCTTGTCTTCTCCCAACTTTGCCGATGTTATTTTCCGACAAGTATGGGAGAAAGGGGGAGTATATATGTAGAGTCACAGGTCTAGATCCAAGATTCCAGATTCAGATATCAGTCTCCAGACCAGCCAAATGATCAGACTCTACAGTTCAGTTTCAGACTCGACGATTGATTCCGAGTACAGTTTCAGACACGCACGAGTTTGCGGTCATTTTCAGATGAGCATATGTTGCAATCATTTGTTCGAGGTCTCCATCATTCTTGTGGTTGTTTCGGCTAGAGTTTTCATGTGAGCCATAGGTACTCCAGACTATCATTCTTTGAGCCAGATGGGAGAGACCCAGTTCTCCGACGAGGAGACTTCAGGCGCAAGTTCAGACTCGATGGTCAGATTTCGAGTCTTCAGAAGACTCACACTCGAGCCCGTTTGTCCTCCTCACCTGCACTGCATGAGAAGCAACGTCCTCGACTGCAGCAATATGTGCGTTGGGTTGATATTGTTCGTAATGTCATGTAGCGTTGAGTTGAGTTTCTTTATGTTTGTCCAAGCTGAGCATTGCATGCTCCAGCTTGAGGGGGAGTGTTGGAGTATTTGTTATGTGCACCTATTGAGTTGTAGCAGGGTAAATGGATCCTGGAGGAGATCCATTTACCCCATCCAGTGTTTAGTCCCACATCGTCCAGTGGTGGGACTTGGAGGCTTTGGAGAGGCTATATAAGGAGCCCCAGACCTCCTGTATCCATTGAGAAGGTGCAATGCATAACATGCCCCTTTGAGGGCTTCTCCCGTGGTTTCATCCCGCTCCTCAAGGAGTAGGGTTCCACGTAAAAACCCTGTGTTCTTATTTTTCTTATTCTTTTATCCATGTTTCGCTTCCGCTTCCGATTTTCCAACAGGTATATGTCATAAACCCATGCAAAAGTGTACAGCATAAATCTTAGATGTCTCCTAGATCCTTGAGATCCATTCAATAGCAATGCTTTGTTCATGGTCTCGGTATCCCAGTTTACCAGGTGGATCTCCCTTGTCGTTTGACCTAATGTACTCCAGAAGAATCTCCTTGTAATCCTCTTCAGATTACAAGGTGAACCAGTTGAGCAAGCATCGACCCCATATCATGGTATATGTCGATATGGACCAATATGAGATGAATTACCAATGTTTCACCGATATTTAATAAGATATCATGTGATATCCTGGATTTCGATATACACTTGAATATCAAAACCTTCCCCTCCATAATATTGATATATCACATGATTTTCGATATACACTTGAATATCAAAACCTTCCCTCCATAATACCGATATATCAACTATATATCGTCGATATACTTGATATTGACTAAATGTGTATTCCTCGACCACTTCCGCATATGATCGTCCTTCAATCAGGCCATTGCCAAAAGCTCTCATGAACCTCCAGGCTCCATGGTGGTGAATGGCTTACTAGCATCCACAGAAACAGACGCTTCAAAACAATTAAAACACCTATGCCTACATCCCTCGTACGCAAAACAATGAGATGGTGTTGAGCAAATAACTGCATGGTCACCGTTAACCCCCACATCAAAAACACAGGGGCCCTCGACGACGATGCCTTCGGATGGCCGACCCGCTATCATCCCTCCTCATACTCCTCCTATCAAGTGATAGTCATCTTCACCCCCCCCCCACTTCCTTTATCTCTTATTCTTCTCCAGACACTACCCTCTCTCCATCCTCTCATTGGCACCAAAATGCTTTTTTTTAGGCTCAAAAAAGGGGGACGCACTCAACGGTGCTCGCCCCAATGCATTTAAGAGAAAGATAGAGTAGTACTTACAAGCGAGAATGGACGAACAGGAATACGAAAAACAAAAAGGCGGAAGGTATCCAAAGTAAGATAAGATACCCCCGCTACAAAAGCACCATACTAACTAGATGACCAATCAAGAAGGAACCCCGAGGCCGAAATACGAATATTATCCAAGTAGAACCGTTGCCAAGTGAAAAGGGCTTCATTCCTTCCCAGCCAGATGCTCAAAAGCCTCGCAATAGGCACCAGCAAGAACTTCCGAGGCCGATCCCTCGCGTTGACCAGGCTAACGCATAGCGAAGCAAAGGAGGACAGGTTAAGCCATCCCAAGTCATCCCACAGGGCACGAACACATCCACAATGAAAGAATAAGTGGTCCACGGTTTCCGCCTCCAAGCCGCAAAGACCACAGGTGGGGGAGGAATTGGGAAACATAATAGCACAGCGATCCCGAGTTAGCAAGCGGCCACGGCGTAATAACCAAAGGAATATTCCGATGCGCTCCGGGAGCTTGAGACCCCACAAAAATCTGCAATCCCTCAAGAAAGTGGCATCATCCTCAGAAGAGTGGGTTAAAAGAGCCAGGTACCCCTTACGGGTAGAGAACGGGCCATCCTTCCAAACCAAATGATCACGATCAAGAGAAGGCCTGGGAGCATCAGCGAGAACATTCATAAGACAGACGAAATCCTCCAACCGCTGGTCCGATAAATTATCAGCAATAGAGGGGCATCAGTACGCACCATCCCAGCAAGAAGCCACCGTGACGTCCTTGTCGACGACCAAAGCAAACAGCCGAGGGTAAAGCGTCCGAAGGGCACCCCTCCCAGTCCAATCCTCCTCCCAAAAGCGGAAGGAACTACCATCACCGAGCTTGAGAGCAAAAGAAGGTCTGCAACGATTAAGGGCGTTCACCACGCCACGCCAAAAAGGTGAGAATTTGCCCTCGATACCCCCACGGAAAACAGAAGCAAAGTCAACGCCCGCCGCCTCCCTCAAACAATTTAACATGAAATTCTCCTCCCTACCCCAAACCCTTGCCGCCCACTTGAGTAAGAGGGCATCGTTCACCACCTCCAGCCGCCTGACGCCCAACCCCCCCTCCCGCTTGGGCCTTGTGACCTCATCCCACACCCACCAGATGCACGCCCCTTCCCCCACCCCCCTTCTTCCCCCACAAAAAACCCCGCATACACTTCTCCAATCTAGATCGCACCCCCTTCGGCATCCCGCGCACAGAGAAAAAGTAAATTGGGATGGAGGAGAGCACAGATTTGAGTAGCACTAACCGACCACCGCGGGAAAGAAGGCTCGCCCGCCACCCGGCCAATCGAGCCTCCATCCTCTCCACAACCACCCGCCAGTCGCGGATGTGAGCGCGGCCCATCGTCAAAGGAAGGCCCAAGTAATCAAAAGGAAGAGCAGCGGGAGGAGAGCCCAGCAGCCGCGCGCACTCCCCAACTTCCTCCGGGGACATAGAGAAGGGGACGACCTTGGACTTATGCCCATTGATTTGGAGGCCCGAAAGCTCGCTGAATAATTGAAGCGTAGTCGCCATACTGAAAACACTCGACGTACCACCCTCGATGAAGCAGATTGTGTCATCAGCAAATTGTATAAGAGGAACATGGTAACGGCCAAAGGAGCACCCGCGAGAAAGGCCGGCCGCGACCACCCCATCGATCATGCGCGGCATAACATCGACCGCCAAAACAAACAATAGGGGAGCAAGGGGACACCCCTGACGAACCCCCCTACGAGGCTGGAAAGATCCCCCAGCCATGCAACCATTGAGAAGAATGGAGAGGGAGGCCGTGGTCACACAACGCCTCATCCACGAAATCCAGACCGAAGGGAACCCTCTCCTCGAAAGCACGGACCACGGAAACCTCCAATCTAGCGTGTCGTAGGCCTTCGCAAAGTCAATCTTCCATAAGATCCCCTTCGAACCATTCTTGCGCCACGCGTCGATAATCTCCGAGACCACCGCGTAGCAATCAGCAATTTGCCTCCCGCGAACAAAGACAGCATGATAGGGCGATATAAGCGAATCGAGTAGTGGGGCGAGCCGTCTGGCCAAAGCCTTCGCAATGATTAAGTAAATCGCATTTGAAATGGAGATTGGCCGGAAGTCCTCAATTCGGCGGGCGGAGGTAGACTTCGGAATAAGAACAATAATAGCCCTGTTAAGCTTATCAAAGCCGCGATTCCCCTCGCAGAACTCCCGAGCGACATCAAGAACATCATTAGCAACAACGTCCCAGAAGTCCCGATAGAAAGACACCGGAAAGCCGTCGGGCCCCGGCGCAGCGTCTGAGTTGAGGTCCCAGACCGCCCCCCGGAGGTCCTCCAAAGACAACGGCCTGGTAAGCGCCTCCGCCTCGGCAACAGGAAGAACGGGGGCCCCACGGCCCGACCACCGCCACCGCCGCGGAGCATGGCTCCCGAACACGCCCCGAAAATAATTCCCCACAGCCTCCCCCAACGCCCTCTCCCCCTGGATGTGCTCGCCATTGATGTGCATAGAGGAGATGAAATTGGAGCGCCGTCGGGCGCTCACCACCCTGTGGAAATACGCAGTGTTGGCATCCCCCTCCTTAAGCCACAGCACCCGCGAGCGTTGACGCCACTCGATCGACCGCTTCCGATCCTCCAACCTTGCCTTTTCCGCCGCCGCAGCACGCTCGGCCAACTCTTCCGGAAGCAGCTCCCTGACGTTTTCAATGATGTCCAACCTCATAACCACATCATCAACCTCCTTGCGCGCGGCGACACGAGCCTGACGCGATTCCCTCTTAAAATTAGCCAATACCTTTCTGAGGGAAGAAAGTTTTTAATCAAAACGACGTGCAGCAGTGCCCACAAAGATGTTCTGCTCCCAATGATTGCGCACAATATCCTTGAACCCCGGCTCAATAAGCCAACACCGCTCGTAGCGGAAAATGCCACGGGGACGCTGGTCATCCCCGGAGTCCCAAATAATGGGGTTGTGATCAGAGAAAGACCGCGGTCGAGAGCTGACCGCGCATAAAGGGAAAGCCTCCATCACACGAGTATTCGCAAAAAAGCGATCGATTCGCGATCTGGACGTATTAGACCTCCAAGTGAAAGAGATATCATTGGACACGAGCCCCTCCAAAGCCAGATCGGTAATGAGTTCCATAAAATCACCGGAGCCGGGATCGTTTCCCCCGCGACCACGTGGGCGGTCCTGGGAGAGCAACGTAACATTGAAGTCGCCTCCCAACAACCAAGGCAAGTCGCCAAAGGCGAGCGCATCCTCCCGCAAGTCCTCCCAAAGCTCCCGGCGATCGATATGAGAATTAGGAGCATAGACACAAGTAACAGCGATACGCATATTAGAATTAATCAAAGTCAACACCACAGAGAGAGAGTGCCGCCCCACCCTCATGACGAGTAGGAAAGGCGCGATGAACGCCATGCCACAAAGATTCCACCGCTCGCGCCAGTCGCGTCCAACGAGCGAAAATCATCCAAATGACGAGCACCGAATGACCGCCACGAGTCAACGTCCAAAGCTGGCAACTTGGTTTCTTGAATAAAGGCGACGTCACAGTCCCATTCAACAAGACGCGCGCCCAGGGTGCGATGACGGTGTAAGTCGCCAAGATCACGCACATTCCAGCACAAAATCTTCATAAACAACAACGGGGCCCCCGATAGCACAACATCCCGAGATGAAATAATCATAAAGCATCATTCGACCGCCCCACCACGCGAGTAAGGCCCGCCGCCACGGCCTCGCGCAACACCAACGAAGAAGAACCTTCAAGGGGTGAAGAAAAGATAGAATCTCCAAGGCGAGAGGACCGCCTTCGACTGTAGCTTCGACCAAATCTTGATGGAGGGGAGTTAACGACAAGCAAGTCGAGAGAAGCGCCATCATAGAAGTTAGTCATAGAGATATCTGGAGTCCCCGCCACCCGCCGGCGAACCCGCGAAGAGGGCACACCGCGGTGTGGGGACAAAATGGCAGAATAGTCGCTCGGTGAAGAATCAGAAGCGTCCGGCAGCAAGACAGAGTTGGAGTAGATACCGTCCAGAAGTGACAGCGGGCTGAAGGGCACCGCACTAATGGGCTGGGGACAAATATATTCTGAAGTCCAGCAAAGGGGCTCCGAAGTCGCGCCCGGCTCCGAAAGCACCCAAGATGAGGCTCCACCCGAGAAAGGCCCGAATCCGAAATATGGGACCAAAGGGAGGCTCGCCACGCGTGAAGAGAAGTCCCGAATGCAAAGAGTCCCTCGACAAAACAGAAGGAGTTGAAAGAGTCATATCAACCTCGGGAAAACCAACAGCCGCCAAATCACGAGTGCCAGGACATGCACGCGCGTCCCCAGGTGCCGCAGACGACACCCCCGAACCGGTGCCCTCTCCAGACGGTGCTTCGAACACATCCCGGAGAGAAGACACATGGCGAGGAGAAGCCCAAGCGTCCCCCCCCCGGCTGGAGAGGCCGAACCACCACCGCGCAAGGCCGAGGAAGACGGCGGAGGATCCGCCACCGGCGATGACGGCAAAATAAAGAATTCGACCTTGAAAGACCAGGACCCCAGAAGAAGCTTCTCGAAGACGACCTTGCCAGCCATGGCCTCAATAAACCTTGGAGAGCATTCAAGAAGAATCGTCGCACAAGTCCAATCAGCACCCGGCGCCAAGCCGTCGTCCAGAATTGCCAGAACTTGCCCCCATCGAGCAACCACCTTCGACAGCGTATGCACCGAGCGGGAGAGGAAAGGCACCCCCCGAACCTCCGCAACGCACACTCCCGATGATGAAACCGCACCATCCGCCACGCGCATTGGGCGCCAATACACTTCCAAATCGCCAACGCGACGAAGGAGACTCTCCCGTTGCACCGGGGAGAGCCCACGAAGACAGCAGCGAGACGCGTCGAGAACGACGAAATCCCCGGTGAAGTCATCTCCCAGAAGACCCAAAGTAGACGAACGAATGGCATCCCATGAAAGACCTGGCCTGAGCCGGGCACCCACAACTGCGAATCAGCCCGCAGAAGTGGCCTGCACGCCCGCTACATCCCCAGCACCGTGCATCCCCGCTCCCTGTCGTGCCACTCCCACCGCTTGCGCCTCAAGCACCCTCTCCGCCCTAACCCCACGTACCACACCCCCGCCATCGAGGCCCTCATCCACCGCCGCCTCGAGGCCCTCATCCACCGCCGCCTCGCGCGACACCGCATCCTCCTCCATGAAACCATGCACAGGGGCGGGCATGCAGAACGAAGCATGCCCCCCTCCTCCCACATCGATGTCGGAGCCCCCCACAGGTGCAGGAACACCACCCAAATCCCCCCCCCCCTACAGGTGCAGGAACACGACCCGACTCCCTTGCAGGTGCAGGAACACCACCCGACAACCCCACAGATGCGCCACCCATCTCCCCCACCGTTGCACTACCGCCAACAACAACTTGCGCGAAAGAGCGTGAATCGCGGACGCCAAACGAGCCACCACCTTGAGCATGCGAAGCTGGGCGCTGCGAGCCCACGCGAAGATTGCCAAACCGATTCCTTTCGCGACCGCCCGCCGCCGAATACCAGCAAGAAGACATGCGATGCCCCACACGGCCACAGAGAAAGCAGCGCGGTGGTGCATGGCACGCAGCCGCGATGTGGCCACGAGCGCCACAACGAAAGCATTGCCGACCTTGTTTAGCATGCGAGACCTTCCTCCAGCCACCTTCGCGAGCCTCCTGCTCGCCGGAGAGACCGCCTCCTCGCTTGTCGACCACCGCCTGAGTCCTACTACTGCCGCCGCGCGCCTTTGGTCTCCACGAGAGTCGCTCCATCCTCTCCTACGATGTAGTTATATTATTGAAAGGTCATTGGCACCAAAATGTTGCAGTCATTTTTTTGCATCCAGACACTTCTTCACTCGGGCTTTCAACCTGACCCGCTCGAGTCTTCCACTAATCTGAATTGCTTACGCGAGCAACCCATCCATATTACAACCTGAGTTGATTACGCAGTCAACTCCACCGAATAGAGTTGATCAATCCTAATAACCTCAATATCAAATATAAATATACAATGAAGATTATGAGACAAAACTAAAGCAATCTTACATAGCAAGGAGCAGACTCGTAAGATGAATCGTTGAACACCAGAGCTGTAGATGTGGCACGCATATCAGAAAAATAGCCCTTACAACTTTCTCTCAAAGAATAGAGTGAAAAGTAGAAAGAAGGGACATGTTGCTCTCCGTTGTGTGTTGAACAAGTGAGCAGGGTAGGAAATATTGTGATATATCAGTGATATATCGTCGATATATCAGTATCGACATGGCACCGATATCGGTATCGATATGGCGATATACACTCCTTTTATGATCCTTCCTTCAGAAAAGTATGTCGATATGGGTGATATTTTGGCACCGATATATCGTCGAAATATCGTACCGACACCATATCGATATGGTGTCGATATCGACATTTCCTACCTTGCAAGTGAGGTATGGGTTCTATTTATAAGTTTCGTATTCCCATAGTCATTGGAGATATAAAACGGTAAGGAAAATATTCCTAAAATACCATATTCAAAAACGATTGATCAATGAAACTTGATGATCAATCAGAGTTTGAAAATATGAGCGATCGGTGAAATTTAATGATCGATCGGAACTCAAAAGGTGATAGATCAGTGAAACTTGATGATCGGTCAGAATTCAAAAATATGATCCATTAGTGAAATTGGATGATTGATCAGAATTCAAAAAATATGATGGATCGGTGAAATTTGGTGATCGCTCAGAATTAAAAAATATGATCGCAGTGAAATTAGATGATCGATTAGCATTCAAAAATATGATCAATCACTGAAATTGATTAATTGATCAATTTGACACTTCCACCTAAAAGAAAGTTCGAAACCCAATATGCATGATTCTTGAGATCTTTTACAATCTATGACAATTATAAAATGCAGGACTCGATAAAAGAAAAGACTTGGTCTTATTCTTAAGCTTGAGATCCTTTCTTGAGCTTGAGCTACAGTTTCTTAGCGTTAAACTCACTTGAGCTTCTCAGCTTTCTTCTCCACTTAAACTTGAGCTTCCAATCTCAAGCTTTAGCTTAGACAGTAGCTTTCTTGCTCTTGACCTAGCTTCAAGCAAACTGCACAAGTTTTTCTATCATCAAAATATACATGCTCATGCATGAACTAACAATCCCACTCATTTTGATGATGACAAAATATTTTGATGTGTACGGAAAAAAATAGTGTATGAGCAAACAATTTTTGTAAATAATCTTTTCTCCCCCTTTTTGACATAATCAAAAGTATTTAAATAAATGCAATTGCTGAATAAAAAGAAATAAGTTCCTCCCCTTTTTGAAAACATTCTTTTTAATCTGAGCTCTCATTAAACTAGAGCTCTCCTTTTATCTTTGTTTAAAGGCTCTCCCTTAAAGATAAGAGTCGAGGGCTCATCGTCAATGCATGATCAACTTAGAAAAAGATAACAAATCGCTTAGAGTCTTTGGCAGTAGACTTCTCTGATTTTGATACCTTCTCCATAGCAGTGCCATCCATCTATGGTTGTGCATCAGGTAGTCATCTAGCCTTTGTGAGGTGCATCTTGGATGTTGATGTGACCTCCTCCATCTCTGTTTTCCTTAAGATTAGGTACCTACAAAATTTTGTTCTACTACCCTTCCTTTTCAGGTCCTTCAAAGTTAGATTTCATTATATCCTTCTTAGACCAAACCTATCTTCTTTTCTGGAAAGAATTAGAGCTAAAAGAATGATTTTCTACTTTCTATTTCGCTTTTTATGAGTAGGCGCAAAAGTAATTAAAAAACAATTTGTTAGGCAAGTAATTTTATTTTTAAGACTACTGAGATCTGTTTTAAGCAATTTATTTTACTTTTTTAGAACGTCTAAGTCATTTAGCAAATGAGATTTATCCTCTACTAGTTCTTGTCAATATTATGAAACTTCATTTTTTCTTTAAAAGATTTGAGAGGTATTGTAATTATAAGAAAGTGTACTTACCTCATTTTTTGAGTCCCTATCAGATGAGTCAGATTTGACCAATCCAACGAATCTCATGCACGCGCTTTCATTTTCTTCTTCACTGCTACTTAACTCATCCTAAGGTGCCTGCAGTGCTCTCCTCTTAGATTTCTCCTCGAACTTATTTTCATGTATACAGATCTTTTATAGTTGATGACAGTCCTTTGTGTGTCCCACCTTATCGCATTGGAAGCATTTGATTTCTCCTTATCATTTTCCCTTCTTAAGGAATGACTTGAATTGTTCGGTCATGAATGCAATGTCATCATCGCAGTCAAATCCTTCTTAGGCTTCCTTGTTAGATGCGAGGACTAGATTTTTTCTACGACTTCTCTTCTTCCTTCTTCATATTCTCGAGCTTTGTTTAATAGGCAAGAAGGTAATTTATGAGATCCTCTAAAGATGTTTTGCCGAAGTCTGGTGATTATTCTATAGCCATGACCTGGTGCTACAATTCCGATAATTGAAAAGTAATTATCATAGTTGGGAGTTCTACAGGTAGGAAGGTTCTCCTCAAGTTTCTCAATTGGCTCACGATAGCGGGGAATTTGACATTCATGTCCTTGATAATCTCCCATTTCTGCATCTTAAAATGTTGTAATCAAGAGTGAGCATTCTTAACCGATATACATTTACCTTAGTTGTGCATTCATGAGTTGTCTCCAGACACTTCCATATCTCGTAGATTTTCTTCAGAGCTGAGATCCGATCGAATTCAGCTTCGAAAAAGGTGCATTATATAAGATCAATATGACACCTTGACTTGAAAGTCAAAGTTTAAATTGCAATATACATGATGCTTGAAGTCTTTTACAATCTAAGACAATTACAAAATGCATGACTCAATAAAAGAAAAGACCTAGTCTTCTTCTTGAGGTTGCGATCATTTATTGAGCTTGAGCTAGTGTTCCTTTGCTTTGAACTCTTTTGAACTTCTCAGCTTTCTTCTTCACTTAAGCTTAAGCTCTTCTTGCTTGGACTTGTTCTTAATCCAGTAGTTGTCCTGCTCTTGACCTACCTTCAAGCTAATTGCATAAGTTTTCTTATCATTAAAATATACATGCTCATGTATGAACTGTTGAGATATTTCCTATCTTTTGTGTTTTCTTTTTATCTATTTATTTTGTCTTCTTCATCTAATTTGCCAAATAGGATCCTCTCCTATATAAGAGAACCCAAGGGCCTCTCATTAATCAATTCAACTCATTTCCTTCAACATGGTATCCGAGCGACGATCCTAGACCGGAGTTCCCTTATCCCACGAAAACCCTAGCCCTACCCGCCCCCCTCCCACCGCTGCCACCCAGCCTCCTCCGACGTCACCCGTCCCCAAGCTGCCCGGTCTCCTCTAGCGCTGCCCAGGCCCTCCCCCGATCACAGATCGCGGCCGCCCAAGCCACCTCGATCTTCTCGCCTATGTCCAGCCCACCGACCGTCGCACAGGTTGTTGGCAGGCTGCCGATCAAACTGCCACCGGCTGCCTAGGCCATCCCCCTAGGCTGTTGTCAACCCTCCCGTGCGCATCCTAGCACATCTACGACTCGAGTTGCAATCTGAATCGGTATGATTTTGACCAAAAAAATATGATTTCAGACCCATAAATCGCGTTTTCTGACCCTAATGCGCAGCGAAGATCGATGAGGATGGTTGTATGAGTCTACGCGTACAACCGATTCTCCGTATGATCATGTAGACTGGTTCATATTGGTCTACTCCCCAGTTGAGTTCCTTTGTTCGGTCGTTTTCCCATCACGTCAGAGAACAAGGGTGATATTTTCTCATCCGGAGCCTTCAAGGGCACGGCTCCCATCGCTAAGATGGATGGGACCAACTATGAGTTGTGGTCCATGCAGTTTCTCACCCTCATGCAGTGCAACAACAAGGAGCACATCCTGACATATCCAAAGCAATTGGATAAGACTGGGGTAAATGCTTCTTGGAAGCAAGATGACGCGTATGCACGTGCTTGGCTATGTGGCACCCTCACCATAGAGATAGCCAATGATATTCTGAACTAACCCACCACCAAGGTGATGTGGGACACTTTGGCTTACACATATGCTCGGGCGAAGAATGAGGCCAAGATTCTTCACCTACAATTTGACATCTACAAGGCCAAGCAGAATGGTCGTCCTCTGCAGGTGTACAACAGTTCACTCTGTGGCATGTTTGAGAATCTTCATAATTACATGCTTATTACGACATCTCTTGAGCAGCAGAAGGCATACAAGAGCTCCACGATGGTTGGAGTTTCATAGCCGATCTTGATGCAGATTATGATGCAGCACGTACTCAGCTTCTCACTGGAGTTACCATACCTCCTATGGAGGAGGCCTATAGCCGTCTCAGCCGGATCATCATGCCTCCTACGGTCACTCCTCAACCTTCGTCGGCTATGGTAGTCTTGACCAAGGAGTGATGACCCAGTCTAGAGGACGCACACCTCGTGGTAGAGGGGGTGAACGTCCGCATGGCCCTTGTACCTTTTGTCATCGATCGGGACATGCAGAGGATACATGCTACCATAAGCATGGATATCTCGCTTCTGGTTGCATGGTAGAACAGATTGAGTTTTCAAATACTTGCTTCCCAAGTTGATCCTCGCCTGGATGATATTGTCTCTCGTATTCGAGAGATGATGACTCTTGTTGTAGGAACCACCACTACAGATACCGCAGCCACAGCCAGAGCCTCTTCGAGCTCCTCAAGTATCGCTTATGCTTTCTCTGGTAGTAATGGTGCAGATATGATAGAGTGGAGTATGGACTCGGTTGCTTCCCATTATCTTTGTGGAGACAGAGCACATATGAGTTCCTACAGGACCATACCACCTGATAGACGGGTTGTAATTGCCAATGGCGACTACTTACCCATTACAGGACAAGGGGAGGTGCATTTGATGTCGTCCATGCGTCTTCAGAATATTTTATATGATCCTGAATTTCAGATGAATATACTTTCCATTAATCAGATTATTAAGGATCTGCATTGTCATAACATCTTTGACACTTCGTCTCTTGTGTTTCAGACATACTCACGGGCAAGGCGATTGGATGTGGTCTGAGCAGCGAAGACTCTACAGACTAGTCCGACATCCTCATGAAATTCATTCTAATTCATCAAATAAAACATGAAATAATTGACTAACATTCTGACACTTTACATTTTTGTGTTTCTAATAAATTTTACATGCAAACAATCTTCCCCTATATTTTGTGTCAACATATTTTATCCCTTGGAGATATATATATGTAAATAATTTTGGATGTATGTACCTATGATTATTCTTTAGCTTTTGTTATCTATAGGATCTATATATACATTAAAGTTTTTCTTATAGAATCATGTATTCCATGTTGTATCTAAATTTGTATATGTATATATATGCATTAAATTCAAAATACACACTAAAAAATAATCATATATCTTATTTATTATGTTATCTTATTTGAAATTTTTTATTTTGAATTTTGTTAGATCAACTTTTATATACAAACACATTTTATTTTTTATTTTATAATATTTTAAATTAAAATATTATAAACCGCATGAACCGCATATACTTCCGTATACTCCTCCGCATATCCGCTTACTCGCTTTAGACCGCATGACCAAACGAATACCGCATACCGCATTTCTGAACCTTGTTGGTCACCTTCCTCTTCAGAAGCTGTCATGTTCCCCCTCATATTTCCACGAGATCCTCCTTCCAGTGTGAGGCATGACAGTTTTGGAAGCATCACCGTTCCTCCTTTCCATCCCATCAGAGTCGGAACAGTTCTCAGTTATTTGAGCTCCTTCATTTAGATACATGGGGTCCAAGTCGTGTTCCTGACCACCAGGGACACTATTTTTATCTTGTTGATGTCGGTGATTTTTCTAGACTTTCCTGGGTCTTTTTTGTTAAAGAATAAATCTGAGGCTAGATATGTAATCAAATCTTTTATTAATAAGATAAAGAATATTTTTTTCTGCTAGTGTCAAATATATTCATTCTAATAATGCTTTAGAGTTCTGCATCTTACAACTTTCCGACTTTCTTAGATCTCTTAGCATTGTTCACTAGATCTCATGTGCTCATACATCCCAGCAGAACGGTGTTGCCGAACGCTAACACCATCACTTACTTGATGTGATCTGAACATTGTTAATACACGCTCCTCATGCCTACTGGGGAGATGTCCTCATAGCTTGCTATCTGGTGAACCGCATGCCTTCGTCTATGCTGGGAGAGAAGATTCCTTTCTCGATTGTGTTTCTCGAGAAGGATCTTTTCTCTCTTACACCTTGTGTATTCGGTTTAGTTGATTTTGTTCATGATGTCTCTCCAGGTCGTGACAAGCTCTCCCAGAGCAATCAAGTGCGCTTTTGCCGGCTATTCTCGTACCCAGAAGGTGTATCGTTGCTTTGATCCGCTAAAGCGGAAATACTTTGTGAGCGCTGACGTTGCTTTCTTTGAGTCTATCATGTATTTTTCTCCTACATGCGACAGACTAACCCTGTCCGACTCCATCGATGAGGTCAACATGCCTCCACCTCCTACTATCATACCACCACCTCCGTTGTCGCCGCCGTCGCCGCCACTTCCTACACCTACTCCTGCCTATACACCTACTCTTGTGGCTCCACATCATACTGTGACTCAGTTTTTACCACGTGTTTTTACTCACAGGTCTTTCTCGGTTCGCCCTGCTCACAGGCCTTGCCCATCATCCAGCACGCCTCAGGTATGTAATGAGCACATTGTTTCTACTGATGGCACTACTGAGTTGTCTGTGCAGCAGGATTCCATACAAGATGAGCAGGTGCCCTTGGCAGATGATCTGGATGTGTCGATTGCTCTGCGCAAGCAGAAAACATAGTTGTGCTACTTACCTTCTTGCAGCCCAGATTTCCTTGAGCAGACTATCGGAGGATTTCAGGAGGTTTACCTTGGCACTATCAGCCGTGGAGATATCATGGACATATCAGGAGGCTCTTCAGGACAATCAATGGAGATTATCCATAGAGGAGGAGATGGTTGTGTTACAGTCACGTAGTACGTGGAGTCCTGTTTCTGCTCCAGTTGGAGCATATGTGGTGGGATATAAATGGGTGTTTACTATGAAACACCGTGCATATGGCAGTGTGGATCGCTATAAGGCGAGACTTGTGGCACGAGGGTTCACCCAGACATATGGTGTGGACTATCAGGACACTTTCTCTCCAATTGACAGACATTCCACACCGTGCATTCTATTTTCTGTTGTTGTGACACAAGATTGGCCCCTTTACCAGCTTGATGTGAAGAATGCCTTCCTCTATGGTGATCTAAAGGAGGATGTCTACATGCAGCAGCTACATAGGTTTACTACTGAGGGAGAGTGTCAGAAGGTTTGCAGGCTTCACAAGGCTATCTATGGCCTTAAGAAGAGTCCAAGAGCATGGTTTCAGAAGCTCTCAGACTTGATAGAGCAGCAGGGGTTTGTGTGATCGACTACAGATCACTCTTTGTTTGTGCACAGGACCCAGACAGGTACCATCGCCATTCTTGTTTACGTTGATGATATTATTGTTACAGGAGATGACGAGCAAGGTATTCGGAGTGCCAAGGACTTCCTTAGTCAGCAGTTTGTAACCAAGGACCTTGGTAATTTAAGGTACTTCCTTGGACTAGTTTGCTAGGAGCCAGCGATGTCTTGTGATGACCCAGAGGAAGTATGTCACAGACCTTCTTTCAGAGACATGCATGGCAGATTGCAGACATGTCACTACTCCTATTGACCCAAGCAAGAAGCTATATTATGATGACATTGAGGAGGTCGACAAGAGGAGGTACAGGGAGCTTGTTGGCAAGCTACTATATGTGACTATTTTCAGGCTCGACGTATCCTTTGTCGTGAGCAAAGTGAGTCAGTTTATGGAGCAGTCAAGACAGGCATATATGGATACGGTCCATAGGATTTTAAGGCATTTGAAGACTTCACCAGGTACGGGACTTTTGTTCAGCATAGATATTTCTCTTTCAGTTACAGCATGTGCAAATGCGGATTATGCTAGGCGTCCAAAGGATAGGAAGTTTACTTCAGATTTTGCGGTGTTCATAGGGAATTCTCTGGTTTCTTGGAAGAACAAGAAGCAGACTGTGGTTGCCAGATCGAGTGTTGAGTCATAATACAGGGCCATGGTGCAAGCTAGCACGGAGATGATGTGGGACAGATCTATTCTTACTGATCTGATTATAGAGGTCTCTTCCCATGCACCCCAATGTGACAACCAGGCTCCTCTTTTCATTACCAACAACCCAACTTTTCATCAGAGAACCAAACACATAGAGGTGGATTGTCACTACGCTCGTGAAAATACAAAAGGGTCTTATTACCACTTGTCGCGTCAGCTTTAGAGATCAGACAACATATGTTTTTACTAAGGTACTAGCCAGAGGGCCATATCAGAGATGTTCCAAGCCGAGCCTTATCAATATCTACGCTCCAGCTTGAGGGGGAGTGTTGAGATATTTCCTATCTTTAGTATTGTTTTCTTTTTATTTATTTTGTCTTCTTCATGTAATTTGCCCAATAAGTTCCTCTCCTATATAAGTGAACCCAAGGGCCTCTCATTAATCAATTCAATTCATTTCCTTCTACATGAACTAACAATATCCTTCCTTGAACAAATTGAATTCATCACAAAAGGCAAAGTGTAATGATACAGGAAGACAACCATATCGGACACCTCTCCAACTTTGAAAAAAAAATGCTCTCCGAATGTCCATTCATCAACGCATAATACGATGTAATAACACATATTTCTTCATCCAAGCAATGCGGGTGCTAGTTGTGCTTATGGCACGAGGATCAAAGGAATATTTAGTCAACACAATCATAAAAGACTTGGGGAAATCATCCTTCCTAACAAATAGTACATGTTTACTCTCTTCCAGAGACTACCAACTCAGAAATCATAACCACGCCATATATCATAAACCTTCCATGCATAAAAGCAATTTGTTGAGGATTGATGTGATCACCCCAATACCTCTTGAAGTCTATTAGCCAAGAACTTAGACACAATCAAATACATGTCTTAAGCAACGCAATGGGCCCAACACCCTTAATCATTTCTGTCACATCCTTCTTAGGTAACATGCAAATAAGAGCCTTGTTGACCCTATCAAAACTGAAGTTACCCACTAGATCCTCAACCAACTCAAGAACATCTGAACCCACCACCTCACAAATCTCCTTTAAGAAAAAATAGGAACTATATTCAAATCAAATATAGCATCTTACACATCCTACAACTCTACGTCGCATATTAACCCATTCACTTGCTCGGTAGACAACCTAGCAACCACACGACCAGTCCAGTTCCTCTCAAATCCCTCCCATTCATAGTAAAAACATGTCACACTCTTTTTCAGCTTGGCACAAAGAATGGTGGTCTTTATACTAACTTAGCAAAGGAGAACTATGTCCCTGATGATGTGCTTTTCTCTCTATTTTGGTGGGGGGGGGGGGTCAAAATACTATCTATGGTTGCAGTTAGGTCCAAGAGCATAGTCTAAAGATCCCACTAGCGAAATAACAAAGATTAATTTCTCCCTCTAATCAAGGTTCGAAATTTCGATTTCGATCTCGTTTCGGTAAGGTGTAATACCGAAATTTCGCCGAAATTTCGGGAAATTTCGACGATTTCGGTGGAAACGTCGGAAAAGGCTAAAAAATCCGATTTTTTCCAATTTTATTGAAAATTTCGATATTCCAAGTTATTAGAACAATAAATAACATAGAAATACACAATTATTTCACACATATTGGTCATCTATACCCTATATATAGACATATCGGTCATATCGGCCATATCGGTCATATCGGTGGTCATATTGTTGGAACCCAAGCAACATGTCTCGATCGATATGGGGTCGAAATGACCCATATTTTATCCATATCATTGCAATTGAGGATCTCCACCCCTATATACAATAATACAACCTATCTCCACCGAAATCTCATAACACAATTAATATATAAAAGTTGAAACCATGGTTGTAACATTGTTAATACATAATAAAAAAGAGTAATAGTCTAGTCTTACAAATACAATACAACTTAAAATATAGTACATGCCCTGGTGACATGTTTTGTTCAGAACCAGGAGTTCCGTGGTGGATCTGAATGCCCCCTCCTTCCTTGCTGTCTCTCATAGCGCATCGCAGATTCTATGAACTCGCAGTAGTTCTCCCATGTCATGTATGAGTACATGACCTTGTAATCCATGACATACTGCTTGTATTGGTGGTCATCGATGCCTATGAGCATCCCGAGTCGAGGATAAGCAGCACTGGATCCGGTATCACGAGTGGCACGACGAGGCTGTTGCGAACTACTGCCCTGAGATCCTCGGGACGACGACGACGGAGTAGGAGAAGATCTCTGCGGAGGAGGAGGAGGAACTGCCGTGTTGTACTCAGGGAAGAAACCGTAGCTGTCACCCCCAAAGAAACTGCCATGGCTCTGCTCAGGTTGGCTACTTTGGTAGTTGTCTCCGCTACTGTATCCCCCATATAAACTGTAACCATACGAATATGCTGGAGGTGCGTACTGAGGAGGAGGAGGAGGAGGAGGAGGTCCTGGAGGAGGAGCTTGAAAGTATTCCGGGAAGACGCCAAATGATCTCTCATCGTGCGACGATCTATATCCGCCTAAAGGACTTTGTGCTCCTCCGCGATATGGGTTGTCAAGATCCATAAAGCTCAAAGAACCTACAGATGATGTCAAATCTTCCATGTAGTTGTCGGTTGGACGATGGCCTCGACCGTAGTCGTAATCCGTAGGCCCTGGACTCGGACTTGGAACAAATTGTTCGTGTGTGTTCCATTGTCTCTCCATATATTCACGTCCTGCTTGTAGGCCTTCCTCAAGTCTGGTAGCTTGTGGTCCACGACCACTCCCTCCTGACCCACCTGAGTTTGACTCCCCACCACCACCAGGTCCAGCACGACCAACATCGTCGTCATCATCATCTCCACTGTCATCCTTTGACTGGGACTTGGATTTGGAGCTACTGGAGAGAATTTCATCAACAGCTGCATCAATCTCGCCCTCCAACCCTCCAACAGGGTCTGTAATCCGCCCGGATCTGGCCAAAAAGTCACCAACGTCTGCTCCCATTTGTTGGCTTATGTTTTCATTCGGTCTTCCACCTGGCTGATCGAGAACTGGGGCACCATTGGAATCCATCCACCTCTGGAGAACGTCCTCATCAGCATCGTCATCGTGTATCTTGAAAATGTATGCAAGGTCAATAGGGTCCGTATAGTCATCTTTGTCATGTCCCTCCGTTGCATGCTTCAATTTCAGCCTCAAGTTGTAATGCACGAAGACAAGGTCATTGAGCTTCTTTTCTCCCAACCTGTTCCTTCTCTTCGAATGTATCAAATTGAACGTGCTCCAGTTCCTCTCACAACCGCCAGCAGATGCGGTTTGAGACAACACTTTCACTGCCACCCTTCGAAGGTTGGGAGCTTCCATCCCGTATAACATCCACCATTCGGCTGCAAAAAAAGGAAAAGACGGAAATCATAAGTACAAATAAATGTACACACAAGTAATTATTTTATTTGCCTCCGTCCCTAACAGGAAGAGTATTGCCACGACCGTTGACCGCAGTAATCCGACCAAAGGAACCCAATGCATCTCGGTAATACTTAACCTGCACAACGCACAAATAGGTTCAAACTTCAACCCAAATATCTTGTGACTCAAAATATAGGTAGAAATTGAGGATAGTACCTCATTCATGCACATGATCTGTAACTTCTCGTCCTTGACGAGCTTCTCCACCACAATCTGTACGGCTGAGAGAAGGACACCATTTGTACCAAGTCCATTCTTGTAGCGGTACTTAGGATTGAAGTAATAAGCTGCACAGAAAGTCACGAACAAGCTCATTTAAGATGTCCAACTATATAAATTTAAATAATTGAAAAAAAACATTTTTACATAATACATACCGGCCTTGTGAAGAGGATGTGAGAGCATCTTGGACCATCGCTCGTCTATGATGTCCAACCATGCTTTCGATCCCTTCCCGACCGCTTCTCTGACCTTCTCTCTCATGCAGCGCATTGCCTCGTAGATGACTCCCATGGTGGGCTTCTTGTCGCCATCCACGATCCGCAATGCAGATACAACTGGATCCATGATCCTTGTGACCCGAGTCACGTCATCCCAAAAGGAGATATCATTGATCAATATCTCCACCTTCCGTCCTCCTTCAGTCCGAGCTTCAGATATCTCGAACCACTCACCCTGGCAACACATGGTTTTCAAACCCGTCTTATGTTGCTTGAGGCTTTGCAACGCTATAAAATTGGTTGCAAAGCGTGTGATGCCAGGCCTCACCAACTCCCCATTGCACATCCGCCTCATTAGTGCCAACACTTTGTTGTGGTTGTAGATGAATGTGGTGATTATTCGTGCTTTCTCCACCACCCTTGAGACGAGCTTCCTCTTGCTGAAATCCTTAAGGATCAAGTAAATGCAATGTGCAGCACACGGTGTCCAGAAAATTTCGTAGCTGCTCGACTTCATAATTGTTTCATCAGCCTTCTTGAAGTTGCTGCCGTTATCTGTCACAATTTGCACAATGTGCTCTTTCCCAACCTCCTTTATAACGTCCTTCATCAACTTCAGAAGGTACCTGTGGTCCTTCACGTGCTCAGATGCATCAACAGATTTCAAGAAAATTGTCTTCCCATCGCAGTAAACAAGGAAGTTGATGATATGCTTCCTTGTATAGCTCGTCCACCCATCGCACATCAATGTCACCCCATACTCTGGCCATCTCCTCCTCAACTCGGCGATGTACTCATTCATCTCCTCTTTCTCCATCCCCAGATATTTGTTCATGATCTCGTAGGATGTAGGAGCCTTCACTCCCGTTCCCGCTGCAGCGATCTCATCAATGGCATGCTGCAAGAATGGCCCGCTTGCAATGTTGGCAGGAATGCTCTCCCCAAAGAAGAGCTTGCTGATGGCTTTTCCCACCCTTTCTCGTGCATTGGTGAACATTCCCTCCACTGTTTTCTGCCTCGGATCCTTGCTTACCTTGTATTGCATGGATCCGCTCCTCGTCAAGAAGGGCTCAATTCCCTTCCCCTTGTGTTTCTTGGTGGGTGGTGGTCAGTGTTCACTAAATCGGCCGCACAGGCCGCATATGCGGCCGCATATGCCCGTGCGGCATGTAGACCGCACCGATTACTTGAATCAGTGCATTATGCGCCCTCCCCGCATATGCGGCCCGTATATGCCCCGCATATCCCGCATATGCCCCGCATACTGCTCCAGCAGCTCCAACTTTTCAGTCTTCTCATTCAGGTCCTTAATTCCGTAGCTTTGCCTCTTCATTCAATTGTTAGAATATGACATGCATTTATATACAATTGCAATGCATTATACCATTATGTATATGCAATGTTTTATGTTTTTCTCATGTATTATTTTCACGAGTATATACAATGTATCGTCGAATATTTTTTATATATGCCGATTGAGGTTTTGCTCATGTAGTGCATGTATGTGTATTGAAGTTTGTTATTACGAATCATATAATGTAAAGTTTTTATGGTAAATATTTTTTTGTGATTAAATATGAGGCAATTAAAAGTATATATACACACCCATATAACATGAACCGTTTTTCTTAGATCTTCTTTAACTCCACTTAGATACATAACTCCAGTGGTAATGTTATTCATAGATATTTTTTTTATTTTTAAATTAAAAAATAGAAAACCGCTTAGAACCGCATATACCCCGCATATGCTCCCGCATACCGCTTAATCAGTATTCAGTGACCAGTCCGAATGCATACGCATACCGCTTTCCTGAACCTTGGTGGTGGTACTGGTGCGCATCCAGAACCACTCCCACTCCCACCTGCACTATAGAAGCCGCCCCGTGCACCACCGAGTTCTCTCCTCTCGAACTCGCTCCTCAATGATTCTTGTGTAGCCCTTCTGTATGCCCTCTGCTCCGATGCAGTCTGAATGTCGGCGGGGTACACAAAATCATCGTCGTCTGAATCAGAAATGACGTTGAATTCTTTCTCGAACATGAACTCCTTCATTTGTTCTTCCCTTCTTACTCTCTCCGTCTCCTTTTCCTTCTTTCCGTCCAAGCTCGCCTTGACCTTGTTCCTCACATCTTTGGGATAACGCGTGCACTTGGCAACATTCTTGTTGTTGCCAACAAGATGTTGCTTCATCCTTGTGATCCCGCCTCCTCCCAACTTCTTCCCACAGAAATTGCATTGCGGCTTCGCCTTATTTCCATCAGGAGCGGACGCATACCTCCAGCCAATGTCCCCACTGAATTCTTCCATCTGATCATCAGAACTGTCAGATCCAGAACCAGAAGCTGAATGTGCCATGGTGAATATCCAAATTAAGAACCGGAACCGAAACCAGAATGTGGCAGACTGTGCCATGGTGAATATGAACGTCGAAATCTGCGAGGAAAATCAAGAACAAACATTAACTTGGCATACAATGCAACTGCTTATGAATATGCAAATTATTTTAATTTTTTAATTTCGGAATTATTATATATTTAATTTTTCCAACACCTACTTTTCCGATTTACAGGAAAAAGACCTTGGATCTATACATTAGGATCTTAGATCTACAAATTAGGGGACCATTTTCAAGAAAGACTACGTAATTGACACAAAATATGAACAAAAACATAAATATTTAACAAATGATTTTCGGATTTTCTATATTTTTAATTTTTATTAATCCAAAAAAATTCCTAACTATGATTTCTACTTCCAAAACTCAAGATCCGAATATATAATACCACAATTCATTATCGTTCCACATTAAACCTCAAAAGCCCCAATTTCTTCTAACATAGATCCAAGAAATATTCTCAAACAATGTTTTACTTCATGTTAACTTCAGATCTGCGATACAATGATCATAGCTAGCACTATTGTGCAAAAAAAAAACACAAAAGCCCCAATTTTCTACTCCACATTTATACCTATTTTGGGGGAAATCTCTCAAATTAAACACCATGCCTAGCTACATCAACATCCTAACAGTGAAATCCTTAAAACAATTAATGAATTTGAAGAAGATTTATCATAATTTGGCTTACCTCAAAGGAAGAAGGTCTTGGAAGATGAAGGAGAGCAGTCTCTGCACGAAGTCGGGCGAAATGGGGAGCTTTCGGCCGATATTTCGGTACATTTCGACCTTTGCCTGAATTTTCTATTCAAAGATTCCATATGTCGGCCGAGATATCGAGACGAGCCGAGATATCGGCAATATCTCGCGATATTTCGACCGAAACTGGGGAAATCGATATACAGTATAGTTTCGAGACCCGATACCCATCGAAACTGAAATTTCGTCGAAATTTCGACGAAATTTCGTGAGATTTCAGTCCATGCCTCTAATTCTATTGGTTGGAGGGTTGGACAGGGTTGGCTTGGCCCAACCCGGGTTACCCCTCCAACCAAACAGGGTTCTCCTCCTCACAGTTTACTATTCACAGGGGTACCCCTGCCCAACCCAACCATGTCCAACCCTGCAACCAAACAGGCCCTAACAGTTCATCTTTATCATGAAAAAAATAGGACCGTGATAGTTGTTTATATTTATGATAATGTTTATGCTACTGATATGATTTTCATGATGATAGTGCAAGGAATCTAAAAACAAAGGATTACTAAGAAAAAATCTTGGACAACATCGCCATTTCTTAATAATTGAAGTTGAAATGACCAAGTTATGGTCCTTTCTCATAGAAAATGTGATTTAGAAATTCTAGGAGATGCACGCAAAATAGGACCCAAGTCATCACATATTCCTATTAATAGATCTTTACATCCATGTAAGTCATCACCTATTCCTATTAATAGATCTTTACATCCATGTCTAATGACGATACATTCTTTACAGACACTGGATATATCAGAAGTATTATATGGAAGGTTATATATTTAATTGCCATCAAACTTTATTGATAGCATCGCCATTGTAACAATGTTTGTCTAGTTCTCAAGTATCTAAAGAATACTCCAAGGAAAAGACTGTACTTTGATAAGACAGGTCATCTTGACATCTTTGCATACTCTAAGTTGACTGTCGAAGTTGAAGATGAACACCCGTATTCAAAAGTCAGTATTTGGTATTCAATCAAAAAGGTCGCTGGATACAGAATAAAGGATATCTAAATGACTAATAAGAAATATTTGGTTATGTTTTTTTAATTATTTTAAATATAAATTTATTTCTAGCAGATATAATTTTATATATTTATACATGTATGGTCATCAATTAACAAGATAAAAGTAACAGTGGAATTATAATCAAACTTTTACTTTACATTAGAGAAAAGTAAGAAAATCCAAAACATTTGATAATAATAATAAAATAAAACATTATATTTGTCTTAGTCGGACAAAGTTATTCTATTCGGTTACCCCACCAAATAGTGTAGGCGGACTGACCAATCGGTCTAATCGGGCGACTATTGCAACAATGATGGATACTCAATGACTAATTATCACCTACTTCAATAATATTAAGTAACTTGATGCAACAATCGCTAGGTGAAGTAATGGTGTAGAATATTGTGCAACGGCCCATACCACTTGTGAGGTGACGGATAATTTCTTTTTTATTTGATATTAGCATCCAACCTACTCTTTCCAATCCTATATTCTGAGACAATCACTTTTGCTACCCACAATGCTTCCAAACTAATGTTGCATGGAACAGAAAAGCATGTTGAAGTTCATTGTCCATTTGTTCGAAATGTACTCGCCTAAGGAAAGATCACCACTCCTAAAACCAGAAGATATGCTCACAGAAGTTCTGCAAATAACGCATTACACCTTTTCAATGTAACAAGTTTGGAATAATTGACATTTATTCTCCAATTTGAGTGGGAGTGTTAATTTTGGCGTGATTGTAGTAATTCCTAATTTAGGCATGATTTATAGTAATTCATTTATGTTTTTTGTTTTCTTCCTGATTCTTCATTTTATGAGGGTTAAGGTTTCATAGTCAAGTAAGAACGGTTATTTTCCTTTACCTCAGGCTACTTGAACATATTTTTAAGATTAGGGCTGCAAAGAATCCCACCAGATCAAGGACGTAATTTGTTTCCAGATATAGCCATAGATTATACTAGAAAGGCCAATCAATAGTTTAACAGTAATTGGATAATTCTCATAAAAAACAATTAAAATTATTCAATTAATAGACCTCGACTAAACAAAATTGCCATATAAAGCAGATAATAAATTTCAAAGACGTGCACAGCCACCTAATTACATTGCATGAGCCACCAGTACTGATTCCAAAACTTAAATTATCAACCGATCGGATTCCACATGAATAATAATGGATGTACTAACATGGAAGCATGGATGAGCTTGCCTTGGGCGAATTGAACTGTGCAAGATCAGCACTAAAACCCAGGACAAAACCAGACTGTGGTGCTTCACCCCGTCTTGGGCTCCAGGAAATGGATGCATTACTGCAAGATGGTTTCCCAAACCTGGATACAGAATCAACTACATTCAGAAATTCAGCCTGCACAAAATAAAACAAAGTACCAATGATTTAGGAAAATATTGCAACTAACACGATTCAACAATCTTATCAAGCAAAGAAAAATTCGATCTCATTTTTTAATGACAGCAAAGAAAATTCAAGGAGATCGTTTTTTCCTCAAGGAGATCATCAAAGAACCAGTTATACATCAATACAATATACTTTAAAATGTGACAAAATAACAATAATTGTACTTGTTTAAGGGAAAAATACAAAACTTGACCTAAAATCTTAAGCAACATCATATTTCATTCAGAAGTACAATGCACAGCTAATCTGACCACAAATTGCTCATCTCAACTTTTGGATAACAATTTTCCATAATAACGTGCATTTCGCGGACAATGATTTAAAACAAGAAGACGTGAGTGAGTACTAAGATAGTGAGCACACAATTAGGTTATATCAAGCTTTCCATGTGGACAACCTTGCTCAGTTATGATATTTTAAGATGTTAAAATATAAAATGCAGTGTATCATCAAGAACAAGAAGATCAATATATCATGTGGTTTGAGAGATCATGATTACCATCCTACGACCCAAATGAGTTTGATCTTCAAAATAAACTTCCCAAAGTTACAAGTGACGTGGGAGCCTACCTATATACAACAACAACAAAGCCTTTTCTCACAATTAAGTAGGATCGGCTACATGGATTCTTCGCCTCCATTCAGATCTATCCTGGGTCAATCTCGGGCTTATATCCACAAAACAAAGATCCCTTCGTATGGTCTCATTCCAACACTTCTTGGGCCGTCCCCGCCCTCTATTATCCGGCTCAACATCCCAACACTCGCATCTCCTAACCGGTGCATCAGCTGATCTTCTTTGCAAATGACCGAACCATCTTAAGCGGTTTTCTCGCATCTTATCCTCGATCGGAGCAACACCAACTTTCTTTCTGATTGCATCATTCTGAATCCGATCTTTACGTCTGTGTGTCCACACATCCACCTTAGCATTTTCATTTCTGCTACAGCCATTCTCTGCACATGTCTATGGTTCACAGGACAACATTCAGATCCATAGAGCATAGCAGGTCTTACGGCAGCTTTGTAAAACTTTCCTTTAATTTTTAAAGGAATTTTCTTATCACAGAGAACAGCAGAGGCTCCTCTCCACTTTAGCCAACCTGCATTTATTCTATTAGTAACATCTCCATCAATTTCCCCATCATGTTGCAAAATAGATCCCAGATATCTAAAAGAATCTCTCTTCTGAATGTTATCATTACCAATCCTTCACCTCAAGTCCTTCAACATTGCTTCCATCAAAGGTGCACTCCATATATTCTGTCTTAGCCCTACTTATACAAAATCCTTTACTCTCCAACTCATGTCTCCAGACCTCAAGATTCTCATTTACTGCATCTCTAGTCTCGTCAAAAAGTTGTGAGAGCATGAGAGGGGTGATTCTGGACCACATGATTCACCCAGGAGAGAGAAGACCATGAGAAAGAAAACAGAATCATATGGTCCAGAATCATTCCTCTCATGCTCTCACAAATTTTTGCTCTCATAGGATCACTCCTATATATATATATATATGCTAGCCAACTAACACAAGTCTCAATGCTAAACAATGTGGGAATAATCACGAGAGAAATGTAATTAGATTTACTTATCTAAATATATGATATTTATGGGAAATATTAATTATGTTATTTCCTTTTCTATGTATTTCATCTCTCATATTTTAGCCTTTAGGGTTCCTCTGCTATATAAAGGATATGCGAATGGAGAGCGAGACGATGAATTCTCGTTCATATGCAGAGGTGGTTAGCATGTTTCAGCATGCTTGTTCTGACAAGATGCTGATCGAATCATGCCCCAAGGATTGTGATGTGGGCTCTATGATTTTGGTGCTTTGCAAAAGAATTGGAAGTTTTTTTGGAGAATTTCAGGAGATGGCTTTACTTTTGTCATCAGAATATAAGACAGGTGCTCGTTGGATATTATCGTGATTCACTGACGGAGAATTTCAATACTCTTCTATTCGTGTTCTGTGAGTGCTTGCCGTTCCTTTTCTCTCTCCCACGGTGGAATCTTTGGGACCGACGCTCAAGGAGTTAGGTACTATGAAAAAGATTCTCGTTGATGAAGGACTGCCAGGCTCTGATCCTATTGCAACCTTCGTAGTGCTTGAAGATGGAGGTTTGGTTCTGACGGAGAAGATCTGCACTCCTTTGGTTGGGCATGCGAGTTACAGCATGTTGGTAAAGGTCGTTCAACCTCCTCCACCACCACTTGGTGTAGTTGATTACACGGTCGGGCCCTCAACGTCAAAGGAACAATCGAAAAGTTTACCATCGTCGGAGGTGAACCCACAGTCGATAGCGGTGAATTCAATATGCCACCCCGAAGATCCGGTCTCATTAGCGCCAATCGAGGAATCGTTACTCGATGTGGATCCTCCAATAGATTTGAATAAAATTTTTCCGAATCGCACTTTTAAAAACTTTCCAACTAAAGAAGATGACGCTCTCCTAAGATATGAAGTTGTGCCTCGTCAGTCGCCCACGCGAATTTCAACAACACTACTTGGGACTAGGGTTTCTTTGCATTAAGCTTTTACAAGTCCCTATTGGGTAATTGGGTCTAGACCTAATCGAATCAGATTCAATTGAGACTCGAAACTTCTTTAAGCGGGTCTGGAGCTTTGAAATGGTTATGGGTCTCAAAACACTTAGCCAGATCCTAACCTCCAATGGGGCTATGTTTTGACCCTCTCCTTTTAAGTGAGCACAGGAAAACCTCTTCTCCTGAACTCGAGAAGGGTTTCATTGCCTCAGGTCTAGAAGCTAAAGTCAATCTGGAGCCCGCAGTTGACCATACTGTAGATGTTGGGACTGCTCACGGGGGCTCTTCTTCAAACGAAGAGCCTTCCCTTTCACCTCCTCCCATAGCTAGGTTTGAAAGCGATTCGTGTGCATCCTCATCCATCGATTTGGCTTTGAGAAGAGGCATTGGAGGGCGGAAAGACGTACAGAAGCAAAAAACGAGCTACTCCAGTTGATCCATGAAGTTTGGTTACTTCCGAACATAAGGTACGTGTGGCCATAGCAGCAGGCATGGTCACTACGTCAGAACGAATAAAGTTCCTAAATGAAAGTATTGACCTGGAATGTCAGGGGTATGGGTGATCAGGAGAAACAAAGGTCGATCGGTGTACTCATGGTTGATTGGGGTTGTGATATTGTCAATCTACATGTACTAGCTTCTTGTGGCCCTCTTTAAGGGGTGGTTCATTGTCAAAGTAAAAAACAATAATTGTTGCATGCAATGCAAGGGGGCAAGGTCCATGAAAGCAGTATGCGTATGCGTTCGAACGGGTCACCAAAATCTGAATAAGCGGTATGCAAGGGCATATGCGAGGTATATGTGGTGTACGATTTTCTAATTTTTTATTTAAAATAAATAAATATCTACAATCTATTGAATTTATGTATGAAAGTGGAGTTAAAGAAGATCTAAGAAAAATAGTTCATGTTAGATGGTTGAGTAGATGTCATTAAGTATCTAACATTTAATCACACAAAAAATTATAAATAGAACTTTACATATTAGATGATTCATAATAGAAAAACTTCAATATACATGCATACATATCTGCAATACATGAGCGAAACCACGATCGACATATATTAAAGACGATACATTGCATATACTCATGAAACAAAACATAAAATATTTTTTTATCGTAAAACCGGTGAACTCCCCTTGTGGAGGTCACCGTCGAAGTATTTCATTAAAAATGTTTAAGAATACATTACCGTGAACTCCAGAAATCATAGAGCGTGTTACAGTGAGAAACTACATTTTCAAAACAAAACCTCTGATCGTTGAAAATCAAATCATTTTTTCCCTTCCAAATGGCCCATAGAGCAGCAAAAGCCTCGAGCAGTCATCCGTTGAGTTGGTGCCGACCGTCCGTATAGATCTCCAGAATTCTGTCGCCCCCTTGCTCCCGACCCAAGGAACGCTACCTCCAGACCCGTTCGGACTCCGAGCACTTGAAGAACAAGTGGTCCGAATCCTCTTCCATCCCGTCACACATGTCGCACATCGTGTCATCGAGGCCTAGTAACCGCCCCTTCCTTGCCTTATCCCATAGGAATCCCTTTCTCAAGCACCACAGAAATACCTTGACTCTACTAGGTATCCTTGATGCCCATATGATTTTTACGTCCTGGCAAAATTCTGTATCACATTCATCTGTCCTTGTTATCAGTTCCTCATAAACTTTCTTGGCGGAGAAGCTTGCATCCTCCCAGCAAAAGTGGTCAATGTCCGACGAGGATTCCCCTGGCTCCGGCAGTTCAGTCTGCATCCTGAGATAGTCTTCCGTGCGTTGGTCAGAAAGGCCTGACATAAACTGCGGTGCCCGCGTTCAATCTACAGCCATCTGCAACAGTGTATCCTCCTTCAGTGCAGCCAAAGAGAAAAGGCTCGGAAACCTGCCCTCCAGTGTACCGTCCCCAGTCCAATCATCACTCCAGAATTTGAAAAGGTGGCCATCATCCACCTTAGGCCGGAGCTTATGCGTCAACAGCGACAAAACCTAACTAATCCCAGCCCAAAGTGGCGACTCAAATCGACATCTTCTAGCCACAAGCGCACACTTAACGCCATTTATAGTCCTTACCAGTCTGACCACCAACGAGGTTGAGGGACCCCATATGCGTGTCACCCATTTTGTGATGAGCACCTTGTTCATACACTCCACATCACGCACTCCAAGGCCACCATCGTTGTGCCCCTTTGTAATCTCTTCCCACTTGACCAGGTGCATCCCAACTCCATGTTGCTTCCCATCTGACCAGAAGAATCTCCTCATCATAGTCTCTATCCTCCTTCTAACCCCAACCGGCATCAGTCGTGTGGAGTAAAAGATCGGTATAGCCGAGAGCACGTGTTTTAACAGAACCAATTTTCCTCCCCTGGAGAGAGTGACAGCCTTCCACCCTGCCAATCTCTGCTCTAACTTCTGTACCAGACCATCCCAATCTGCCTTCTTTAGTTTTCCAGCCACCAACAGCAACCCAGATATGTGATAGGAAGGTCCCCCTAATGGACATTCGGTCATCCCTGCAAGGACGGAACGTTCTGCTTCATTCATCCCGAAAGTAATAACCGCCGACTTGCGCTTGTTGATCTCGAGGACCAAGAGAGTACTAAATATCTTGACCATCTATACCGCATTTGTATTCTGGACCTCTGTTCCCCCCAGTAGCAGGATCGTGTCATCAGCATACTGCAAAAGAGGGACCGAGACGTCCTCCTTCCTGAACCCCTCGCACCATCCAACCTCTATCGCCTGCCTGAAAAGCACACCTAGAGCATCTGCTACAAAGACAAACAGCATAGGTGCCAATGGGCACCCCTGTCTCACACATCTCTTCATCCAGTTCACCCATGCTTCCGAGAACCCTCTCCTTCTCAGAGACACCCAAAGGAATCTCCAGTCAACACAGTCATAGGCCTTTGCGTAATCTATCTTCCACATCACCCCTTTCGTCTTTGTCAGCTTCCAGTCAAGGCAAATCTCTGAGGCCATGACTAAACCGTTTGTCATCTGTCTCCCTGGAATGAACGATGACTGACCCTATAGCACCACCGAGTCAAGAACTCTCCCCTTAGCCTGTTCGCCAGTATCTTAGCCACAATGAGATAGATCGCATTGGAGAGCGCGATGGGCCTAATTTCCTCGACCCTCACGGGAGTATCTGATGAATCTCCATTTCATCACCTTTATTCTATCATTATGGCCTTAAAAACCCCAGCAAATGCATGTAAATAGCATCAATTTGTCTATAATAGCATTCATTATTTATTGTATTAAATGTACATAAAATAAGGTTTTTAATGCCAAAATTATAGAATAAAGAGAAGAAAAGAAAAAGGAATAAAATATTGCAAATATTTTATGACCCTAACCCAGAGACCAAGTCCAGAATGGAATTGGTCGACAAGGAATAAAGTAGGGGGAGATAAGGGCCAATAATACAATAAATACCTCATTTATTTATTCATTCATTTATGCATTTTTGACACCTATTTTGTATTTAATTATTTATTCATCAAATAAAGAAATTTTGTACATGAAAGTTGTAGATAATAATGTGAATAAAAATACAAAATTGAGTTTGTACAAAAATAATACACAGTGTATATTTTATACACGGAATAAAAAGCCAGAATCTCAACTTCACAGACCCATATCTTGCAAATAAAAACTCAAAATTCACCAAAATCACCTTTAATTGTATATAACTTTTCAAGAGCTATTTAATAAAATTGGTTTCATAATTTTTGGAGTTCATCTGTGAATGTTATGTTTTTGGCCTTCATTGTACAGTCTACCCGATTAAAATATTCATAATATTCATTATTCATCATTTTTATAAATTTATATTTTTAGAATTTTATAAATAATATACAAAATGCATGTACATATTGAAATTAGAATAAAACCAAAAAGAACTTGTAAAATAAAATAAGTCTATAAAATACATAGATCAAAATACCTATGTCACCTATTTATATAAATAAAAGGGAAATACATTCTTTAATTATTTTACTCATTTATGTTTTTATTAAATTGTAAATATTATCTATAATATATTAAAAATAAAAATCCAAAATAAAACCCAATAAAAATCATTAAATAAATAAAATGTATATAAAATATAGGTAAAATACCTATAAGTATACCTACATAGTATATATACCTATTTATTTAAATATGTAAATAAACCCATAAAAATTAAATAAAAATATATTTATACTCACAAAAATAAGTTATAAATTTATAAAATAAGAAAATAAAATAATAAAATAAAATATACAAAATAAAAAAATAAAGTATACAAAATACATGTAAATACACTTATAAATACATCATCAAAATAAATTCATAATAAAATACATCAAAAAAATAAAAATCATAAATGAATACTACATTATTTAATAAACATTTTTTATTTTATAAGTAAAATTTAATAAAATTATTTATTAGATTTAATTAATAGGTCAACTTCGTGCTGATGTGGACCAATCAGGTCCCTCCGCGCGTTGATCGCCTGGTCAACTGCTCCCCCAGGCGGCTGATTAGACGTGGCATGTCATTTTGGCATGTCTTCTCCCTTTATTCACGCTCGACTCGGGCATCTTCTGCCATCGCCGTCTTCTGACGACTTGCTCTTTGATCATTGTATATCCACGCCCACTTGTTTATCCCCTTGTACATAGCCCCGATTCTTCGTTATGGCCCGGTCAAATAAGGGTGCCACCCTGTGTTTAAATAAGAAACCTCCGCCTTTGCCTCAATTTTGGTCAGCCTTTATCCAAATCTTTTCCTCGAATTCGGTCCTGGAGGTGTTCATCGTGACAGGAGGACGTTTCTGGCGCTTTGAATCGGTCGGAGGAGGAGGAGGTTGCACCCACGGCCGCTGCTCCGGCGAGGCCTCTGCTCCTTGGCCAAACGCCAGGTACGAGTTGCGCCTTTACTTGTTTTAGATAGGTTTTAGTCTTAGCATTTCATTTCTGTCTTTATATTAGTGTTTAAGCTATTAGATTTAGCGTAAAACGGTCACCCGTACTTCGCCGGAGCTCCGCTCGGGCGAACTCAATCACGGTGTTCCCAAACAGTTCCGCCCTCGCTTCCACCACCATCTTCTCCCCTTTTCATTTTCCCACGCCCCAGGCACCTTCGCTCACCCAGATCCTCATCAGATCTGGATACCCGATCTCCCTCTTCCACCTATCGCCGGAGATCTCCGCCCGAAGCCCCACCTTCATCCATTTTCCGTTCTAACGGGACGAGGCAGTTTGCCCTCGTCCCTTGTTTCATCTTACGCAGGTTCAAGGTGCATTGAGGCACCTGGAGACGTATTTCGACGCTCGCCGGAGGTACCTGAAGCGCCACCTCGACATCGAGCAGGTGGCGGCGCTCCGGTGGTCCCCTGGCCGATCTGAAGCCTCCTGCGGATAGAGGGAAGCACCTGCGACGCGTTGGGACCCTTTGGAGCAGCAGAGACCGGCGAGGGAGCGAGATATCACCGGAGGAAGTTCGCCCAGGCGAACCTTCCTCCCTGTTCTTCCTGATGCCCTCCCTGTCGTCGAATGAAGAAGGAGTCCCAGTAAGAAGCTCAGTCGTCCGATGGAGCGAAGCCAGCACCGTAGATCTCACCCACGAGATCTAATCTCGTGCGTTCATCGGCCAATCGTCATTGGCAAACGTGGAGGCGCCACGTGGATAAGTCACGCGCATCAGCTGTCGGATCAAGCGCCCTTTTGGTTAAATTGCAAACCCATACCCCTGCATTTTTGTATTTAATTTTTAACTCTGTAAATAAATTGTAACATTGTAAAATAAATGTACAATTTGCAAAAGGGCCCCTGCATTTCTTGTATTTACACTTGGATCCTTCCGCGCCTCACGTGCAGTACCACGTGAGGCGCGTGAAATTTGCATGAAACCCCTGGCGACTTTTGTATATTGTAAAATAATTCAAAAAAATAAAATAAATGTTTATTCCTTTTGGTGTTTTTGCACAGTGCCCCCTGTATGTTAATTTATTTGGAAAAATACCCCTGCCAGGCTGTTTTATTTTTGTGTCTTTCATGTATTTATTAAAAATAGCCATGTAGCTCCTAAAAATCCACAAAAATTAGGTTAGATGCTCTATGCAGTGTACTTTCACGCCACATTTTTAACTTGCATTTTTTGCATTTCATCTAATTTTTAAAATTCAAATGGAGCCTAAATAATCACTGTCTAATTTATAAAATACCAAAAAAATATAAAAACATTTTGAAAAATTACAAAAATATTATATATGGTATATTTATATATATTGAGTCCAGAAAATGAAAAACCCTAAAAATAAGAAAAAGAAAAATAAAAAAATCAGAAAGCCCCAAAATCCAACAATAAAATATAAAAATCCTAGAAAAATCGCAAAAATATATTTTTCTATTTTATAATTATCTATATACAATTATTTACATATTAAAATTTAATTGGGTAATTTTGGGACTTATTTTATATTTTTAAAACCCATATTATTTTCGGTCTATTTAATTAGTCCCATATTAGGGACATTTTTGGAATTGAAAAAAAATACATAAAAATTAGTATAATTCCAGAAAAATACCAAAAAATATAAAAATATAAAAAGCAAAAAAAATATTATTATATCTAATATATATATATATTATTCATATAAATATATATCCTTATATTACTCATCTCTCTTCTCCTATATATCTCTTTATATATATATGTGTGTGTATTTATGGATATCTATATTATATAATTTAAAATATAAAAATAAAATATAAAATAAAATAATATAATATAAAAACAAAATAAAAATTATAAAAACAGAAAAATAAAAATATATATATAATTAAAACCCCACAAAAACAAGAAGAAATGGACATAAAACAAGAATTGAATAATTGTGCAATCAACTCCACCACACAACCATTCGCCTCCCAGTGTTCAACCTCTACCTGTGCTTACACCTATACACATTTACATGTAGAGTTATAATAAATTTTAACTCCACATTTTTTATTGTAATTGCATATATTTCATTGTGGGTTAATTGTTGATTTATCGAGATTTCGTGAGCGGTCGCCTCAGCGACATTGTGATCCCGCCTTGTGTGGATTACTTTAGACCCTATGAATTCTCAGTCATCAGTATCCCTTTTTGGGAGTAGGAACAGTAATGCCCTGTTGATCTTCTCAAAACCATCGATTCCTTCCCTAAATTCATTCACCACCTCCAAAACTTCCTCCTTCAAAAGATCCCAGAATTCGCGGTAGAAAAATACCAGAAAATCGTCCAGGCGTGGGGAACCGTTCGAATTCAAGTCCCAAACCGCTCTCTTTACCTCTTCCACCGAGAAAGGAACCAGCAAACCTTCTGCCTGCTCTGTCGACAAGGATATCTCACACCTCTCCCCATCCAACCCCAACCACCCCCTCTTTTCCTCTGCATCGCCCGCACGAAGTGCCCCCTTAGCGCACCTCCAATCGTCGCCTCGCCAGACACCCGGACTCCTCTGAACTCTAATTCGTGAATATAGTTTCTTCTCCGCTGACCGAAGGCCATAGAATGGAAAAATATCGTGTTAGTGTCCCCTTCTTTTAGCCACTTCTGTCTGGATCTTTGCCACCACTTCACTTCTTCCTTTCTATCCTCCAGCAGCAACTCCTCCAGCAGACCATGCCTCTTCTTGAACTCCTCCTGATCCAGCCCTTTGTCATCGTCTAACCCGTGCAACCTGGTGACCTCGGCCTGGACATTTGTTCTTCTAGTCCTCCGCCTTGCCTTCAATTCCCTTCTGAAAGCCGTAAGGAATGCCTTCAAGGGTTGTAGCTTTGCTGCCAATCTCGCTACAGTTGTGCCCTCTGGTGCGCAGCTTCTCCACTCCGCCTCCACAACCTCTCTGAAACCCTCTTCCAAAAGCCAGCTCCGCTCAAAACGGAAAAAGAATCTGTTCCTTCCCTCCTCTCGTGACGACCACAGAATCGGTGTGTGGTCCGAGTACAGCCTCGGAAGCGTCCACGCCCTCGAAAGCAGAAACATCTCTACTCTCTACATAGAAAGAAGGAACATGTCCAGTCTGGACCGTGATTTCACGTTGCGTCACGTGTAAGCGCATCCAACAACATCGACGATTGACAGACCCATGTTATGCAGGACCCTCCGGAACTCCTCCGAGCCTGGGTCCCCTCCCCCACTTCCCCGTGGGTGATCATCAAGAAGCAGCGTAACATTAAGGTCCCCCCCCCCCAAAGATCCAAATCGTTGCAGCGTTCGCATTGCCCAGTTGTTCCAGTTCTGTCGCCAGAGAACCCCTCTCATTGTCAGCCGGACCATAGACATTTGTAACGAGCAAGTTGAGGCCATCCGACCGCCGCTTCAGCAAAACCAACAGATAGAAAAGCGACCTCGTCTCTTCCAGCAGGTCAAAGGCGTCCTTATTCCATCGGGACATCAGTCCACCTAAAGCCCCTTGTGCTTCCAGTTCTGCCATTGCTAAGCGACTGCCTCCATCCAGCGTCGTTACTCGCTTGTATGGTTTCTCATTTAAGAGGAAGGTTAAAGAGGCTAGAAGAGCCCGTCGAGCGGAGGCAGAAGCAGAGGTGTGCAAACTTGATGGGATGTAAGACGCCAGAGATCTTATAGCAGAAAGATAATTTTGATTGAAGATAAGAAATATTTGGCTGAATAGAAACAGAGGTCGAGGCAAAATTGGTTCAAAGAAGGTGATGCAAACACAATGTACTTTCATAGAGTTGCCAGTGAGAGACGTCATCATAACTTGATTCGTTTTGTTGTGATATATGGAAGAAGGGTGGCCGGCAATCGTGAAATGGGATGAGCAATCGCAGAACACCTCCATGATTTTTCGAGAACTGTGGCTAGACCATGGAGAGGGATTGGCTTAGGGCCTTCTCATCTTACAACATGTGATATATAACATACGCATATTGTGGTGGGTCCCAATTTGGGAGACCACCCATTTTTACTTCAAAAAAAATTTACAACATGTGAATCATCTGGTGCAAAACTTTATGATGGAGGAGGTAAAAAAATAATTTTACCTCAGAGAGAGAGAGAGAGCTCAAAGAGAGAGCAACGGCTCAAAAGATAATTTTGAATGAAGATAAGAAATGTGTGGCTGAGTCGAAATAGAGATTGTTGGAGTATTTGGTTGTGTGTCATATGACTTGTAGATGGATAAATGGATCACTCCAGGATCCATTTACTACATCATAGTGTTTAGTCTCACATCTACCAGTGGTGGGATTTGGAGACTCTGTGGAGGCTATATAAGGAACCCTAGACCTCCTGTATCCATTGAGAAAAAGGAATGCAATATCCTCCCCTTTGAGGCCTTTTCCCGTGGTTTCATCCTGCTACTTAGGGAGTAGAGTTTCACGTTAAATCTCTGAGTTCCATGTTTCATATTTCTGTTCGTATGCTCTGTTTATCATTCCGCTTCCGCATTTCCTATTTTCTAACATGATATCAAAGCGGGTCGATTCTCGAGGATTTTTATGTTCGTTCTTTATTCGAGATTCAATTTTCATTCTTGAAGATGTACTTTTGAAGATTATTATCATGTATGAATCAAGTTGAGTTTTAGGGTTTCTTTTTGAAGCCCTAATCCTGCAACCTTTTGTTCGATGCTCCTCAGATCCAGACGGTGGGTTGCCCTCCTTCCTTTGGGTGATTGAGTTCCCACAGGGGAACCCTATAGGAAGGGGCCCGATCAGGCCCTCTTCTTCGATCCCAGGCGTATATCCTGCAGCCCTCGCCACTCCCTGTGGCGGAACCTCAAGGAGGTGGCAGCAACGGCTCAGGAGGAAACCCCACTCCGGGCAATCTTCTCCAGCGCGGAGTCTTCTCCATCTCACAGAAAACCCACGCAATAACACAGAGGCACCCCTGTATGCGATCTTCACGCATGTTTTCTCCCTCGCGCGCCCCATTGGGCGACCGCACAGCCCCATGCGGTATCCAGCCTCTACAGCCCCACATCTCCTGCCTCAGCCCTCGCGTAGGCAGCCAAGGGCATCGACAAGAGAGCATCCGACATCTCTCCCTCCCTCAAGTTTCCAGACTGCAGCGCGGAGTCCTTCGCACTCAAACTCCAAGGCGGTGCGAGCCCATCCTTAGCATGTGTGATGGTCCTCAGGTGTAACTCGCATGGAACCCTAGCCGCATCCAGCACCATCGCGGTGGCCTCCACGCGGTGCCCTCCCTCCTCAGCAGGAACCGGCGGCGCAACTGGCGGTGCAGGCTCCTCTCCTCCAGATCGTGCAACAGTATATGAAGACACCTCGGGGGGCATCTCTCGTTAGAGTGAAAAGGGTTCCCAATCGTGGGAACCCTAGGCCTACTGGCCCTTTTTAAAAAGATCCTTTTATTTGGTTGACAGCCCAAGTGGGCAGACCTGTCTGATTAAAAAAGAGAGAGAAAGGAGAAAATTGAAAAGCCATAAAAAAATGTTGAAACGTTTTAAAAAATGTGTGAGAAGATAAGCAAAAAAAGGAAGAAAAATAAGAAGAAAGAAAAGAGGCGCGTACAAGAAAAAGTCGTATCCAAAATATAAAAAAAAGGGAAAAGCTGGAAAAAATGTCAACAGCATAAAAAATGTTTCGAGGGGAAAAAATGAAGAATGATTTGAAGATCCGAAGAAAATTGTGATCAACTTATTTGATTTTTTGTTTCCCCATTTTATTGTCTTCTCCCAACTTTGTCGATGTCACTATTTTCCTACAAGTATGGGAGAAAGAGGGGTATTGTGTATAGTCACATGTCTTCTTCAGAGGACAAATTCTCCAGACCAGTTAGTTGTTCATACTCTACAATTTTACAGATGAAAATACTCCATGCGCAGTTTCAGACTCGACGTTCAGATTCTGAATCCACAGTTTGATGCGCAGGATCAGACTCGACATTCAGATTGGTCAGAGTCCAAGTTCGAGGCACTCCATGTTTGAGTGGCCCATTTTTCGAGTTCTCCAGGGAGAGACTCATTTTCAGACTCGCACATATATGTGGTCTTCTTTTCAAATGTGCACATGTTTGACATCTTTTGTCGTGGTCCCCATCATTCTTCTTGTTTTGTCAGCCAGAGTTTTCATGTGAGCCATAGGGACTCCAGAGTAGAGGACCCTTCCCTATGCCATGTGGGCAAGGGTTTTCATGTGGTACCATAGGTACTCCAGAGTAGAGTATCATTCTCTGAGCCAGATGGAAGAGACCCGGTTCTCCGACGAGGAGACTCCAGGCGCAGTTTCAGACTCGATGGTCAGATTTCGAGTTCTCAGTTTGACTCACACTCCAGCTCGTTCGTCCTCCTCACAAGCACGGCATGAGAAGCAACGTCCTCTACAGCAGCCGACAGTTGTACGCGTTGAGTTGATATTGTATGTAGTGTCATGTATTGTGAGTTGAGTTTCTTTCTGTTTGTCCAATCTTATCATTGCATGCTCCAGCTTGAGGAGGAGTGTTGGAGTATTTGGTTGTGCACCATATGAGTTGTAGATGGGTAAATGGATCACTCCAGGATCCATTTACCACATCGCAGTTTTTAGTCCCACACCTATCAGTAGTGGGACTTGGAGGCTCTGTGGAGGCTATATAAGGAGCCCCAGACCTCCCGTACCGTATCCATTGAGAAAAAGGAATGCAATATCCGCCCCTTTGAGGGCTTCTCCCGTGATTTCATCCTGTTCCTTAGGGAGTAGGGTTCCACGTTAAATCTCTGAGTTCCATGTTTCATATTTCTGTTCCTATGCTCTGTTTATCATTCCGCTTCTGCATTTCCTATTTTCTAAGAGAGATCAAGGCAAAATTGGCTCAAAGAAGATGATGCAAAGACAACGTACTTTCATAGAGTTGCTAGCGAGAGACGTCGCCATAACTTGATTTGTTCTGTTGTGGCGAATGGAAGGAGGGTAGAGGGCGATGGTGGAACGGGACGAGCAAACACAGAACTCTTCCACGATTTTTCGAGAAGAACCGTGGGCAGACCATGGAGATGGAATGGCCCTTCAGTCGGTATTACTAGCGATCATGCGGCCCAACTGACATTGCTGCCTCAGTGAGCACATCAGCCCTAGTTATGTTCTTACCACATATCACACTGCGGTATTATAGAACGGATCATGGACTCCGCAATCTGTAGCACCTCATCATCTCTACGGCGATACAGAACAGTTGACATCTTACAGCACCATCCCTCTAGGTTCTGTCGTCATTATAGATAGGAGACATTCTCCTATCATATGACATAGGGAGATTCGATTGATGCCTTTCATGCATTTGCAAAATGTTTTAAATGCGCCAGAATTTTCTATGAATTTACTAACCATCAGTCAGATTACCAAGGAATAGAATTGTTACGCCATTTTTTAATATTCTTCTCTAGTGTTTCAAGGTATACTCATGGACATGGTGATTGGATGTGGTCGTGAGTAAGGGGGTTTGTACATACTAGGCCAGTCACCTTATGCTGGTAGATCTTCCATTTCTAATGGATCGGATTCCTCGTACATGCGGCATCTTTGATTCGGCCATCTTCCCTGCAAAAGTTATGTAGAAGTACTCCCTCATATCTCTTCTCAATTTAGTTTCCAAAGTGTAGTGTATCAGCTTGGAAAGCATCATTGCAATAGTTTTCCCAGCCGTAAGAGTCATAGCAATACTTCTTTATTTGAATTATTGCATTTTGATATTTGGAGTCCTAATCATGTTCCTGATCACTATGGGGCATGTGGTTTATTTGGTTAGAGTTGATTATCTTTCTAGATTATCTTGGTATTTCTTAATGAAAAATAAGTCTGGAGATGGGTCTCTTATGAAACTTGTTAAAATTACAATAAAGAGTATTTTTCTACTATTGTCAAATATGTTCACTCCGATAAAGTATTAGAATTTTGTACTTGTTAGTTACCTCAGTTTTTCAAATCTCTTGGGATCTTACATTAGATGTTGTTTGCCTATACTTTCTAACAGAACAATGTAGATGAGCGAAAACATCGTCATCTTTTAGATGATCCCAAGAGTATTCTGAAATAGATACATGCTCCTCACTCTTACTAGGGAGATGATGTCCTTACTGTTCATTACATCGTCAACCGTGTGCCATCTTTTATATGAGAAAAAAGGTTCCTTATTTGATTGCATTTCCCAAAAAGAACATGGTCTCCCTAACACCTTGCATCTTTGGTTGTGTGGACTTTGTCCATCATTTAACTCTGGATTATGACAAGTTATCTCTAAAATATGTTAAATGCATCTTCATTGGCTACTCTAGGACCCAAAAAGTGTACGGGTGCTTTGATCCTATCAGACGGAAGTACTATGTCAATGATGACATCACATTTGTTGAATATGCCATGTATTTATCTCTCATAGGTGACAGGATGACACCATCGAAGTATGACACAAAGGTTTACATACCACATCTGCCTATGACTCCTACTATGCCCCTATGGTAGAGACATTGCCTCGTGTATGTATCCGCAGATACATCACTACTCGATCCCTTATTCTTGTGGATTCCCTAACATTCAGCACGCCTTAGGTAAATTTTAAACTTTTTTTCCACGGATGGCACTGTTGATGTTTTAGTACAATGGGAGACTATGCGGGAGAATAGTGTAGCTAATCAGGAGATTGTTATTCAGTAGAATGATCCATCATAGGATGGACCAGCCTATTGCACTTCGAAAGAGGAGATGTGCATGTGTTGCATACCCTCTTTTATGACATGTCTCGTCGGGGCGTTTATCATAGGTCTTCAGAACGTTTGTGGGGGAGTTGTCAGTTATTACCATCCAAGGCACATACCAAGAGACGTTGCAGGACAACCAATGGTGTCTAGCTATGGAAGAAGAAAGAGTTGCACTACAATCAAGAGGCACATGGACCTTGATTACTGTCCCTACAGGAGCCTATATAGTAGGTCGGAAATGGATCATTGCGGTGAAGCATAGAGCTGACAGTAGTGTTGATCGCTACGAGGCCAGACTTGTGGCACGAGGGTTCACTCAAACATATTATGTGGACTACCACGACTGTTTCTCTCATGTGGCTCGTCACTCCACCTTCTGGAACCTTCATTCTATTGCAGTGATAAGAGATCAGCCACTTTCTTACCTTGATGTCAAGAGTGTTTTCTGTATGGACCTGCAGGAAGAAGTCTACATGCAGCAACCACATGAGTTCATTGTTGAGGAGGAGTGTAAGAAGACATGTGCATCAGCTTCCAACCGACTGCCTAGAGAGAGAAAAACCTAAGCCTCGTTAGAAACCACAAGGGCGGTGGTTACAAATCCTACCGAGAAGGGTGGGCGTCAATGTACCCCCCAAATCGAGGGTTTCAATTTTGAAACTCCGAGATTATCGTCTTTGATTCCACGATTTTCTTTAACTCTGTCGTAGAGCCAGCAGGGACCTCCTTCAGCAACATCTCCGACGAGGACTCCTCAACACCACCCTCATCTGAAGTCAGAGAGCTTGACGAAGGACTCCTGTTCGCTGGTAGTGGTGGTGGCGACACATCCTAGAAAAAGAGTCTGAAAGTGGACCGACCCACCACTAGGTTGCAGATTGCTTCAGAAGGGACGGACGATCCTTGCTCCTCTAACCGCAACTGATGATGCACCCGCGTCTGATCCCAAACTTCAACCATCGAAAAGGACGTCAATTACGACTCCAAAATCCAGAAGCGTTGACCTCAATGCTTCAATCATTCTTGATAGAAGCAGAACTAAAATCTGCACCACTCGAGTTGCCATAGGTTTTTCTTCTCCATCAATAAAGCATGGCAGGCACCACCACACACCTCACCATGCGGTCCCTGAAGAGAAGAGTTTGCATTCTCGCTTAGTGATGGACCCCAAGCGCAGACATTACACAGAAACATGGTCTTCAGATCTTAATTCAACTACGAAACAATAGATTGAATGTCCTATGCTTCTTCTAAACAAACACCAACCAACAATTCATCAGGTGAAATGCAATATGCCCTGTTGACTTCCGCAAAGGCGGTGATCACCCAAATGCAGGGGTGATTATCGGAGGGCATGTAAGATGAAAACATGTGCTCGGTTGGGCAACCGAAGTAATCGTGTCCTCGAGCCCTACACCCAAAACAACATGGTGGGGCAAAGCATGCCAAAGCACGATGGCCACCGTCACCGCATGTGAAGCATCGGGACCACCTATTCCGATGGATCACTTACAGCCACCCCTATTCAAGCATCACCTCTACATGATTTGAAGCCCTCCACGCCTTCCCTTCTACGTGTTTGGTGGCCCTCTCCCACATCTCTCTTTCATGAGCCCTTTAGCGAACCCATTCACTCTCTTCCTTGTTCCCCCATTTTCTCTCCTAGTGACACTTGTTTTTGTGCTAAGAGCCTACCGAAGAAGGTAATTATTTGTCTTAATGGTCCAAAAATTGAATAAATAATGTTTGTCACCATCATAGAACAAGTACATCTCTAACTTTAGAGTTGAGCTCGTTGCTTGTCTAGCACGATCCTTGATTCCAAAGATGGCCTCCCAAGCCTGAATTTTCCCAAGAATTTACTGAAGATGGAGCAGTCTAGCAAGGGATATCGCAGACATGGACCAAACCCTTTGCACAGAAGCAAAACAAAAGCAAAAGATGATCGGCATCTCGTCAATCAGATCCATTATTAATATTTCTGACTCATTTGGAGGCAAAATAACAATCAAACTCCGGTTCTTCGTCTAACTATATGTAAAGGAAAATCGAGTTCTTAAAAGATCATTTGAGTGACAATTAAAAGAGTGAAAGAAGCTCAAACTTTCTCTTTTGTAGAGAGGATACAAATGACTTCTCAATTGATTTCTTCGCCTGATGAAAGAGGGGAAGTACAGGAACGAGCATAATTATGATGAGAACTTTTGACGGAGATTTTTTTAAAATAGAAATGGGAGAAACACTCGATGGTGTACACTTTTGAAGGAGATTTAAAACATGTAGGAGATATATGCTCCAAAAAAAGATAGGAAAAGGCTTTTCCCTAGAAAAGTCTTCCTACTAATAAACTGCTTTCCTGTTTGTGATGCTCTTTTTTTATTAAAAAAAGGGGGAGCCCTCCCAAGGCGGGAGTCACCACACCAACTCTTTCATTAATATCAAAAGGGTACATCAGTTCGAGATCCATAAATTGTACAAAGCATTACAATGCGCGAGCACATTCTCGTAGTAAAAGTGTTGGCCCTTGAAAATGCAATCATTCCTGCCAGCCCAAATGCCCAAAGAACAGCGAAAGGCCTTGAGACGTCGTCCGAAGACCCAAGACCCACCGACCGAACCAATCTCCAGAAATTCTCCAAGGTGGATGCCTGAACCCAAGCCAACCCCAACGAACCCCAGACCTGCTCCGAAGACCAGCACCCACCAAGGCGGGTGTTTGTGATGCTCTTTTTTTATTAAAAAAAGGGGGAGCCCTCCCAAGGCGGGAGTCACCACACCAACTCTTTCATTAATATCAAAAGGGTACATCAGTTCGAGATCCATAAATTGTACAAAGCATTACAATGCGTGAGCACATTCTCGTAGTAGAAGTGTTGGCCCTTGAAAATGCAATCATTCCTGCCAGCCCAAATGCCCAAAGAACAGCGAAAGGCCTTGAGACGTCGTCCGAAGACCCAAGACCCACCGACCGAACCAATCTCCAGAAATTCTCCAAGATGGATGCCTGAACCCAAGCCAACCCCAACAAACCCCAGACCTGCTCCGAAGACCAGCACCCGAAGAAGATATGCTCTGCGTCTTCCATAAACCCCTCGCATCTATCACTTTTCATGTCTGCCACGCCAAAAAGCCTTCCCCTCCTAACTTTGTCACATAGACGGTTTCTTCTAAGGCACCACAGGAACACCTTTACCCGAGTAGGTATCTTGGCCTCCCAAATAACCTTCATGTCCGCATAGAGGTCGACGTCGCGCCCCACCCCCCACCCCTCAGCTTCCGGTAGGCCTTCTTCACAGAGAATCTCCCATCTGCCCACACAAAACGATCTGGCTCACCTGACAATTCTCCCGGAGGGGGACTATCGGACTGCATCTGCAAGAAGTCATCCAGCCACTGATCCGACAGATCCGAAAGAAAGATAGGGACACAAAACGATCCGTTGTTTGTGATGCTCTTGGTAAGCATCAAGTTGAGATATATGAGCTTGCCATACTTTGTCTATATATCAAAGAATTTTAGAAGACTATGTATCTAAGGTGGACGAGTTGAGATATATGAGATTGCTATCCTATTTCATAAATCAAAGCATTTCAAAAGACTACATATCTAAGGAGATCACTGACACCCTTTCCTAGGTAGAACAATTTTTTAGAAGTAGAAAAGGACAAGAATGAGCAAATAAATATACCATCGGAGGGGGAAGAAAGGATGTGAGCATGAAAATGCCTTAAACAATTTAAATAGAAATCTAACGTAATAAAGATAAAGGCCAAACAACCAGTGTGAAACAGGAAATTAAACAATAATACTACTCTTTCGAGAACTGCCTTCTAATAGATGAAAAAATCGTGATAAAAGCTTAACCTGAAGTTGCCACCTTTTCAAATCCAATGGCTCCAAGAGCTCATAAACTTTCACTAGGCCATCAGAGTAGGCAATGACCTTACAACATGAAATAGAGGCATGAATTAAAAAGCGTGTTGGAGCAACATGCTTAACATATGAGATCTAGGATCTCATTAAGAACTTTTGAGAGAAACAAAGGGAATCAAATAAAGAACGAAACTAATGATGGTAAGATGTACACCGACTAAGAAATTAACAGCATGGAGATAATATATGGAACTTTGAATTGGTGATTTTTATTTATACTAATGCATCTACAGGACTTACTAATTTTAGACTTGTTGAAGAAACCCCAAATTGGATATCTAGTACTTGGCTTGTGCTGCTTTCAAAAGCTGTACAATTCCTCCAAGTGAGAAACTCATTATCTGGAGACAAAAAATAGGTAACTTAAGAAACTTCCAACTTTTTTAGAAGTACTTTAACAAGTAAAAATATCACCACAGTCGATAACCAAGGTTAATCATGCTCAAAGGTTAAATGAAAAAGATTAACACGACTTGCTTGGTGACAAAAATAAAGTGGATGTACAATTGTTTGATGGGAAAAGAAACTGCATCAACCTGATCCCGAACTCCTGTTCCCAACCTCGGTAAGATTTTACTTGGAATATCCTTGATTATGAATGACTAAACAACAAAGAACATTCGAGTTCGGTATACTTTTTCCTAGATGATGTTGCTATGAAGGATGAGACAAGAGTTGACAATGACATCAATAGAAAAATCAAGCTGACGGAGGTTATATAGTTGGAATAAATAGCAATCTCTGAGGGGTGCTTGTTTGCATGATTGCATATTACAATTCCCGGAATAGCATTCTACAAAGCATATCTTTTTAGCAATCTTGCGCATCACAGGGAACTTAAGGGGTCCTAAGGGTGATGGTCACCAAACAGCCTTTTTTCTACTTGTGCCAGTCTTATTATGTTGATTACCAATACTCACAATGGCAACCCTTAGTTATTCTCCATTCAATCACTTAAACATTATTACACGTGCACTGATGTGGGACATAGGCAAGTTGTTGACCACAGGTTACTGACTAATTAATCGTGCCAATGGCATACGAAGCTTGTAAAAGATTAAACCATGCATGTGCAAACACCAACTTACTCAAATTGTCAAACTGCAAAAAAATTATTTTATAAAATGTAGCTACTATGATGGTGTTTACTACTATGATAGTCATAGTAATTCCTCAGGTATAACATACTCCGAACATAATAGCATTGGATGCACACAAGGATTAGGTTTGGGCGTGCATAGAGAAGACGACGACCAAGAGGGAATGCAGCAAATTGTTGGGAAAAATAAGCGTTGTGTTTATTCCTTGAGCCCTAGGCTCTCTTATATAGGGAGAGGCTTATGGGCAAATTACATAAGGTAGACAAACGAAAAGATAAATAAATAAAAGATACAAGAACATAAATAAACTTCTACACTCCCCATCAAGATGGAGCATAGATATTTATCATGCTCATCTTGGATAAGCACTTCTGAAAGGGACCCCGAAGCAAAACTTTAGTAAGGATGTCTGTCGTTTGGTCTCATGAGCTGACATGTGTTGTAGAAATGAAGCCCTTCTGAATCATATCATGGATATAATGGCAATCCACCTCGATGTGCTTCGTCCTCTCGTGAAAAGCAGGGTTATTGGCAATGAATAATGCAGCCTGATTGTCACATTCTAGTGATATGGGAAGTGGAACATCTATATGTAGATCTGTCAGAACTGCGCGAACCCACATCACTTCTGCACATGCTTGGGCCATAGCTCTATACTATGATTCAGCACTGGATCTCGCAACTATTGTTTGCTTCTTGCTCTTCCATGAAACAAGTGACTCCCCAATGACTATAGCAAAACCTGATGTAGATTTCCTATCCTTTGGGCACCCTGCATAGTCTGCATTTGTACATACTGAAATAGTAATAGTGCCCTTCTTCCTAAACATCAAACCTGCGCCTGGAGATGACTTAAGATACCTTAGTATCATATGTACGGCGTCCATGTATACTTGGCGAGGTTGCTCCATGAACTGGCTCACTTTATTTACTGCAAATGTAATATCTGGTCTGGTGATAGTAACATAAAGGAGCCTCCCTACCTTCTTTTGTCAACCTCCTCAGTGTCGTCATTATGCATCTTCATGCTTGGATCCATTGGTGTAGAAGCAGGTCGACATCCAAGCATACATGTGTCACTTAGCAAGTCAGTGACATATTTCCTCTGGGTCATCACGAGTCCATGTTCATTTCTAGCAAACTCCAAACCAAGGAAATATCTCAATACTCATAAATCTGTGGTAACGAATTCATGGCCCAAGAATTCTTTTGCTATTTTATTCCCTGCATATCATCTCCTGTAATGAGTATATCGTCAACAAACACCATAATGGCAGTCATACCTCTGGATGTCCTCTGTACAAAGAGTGAATGGTCTGCATTTGACCTTTTGAATCCTTACTTCTCAAACAAATCTGAGAGCTTCTGGAACCAAGCTCTTGGGCTCTGCTTTAGGCCATAGATCGCCTTATGAAGCCTGCATACCTGTACACACTCCCCCTTAGCAGTAAACCCAGGTGGTTGCTGCATGTAAACCTCCTCCTGAAGATCACCATATAAAAATGCATTTTTGACATCTAATTGAAACAGATGCCAATCTCGAATCACAGCAACAGATAGAAGAATCCGTAAGGTAGAGTGTCGAGCAATAGGAGAAAACGTGTCAAGGTAATCTACCCCATACGTCTGAGTAAATCCCCGAGCAACCAGTCGAGCCTTGTACCTATCAATACTGCCATCGGCATGGTGTTTCATTGTAAACACCCACTTGCAACTCACAATAGATACCCCAGTAGGAGCTGGAACAAAACTCCAAGTACCTCTCGACTGAAGGGCTGCCATCTCTTCCTCCATAGCCAGACGCCATCTGCTATCGGCCAATGCCTCCTGGTAGGTCCTTGGAATATTCACAGCGGATAAAGCACCTACAAATCTCCTAAAATCTCCTGCCAGGCGCTCAAAGGTAACATGAGAAGCAATTGGATATGAAGCACATGACCTCTTCTGCTTTCTTAGTGCAATTGGCAAATCAAGATCTGCATTGGTTGTACCAACATCCACGTCAACCACTGCCTGTTCCTGCTGAGAAATGCCGTCAGTCCCATCACTACGAATAATGTTATCAGAACAAACCTAGGACATGTTTGATGATTGTCCATGATTATGAGCAGGGGTCGGTCGTCGACTGTAGTGGTGTGGTAGAGGAGGAACCAAAGATATGGGAGGTGGTAGAGGTGGTGGCGGTGGTGGAAATGATGGTGGTGATGGGGATGACGGTGGTGGAGATGTAGGGGTTTGTTGTGGCACATACACGGGTGGAGAAGGAATATAGATTTCATCATTTATAGCTGATGGTACCAATTTGTCACATGTAGGAGAGAAAAACATGACTAACTCAAAAAACGTGACATCTGCACTGACATAATATCTTCGACGTAATGGATCATAGCGACGATAACCCTTTTGAGTCATGGAATACCCGACAAAAACACATTTGACAGCCCTAGGAGAGAGCTTGTCAACCCCTGAAGACAACTGGTGAACGAATGCCACAGACCCAAAGACACGTGGAGTCAGAGGAAACAACTCCTTGTTGGGAAAAACGAGAGAGAAAGGTATCTTCTTCCCCAACATAGACGAAGGCATGCGGTTAATGAGATAACATGCAGTAAGAACCGCATCGCCCCAGAACGAGTGAGGAGCACAACTCTGGATAAGAAGCATAAGAGTGACGTCAAGAAGATGGCGGTGTTTTCTTTCTGCCAAACCATTCTGTTGGGACGTGTAGGCACAAGACGTTTGATGAAGAATGCCATGGAATGAAAGAAATTGGGATAATGTTCGAGTACAGAATTCAAGGGCATTATCAGTTCTCACAATTTTGACCGAAACAGAAAACACATTCTACACTTCTTTAATAAAGTTCATAATAGTAATGCCCGCTTCAGATTTATTCTTTAACAGAAAGACCCAAGACAAACGACTGAAATCATCCACGGCAACTAAATAGAACATGTGTCCCTGATGATCTGGGACATGACTTGGACCCCAAATATCAATATGAAAAAACTCAAATGGAGAGTTATTGCTCCGACTCTGACGACTAGGGAAGGCAGACCGATGATGCTTCCCTAACTGACAAGCTTCACAATCAAAAGACGAGCGGGGTGAGATATGAGGGAGGACTTGACGCAACTTCTGAAACGGAAGATGACCAAAGCGCAGATGCCATAAGGAGAGACAGGTCCAGTGGAGTGGGATGATGCTCTGACGTAAGGTGTATGGACCAGTCGATACAGCCTGCCTAGCTCACAGCCATGTCCAATCACGTTGCCCGTGAGAATGTCCTGAAACACAAGAGATGATGGGTCAAATATCGCTCGACAATGTAGATCCTTAGTAATCTGACTAATTGACAGTAAATTCATTGAAAAATTAGGAGCATGGAGCACATTCTGCAACTACATAGAGGGTATTAAGGAGATATGTCCCTGTCCTGTAATGGGTGAATGAGTCCCATCTGCTATGACGACAGTCCTTCCTGGGGAAACTTCTATGTAGGATGTGAGTTGGTGTCTATCTCCACACAAATCATGTGTGGCACCTGAATCTACAATCCATTCTGAGGTATGAGAGCCCTGGCAGAAAGCAGAAGTATGAGCACTACCTGAGGAACTAGCTTCTGCAGTAGCAACAACCAAAGCCTTAAATGTCGGTTTCGGTCACCATTTCGGTGACGACCAAAACAGAATTTCGATGGAATTTCGATCGAAATTTCGATCATTTCGGTCATTTTTTGTACTAGGACCCCCATATTTCGGTCATTTCGGTCGAATTTCGATTTTGACAGGATATCGATATTCGACAGAAATTCGACCGAATTTCGCTGAAATTTGAGGCCATGGCAACAACGTCAAAGCTGCTCTCTGAAACTAGTGGAGTACTGGTTGGTGGCATGATATCACGTAAACGAGTCACCAGGTCATCATATCGTGAATCCGACACTGGCGTAGCACCATGATGGTGTATCTGTTCTGATGCACGGGCAGATGCTGGGAAACCATGCTTAGAGTAGCATGTGTCTTCTGTATGACCAATCTGACGACAATAAGTGTATTGTAATCCACGACCACGGCCAACCCTACCACGTGATCCTCGTCCACGAAAATGAGATGAATTGCCTCTTCTTCCTCTAGAGGCTGCCATAGCAGAAGAATTAGGTACATTAGTAGGGCATGAGATATTGATTCGGCTCAATCAGCGAAAGGCCTCCTGCATGGGAGGAATTGTAGCATCGGCCAGAATCTGAGAAGAAGCCGCCTCATACTGTGAGTCAAGAGAGGCTAGAAAGACTCCCACCATCGTCGCATTCCGATATGTCTTCAATTGTTCTAGAGTAGCCGTGAGAGGCTTGAAGCTGTGAAGCCTCTCAAACATTCCCCTCAGTGCAGTGTAGTGAGTATGCAGGGGTCGACCATTCTACTTTATCGTGAAGACGTCGTGCTGAAGCTGTAGGATTTTTGTCTCATTCTTGGCTTGAGAATACGTGGCAGCAAGAATGTCCCACATTACTTTGGCAGTAGGTTGATGCAATACATCATTAGCAATGTCTGGAATCAGAGTACCAGACAACCATACCTGAGCATATGCGTCATCAGCCTCCCATGAGGCATACAACCCAGTTTTCTCCTCTGGCTCATCCTCGGTAAGAATATGTTTCTTACCCATCGACTTCATTAGGCTCATGAACTGCATGGCCCATAACTCGTAATCGGTGGTTTGGTTGCATGTGTAGACCTCACAAAACCAAACCCATTAACGTGTGAGACGCGAGCGGAAGTCGCCTTAGCAGATGGTGAGGATGTCCTAGGGTTGACCAACCCCTAAGACGTGGAGCAGTGCGCGGGTCCTAAAAGGACCGAAGGGAGAGACGGTGCTCCGGGTCCTAAAAGGCCACAGGCAGCGCACATGCCACAAGGCCGAAGTACGACACCAAGGAAGGGGAGGGGGCCGCAAGATCGGTGCGCGATGTCGCGCTCGGCTAGGATCCGCACATGGGGCCGAAGGGTGGCGCCGAATGTGTGGCCGAGTAGCAGCACTCGAGGCCGAAGGGTGGCGAGAGATGATGCGCGTGAGGCTTGGTGGTGGACGGCTAGGTTTAGGGTTTGGTACTAGAACTCCGGTCTAGGACCGCCGCTCTGATACCATGTTGGGAAAAATAAGCGTTGTGTTTATACCTTGAGCCCTAGGCTCTCTTATATTGGGAGAGGCCTATGGGCAAATTACATAAGGTAGACAAACGAAAAGATAAATAAATAAAAGATATAAGAACATAAATAAACTTCTACACAAATCAATTAGATGCTCAGTCTACACTTCCGAAGGGATGACAATGATCCTTTCACAAGGCTTACATACGAAAACCTTGTTGCAACTTCTCATTCGTGTCACTGATAAGGTTTGATTGACTTGTCAAGATGTCACAAATGACAAACTACCAAGCATTTCATCAGACCATTTAATCAAGAACAATTCAAAGGGTTGGACATAGATGATGCAAACTGAGGACCCTCTTATTAGAAATTCTTCATTGAAGATCAAAATTCATGATGATTTATCCCCGCCGCGATGAAAGTTTCGAAGACATTTGCGTCTGGCAACAAACCCAACAAATATATATACATATATGAGTTAAATGAGGCTACTCCTTGGGAGTAGCCAACGGGCTACTCCCACCTCTATTTTTCCCACATTTTTTATTTTTTTAGAAAACAAAAATATATATATTCATCGCTATATCCCTCTAACATGTCATTCCAATTTCGTCAGAAACAGATACTCCTATGCCCTCCATCTAGAAGGGGTCATTTTCAGCAATTCTGAGACCATTAAAAGTTGACAGCCTTGATGGAGGGGATAGAAGTCTCGAATTAAGTCGAATTTTTAATGACACCATGGTGACATATTGTGATTTGAATTCCAATATGTTTCATTTCAGAAAAATAAAAAATATAGGGGAAAAGGGGTGGGAGCATGTAAATTAGCTACAACCAGGAAGCATACTCCTTTTTCCCTATATATATATACATCTCATGTGACCAAAGTCGTCGTCGCAGAGTCTACGCATGCAACCAACTTCCCTTATGTCATTGTAGACATTTATTTTGTCAAAGTCTACGATCCTCGTCTTCTTCAGCTAGCAAGATGTTAGAGAACAAGATTGATATACCCACCACGGGCGCCTTCAGAGGTCCAGCGCCCATAGTCAAGATGGATGGGCCGAACGAATTACGAGTTGTGGACCATGCAATTCATGAGCCTAATGAAGTCGATGGGTAAGAAGCATATTCTTACTGAGGAAGAGCCGACGGAGAAGACAGGGTTATATGCCTCATGGGAGGCTGATGACGCATATGCCCAGGTCTGGTTATCTGGTACCTTGATACCTGATATTGCAAACGATGTCCTGCACCAGCCCACTGCCAAAGCCATGTGGGTATTCTTGCTGCCACGTATTCACAGGCCAAGAATGAGACGAAAACTCTGCAGCTCCAGCATGACATCTTCACTATAAAGCAGAATGATCGACCCCTCCATGCACAATATACTGCCTTGCGCGGGATGTTTGACAAGCTTCATAGCTTCATACCTCTCACGGCTACTCCAGAGCAGTTGAAGACATTCCAGAATGCTACGATGGTTGGAGTATTTATGGCCTCTCTTGACTCACAGTATGAGGCCGCTTCCTCCCAGATACATGCTACCATTCCTCCCATGGAGGAGGCCTTCCGAAGACTAAGCAGGATCAATATTCCAACTCCAGTGTCAAATTCCTTTGCAATGGCGACCTCTAATGGAAGAGGCAGTTCATCTCAGTTCCATGAACAGGCATCATGAGGTAGAGGTGGACGTGGTCGTGGACCACCTTGTACCTATTGTCACAGATTTAATCATACAGAAGATACATGCTACTCCAAGGATGGTTTCCCAGCATCAGCACACGTAGCAGAGCAGGTTCAGTATCTTGCTGCCCCACCCACATCAGATCAGTGATATGATGAACTTGTATCTCGACTAAGAGACATGGTGTCTGTAAAGGCATGAACTTGGCATCTCTCGGATCCTATATCATAAGATCCGACTCGTCAAGAGAAAATCAACGGAATTTGTTTCGTGTGAATCGGACTTCGTTTCGATTTGTTATGATTTTCGGAAGAAAGCATGGCCTCAAATTTCAGCGAAATTCGATCGAATTTCTGTCGAATATCGATATCCGGTCGAAATCGAAATTCGACCGAAATGACCGAAATGACCGAAATATGGGGGTCCTAATACAAAAAAAGACCGAAATGACCGAAATTTCGATCAAAATTCCACCGAAATTCCATCGAAATTCTGTTTTGGTCGGTACCGAAATGGTGACCGAGACCGACATTTAAGGCCTTGGAAGAAAGAGGAGGGTTAAGACGTCATTAACCCATAATGACTGTCACTAAGACTAATTAAGCATGATTAAAGAAAATAATGACGGATTCAAAACTGCTAATGATCATTAGCAAACACTAATCAATAGTTAGCAAAAGATAAGCGTAAGCCACGAAAGTTAAATCGCGATTAGTGAAAGCTAATCACGATTAGTGTTAATTAAGCGTCATTAAAGAATCTAGAATCCTCTGGAATGTTTTAATTTAAACCCTAAGTTTCGGATAAGTTTTGACCAAAACCATGGGCCGCTAACCGCGGTTAAGGGCTAAACCATGGTTTTCTAACCATGGTTAGTGGTTTTCTGGAGCCTATAAATACCCCCCTACTCATTCATTCTCTACGATTTCCACTACCACCACCACCCAAGGGCTATGGTTGAGAGGTCGAGAGGAGGAGTGGGAGGCGGGGAAAGAGCGTTAGCGAAGCGATGCCGGGAGAACGAGGAGGAAGGTATGATCCTCTCTTAGTTTGCTTCGTAAGCTAGGCTTTCAATTCATCATCTTTTCTTCCAAATTTTGTTCTTGATTCATCTTTCTTGCTGATTTGCTTCCTGTTGTGGTTCGAGGAGAAATCTGTGTAACACCCTACTTAGGTGCGGACGGTTGTACACGTCAGTGAACCCTGTGATTCGTCACACATTCACTCACCTAAGACGCGTGGTGTCTATCGATTCTCCATTGTTTTTTTTTCTTTTCCGCTTTTATAGTTATTTTGATGGAGAAATCTGTGTAATATCCTACTTAGGTGCGGATGGATGTGCACATCAATGAACCCAGTGATTCGTCACACATTCACTCACCTAAGATGCGTGGTGTCTACCGATTCTCCATCGCTTGCAGTTTAATTATATTCTTTCAGTTTCGTTGTTGTTTTCCTCTCGATTGATTTTATAGAGGAAACTCTTTTCGTTTTTATTTTGAAATATGTCCCGATATAAGGGGAAACTCTGCCGAAATTTTCCGAGAAATATGTCCTGATATAAGGGGAAACTCTGCTGAATTTTTCCGAGAAATATATCCCGATATAAGGGGAAACTCTGCCGAATTTTTCCGAGAAATATGTCCCGATATAAGGGGAAACTCTGCCGAAATTTTTCAAAAGAAAATATGTTCTTGGCATTCTTCGTGTTCTTCATGTTCTTCGTGTTCATCGTTCATTCTTCGCGTTCTTGACACGTTCTTAGCGTTTTTGATACGAAAATGAAATTCGATCTTTTCAGGAGCCTTAAATCATCCTTTCTGAAAAACGAAACACGATAAAGCATTGCATACGTGAGAGAGAGCTCGATTAGGTAACGAAATCCTTCCTTTTGTTGTTGGGTTTTCATATGAGATCGTTGAAATTTCTGATTTTATGTTATTTGCTACGAAGATTCTTAATTTGGCTATTTTTGAAAAAATATGAAAAGTTGCTTTATGATTTCACCTAAAATAAGGTCTAAGCATCAAATTGATGCAGTGGCTTGGAAAGATAGGGTTTGGGAGTTAAAAGAGCATAAATTGAGTATATAAATATATGAATTAATATATGTATAAATCAATACTCGGTAATTATGATTATGCTAATATAAGGCTTAATAGAGGAACTAAATCATGGGAATTGATGTGTTTTAAGTTGGATTCTGAAAAAGGTCGTGAGTCACGTTAAGGATGATTGCAAGTAGAACTACAGGTCGGGCATGCAACCTGTAGGTTTGTCAGAAGGAACTCGTATTGGCGTTTCCCTACCTATGTGGTACACGGTTGCTCTGTTATGATAAGTGCGCACGAAATGAATGATTTTGCAACGCGTGGTACCGGGAGCCAATATATTCGGGTTGAACGACGGAAGATGTGGGCGTGCCATGTGGAGGCACGGGTGGTTCAATAGCGGCTGGGTCACGACAACATATATTTTAAGCCGCTAGGTTATAATGTTAGCCTGAGGTTTTAAGCAACCGAGTCCTCGAGGATAGTGTGCTCATTTGTTTTCCAGGCTGAGGGTTTGAGACCCTGTTTAATAAAAGAAAAGGAAAATTGTCAGGGTAGTATTGGAGGATTGATTGAGGCGATGTGCGGCAGCATAAGCTCACCAGATCAATGCAATCCCCAATCCTAAAGTATCCACAGCTTCAGAGTCCAATAATGGTGGGGTTCCCCTTTACTATTCCCTGATATGGAATAGAACGGAAACTTAAATTAATGAGAAGGAATGAAACTTTTTGTGATAACAAGTTTTGAAAAATTACCCATTTGTTTACTTTTCTCTTCTTCGTTACTTAGCATTCGCTAATTTTTATCCTATGATTTATGGAAAACACAACAGGTGTCAGTGAGCCATCGCAAGGACTTTAGTGATCCAGTCAGCCACAGTAACTTTCCTTTGTAAGGTAGTTAGTATTCTTTCTATGTATTTCCTTCCGACTGATTTACATGTAAACGATTATAATGGGATAATGTATCATGTAAACTTTGTTTTATGAACGGAAAAGTGTTGAAATACTTTCTTCTGAGTATTTTATTTGCAGTCTGTTTTTGAATGTTAGTTATGATTGCTGAATAAATTATTGCTGAGTAACCAAATCCGGATATGGGAGGATTCGATGACCCGGGAATCGGGGTCGCAAAAGTGTCAGTGTGTCACTAACTAGTATTCCATCACCTGCTTCAAAAAACAGCTCAGATTTTGCCGCTACTGAAGGAGCGAGTACCTCAGGTAGTGTCCATGCCTCTATTTCTTTTCATGGTCCAGATATCTCAGAATGGATCATTGATTCTGGAGCCATACATCACTTGTGTGGAGATAGAGATCAGCTCATAGCCTACAAGCATATTCCTCCAGGAAGGATTGTGGTCATAGCAGATGAGACTCATTCCCCTGTCACGGAACATGGGGAGATCACCTTGACGCCCTCTATGCGATTGTAGAATGTGTTGCATGCTTATGATTTCTCAGTGAATTTATTGTCTATCAGTCAGATTACTAAGGATTTAAATTATCGAGCAGTATTTGATCCATCTTCTCTTGTGTTTCAGGACACTCTTACGAGCAGGATGATTGGATGCGGCCGTGAGCAGGGTAAACTGTATCGACTGGTCCAATCCCATTCCATTGGACATGTTTCCCACTTCCTTTAGCATATGCGCTTCAGTCATCTTTCACTTCAGAAACTGCATCAAGTCCTTCCTCAGATTTCACCATAGAAGGAAAATCGTGATATATCGCCGATATATCCATAATGATATGAGACCGATATCGATATCAATATGTCGATATATTATCCTTTTCAGATCATTCCTTCACAAAAGATCGTCGATATGGGCGAAATTTCGGCGATATATCGTCGAAATATCGTATCGATACGATATCGAAACGATATCGATATCGATATTGCCTTCATAGATTTCACCCTGCACGTCATTCAACTGTGAGGCATGTCAAATAGGGAAGCATCATCGATCTGTCTCCTAGTCGTCAGAGTCGAAGCAGTAGCTCTCCTTTTGAGTTTTTCCATGTGGACATTTGGGGTCCAAGTCGTGTCCCCGATCATCAGGGACACATATTCTATTTAGTTGATGTGGAGGATTTTAGTCGCTTGTCTTGGATTTTCTAGTTGAAGAATAAATCTGAAGCTGGAAATGCAATAATAAATTTCATTAGAGAAGTGCATAATGTTTTTGCACATCTATCAAAACTATGAGGACTGATAATGCGCTTGAATTCTGTACACATGTGTTCTCTCAATTTTTATCATATCACGGTATTCTTCATCAAACATCATGTGCATATACGCCTCAACGGAACGGTGTTTCTGAAAGAAATCATCATCATCTTCTTGATGTCACCCATACCCTCTTAGTCCAGAGATGTGCTCCTCATTCATTCTAAGGTAATGTGGTTCTTACTGCTTGTTATCTCATTAACCGTATGCCCTCGTCGGTGTTAGGGGAGAAAGTCCCTTTTTCCCTTGTTTTTCCTGACAAGGAGTTGTTCTCTCTTAGTCCTCGTATTTTTGGATCTGTTGCATTTGTCCATCGGTTGTCTCCAGGGATTGACAAACTCTCCTAGATTGTCAAATGTGTCTTTGTCAGGTACTCTAGAACTCATAAGGGCTATCGTTGTTATGATCCATGACATCAGAGATATTATGTTAGTGCTGATGTCACATTCTTTGAGTTTGTCATGTATTTTTTTACTACAGGTGACAGGTTGACATTTTCATATTCATATAATGAGGTCTATATTCCGTCTCCACTCATGTGCTAACCAATTTCCTCACCATCTCCATTACCACCTCCTCCATCACCGCCATCAGCCCCTCCACCTCCCATTGTCCCGGTTCCACCACTACCACATCACTATAGTCGATGGTCTGCTCCTGCTCATGCTCATGGTCCGTCATCCAGTACGCCCCAGGTTTGTTCCGATAACATTACTTCTAATGGTGGGACTACTATTGTTTCTTAGCAGGGGTTATCTCAGGAGGTTGATGTTCAGGTTGGTGGCAGGAATGATGATGATGATGATCTTGATTTACCTATTGCTATCAAGAAGCAGAAGCGTTCATGTGCCTCATATATGATCGCTTTTCATGTCACCTTCGAGCGTCTAACGGGTGATTTCGAGAGGTTTGTCGCTACCTTGTCCATCGTGGCCATACCACAGACTTACTAGGAGGCATTGACAGATAGCAGGTGGCAAGTAGCTATGGAGGAGGAGATGGCGGCTCTCAAGTCTAGAGGTACTCGGAGTCTACTCCAGGCCCCCACTGGGGCGTCTATAGTGAATTGCAAATAGATCTTTACTGTGAAGCAGAATGCATGTGGCAATATTGATCGATTCAAGACTTGCCTAGTAGCACGTCGCTTTACTCAAACATATGGGGTGGATTATCTTGATACCTTCTCACATGTTGCTCGTCATTCTACCTTACAGATTCTTTTATCAGTTGTTGTGGTTCATGATTGGCCCTTGTTTCAACTGGATGTTAAGAATGCATTTTGTATGGTGATCTTCAGAAGGAAGTCTACATGTAGCAGCCGCCTGGGTTCACGGCTAAGGGGGAGTGTTCACAGGTGTGTAGACTTCATAAGGCAATCTATGGCCTTAAGCAGAGTCCACGAGCTTGGTTCCAGAAGCTCTCATAATTGTTTAAGAAGCAGGGCTTCAGACGGTCGAATGCAGACCATTCACTTTTCATACAAAGAACCTCTAGAGATATGATTGCTATTATAGTGTATGTTGATGATATACTCATTACAGGAGATGACATACAAGGAATACATAGGGCGAAAGAATTTCTGGGCCGTGAATTTGTTACCAAGGATCTTGGACCTCTCAGATACTTTCTGGGACTGGAGTTTGCCAAAAATCAATAAGGGCTAGTGATTACTCAGAGAAAATATGTCATTGATTTGCTGGGTGACATGGGTATGCTTGGATGTCGACCCGCCACCACACCAATGGATCCAAGCATGAAGTTATATGAAGATGATACTGATGAGGTTGACAGGAGAAGATACAGAGAACTGGTAGGAAAGCTTCTTTATGTTACCATTACCATACCCGATATTTCATTTGTTGTCAGTCGGGTGAACCAGTTCATGGAACAACCTCGTCAGGTACATATGAATGATATACAAATGATACTAAGGTATCTTAAATCATCTCCAGGTGCAGGGTTGCTATTTAAAAGAGGCGGCACTATCACTAGCTCAGCGTGTGCAGATGCAGATTACACAGGGACCCCCAAGGACAGGAAGTCCACAACAGGATTTGATATATTTGTTGGAGATTTACTTGTCTCGTGGAAAAGCAAGAAGCAAACTGTAGTTGCTAGATCTAGTGCTGAATCGGACTATAGGGCTATGACACAAGCAAGTGCAGAAATGATGTGGGTTCGAGCAATCCTTGCAGATCTACATATAGATGTACATCTTCCCATGTCGCTAAAATGCGATAATCAGGTTGCCTTGTTTATTGCTAATAATCTTGCATTCCTCGAAAGGACGAAGCACATTGAGGTCGATTGCCACTATAGACGTGGCATGATTCAAAAGAATTTCATTTCTACCTCTCATGTCAGCTCAAGAGTCCAGGCAGCAGACATTTTCACCAAGGCCTTACTTAGAGGATCATTTCAGAAGTACTCATCCAAGTTGAGCATGATAGATATCTATGTTCAATCTTGAGGGGGAGTGTAGAGATATGTTTCTATATTTCTTTGTTTCTGTACTCTTTTATCTATTTTCGTTCCTCTTATCTGCTTTATGCAATATGCTCATAGGCCTATCCTCTATATAAGAAAGCTTATAGAATAAACAATTCTCTTATTTTTCCCAACAGCCATCGTATAAGCATAATGCAAAGGAAAGCAGGATTTGCATGTCATTTTATGGAAAATTTTCTTGTTCATTGGAGAAATTAACCAGACAAATTGGGTTTAATGACTTACAAAAGACACGAGTAACTGTGTTAGAAAATCGAAAGCGGAAGCGATAACATGGAAAAAGATAAATAACAAAGAACAGCAGGATTTTACGTGGAACCCTATTCCGTGAGGAGCGGGATGAAACCACGAGAGAAGCCCTCAAAGGGGCGTAGTATGCATTGCACTTTCTCAACTGTTACAGGAGGTCTGGGGCTCTTTATATAGCCTCTCCAGAGCCTCCAAGTCCCACCACTGGACGATGTGGGACTAAACACTGGATGGGGTAAATGGATCTTCTCCAGGATCCATTTACCCTGTTACAACTCAATGGGCGCACACACGAATACTCCAACACTCCCCCTCAAGCTGGAACATGCAATGCTCAGCTTGAACAAACAGAAATAAACTCAACTCAACGCTACAGGACACTACGGACAATATCAACCCAACGCACACATTGCTGCAGTCGAGGACGTTGCTTCTCATGCCGTGCAGGTGAGGAGGACGAACGGGCTGGAGTGTGAGTCAACTGAAGACTCAGAATCTGACCATCGAGTCTGAAACTTGCGCATGAAGTCTCCTTGATGCGGAACGAACTCGGCGACGGCGAAATTATGATAAAATATTTTTTTTGGTGGATTTTGGTGGAAGAAAGAGAGAGGTTAAGGAGAGAAATTGGGGGGGTTGAGAAGAAGAATAACTCGTCGGAACGAGGGGTTTGGAGAAGAGAACCGCGGAGATCGCGTGGAGGGAGAAGAGAGATAAGAGGGAGATACGAGATAAAATCTCAAATTTCACTTCATAATTGACTGACTAAAACAATGGGCTACCCTCTCTTTATATAGGAGAGAGGGTTTACAAAAATAGTAAATAACTCAAATTACAACTAATTTAATCCTAATTGACCTCTAACTAACTTAATTGGACTCTAACTTATTTAATTGACCAACAATTATAATTAACATCTACGAAATCAACGTTGAGATCACATGCGATCTCAATTATTCAATTAGACCAATACGACCGCTAAAAACATAAATAAAATTGATAATTATTTAATTAAATAGATGTGGCCCTATAATTTGGGGTCACGCTGCATCAACTCTCCACCGCTTTAAAAAATTCGGCTCCTGACGAATTGCGTGATGTAGGTGGATAGTTGGAGAAATCATCCTTGAATTGGGGCTTCAATTCCCTCAATGCGATCACTTTCCGCGTTACGTTTGTAGTTTTTTCCAATTGGAGGGTACCACTGCAATTTTCGTACTCCTTCACTTTTCCTCACATTTCTATAGCCTTGGACCCTTTTGCAAATATATATTTTTGGAAATTTCCTTTTGTAATTTTTCCATCTCAACTCCCATTTGGGGGATCCAATCTCTGTGACCGAGACAACCCCCGTAAGGGTTTCGGCCTTCATCGGTAAAAGGCGGCGGGGTCGCGGCTTCGGGCGATCTCGTGGGCGGCGGCGGCTCGAGGGCCGGACGCGAGGGCGGGGAAGGGACTCGCGGAGTGGCGGTGGCGAGGGGTTGGCGATTCACTGGGACCGGTGGGAGGGGGCGATCACGACAGCGCGGGGGTGGGTGATCTCGGTGGGAAGAAGGGCGGGGAGGCGTATGTTGGGGCGGGGGAGGAGGGAGATTGGGAGAAGCGGCGAGATCGGGACCGGAGGGCGCGACGGCACGCGGGGAGGGAGAGAGTTGCGGAGAAGGGCGGTGAGGGGGAGAGGGTGAGGACGAGATGGGTTGATAGGGCGGCGCGGGGGCCTGGCGTCTAGCGGGACGAAGGGGAGGAGGGCTGGTGGTTGTGCGTTGGGAAAGGGAGGGGTCGGGGTTGTCGGGTTCTGGGCTGCTGGGTTTGTGGGAGAGAGTCGGGGGGGTGCGGCGAGGGGAAGAGGCGGCGGCCGGGATGCTGGAACCGTCATCGGGGTTGATTTCGACGACGGAGTTGGGTCTGAAATCGTCGGGACAGCAACTGTTATTGCGAAGAAATCAACATTTTGGCATGCTTTATCCGCGGGATCTTCATCGAATATGGGTCCAATGTCTTCCTTGTCTTGTTCCACGATTGTCTCACCGAAATCGAGATTAAGACTGGGAATACCTTTGTTTTCATGGCTGAAATCGACTTGAACTGCAGGCACAGCATTCTGATTTCGGTTGTCGACCGGGGGATCTTCGTCGATTTGGGCGTCCAACCACGCGTGCACCTTGAGGCATGAGATAAGACGCTGATGGAATTTCTTTGAGCGACGCGAATCACGAGATGGGCGGCGGAGACCGAACTTCGCACACCAATAGTCGGTCGGATCGTCGAATCGTAGGAACGATTCGAAATCCATGCTCTGATACCAATTGATGCGGAACGAACTCGGCGACGGCGAAATTATGATAAAATATTTTTTTTTGGTGGATTTTGGTGGAAGAAAGAGAGAGGTTAAGGAGAGAAATTGGGGGGGTTGAGAAGAAGAATAACTCGTCGGAACGAGGGGTTTGGAGAAGAGAACCGCGGAGATCGCGTGGAGGGAGAAGAGAGATAAGAGGGAGATACGAGATAAAATCTCAAATTTCACTTCATAATTGACTGACTAAAACAATGGGCTACCCTCTCTTTATATAGGAGAGAGGGTTTACAAAAATAGTAAATAACTCAAATTACAACTAATTTAATCCTAATTGACCTCTAACTAACTTAATTGGACTCTAACTTATTTAATTGACCAACAATTATAATTAACATCTACGAAATCAACGTTGAGATCACATGCGATCTCAATTATTCAATTAGACCAATACGACCGCTAAAATCATAAATAAAATTGATAATTATTTAATTAAATAGATGTGGCCCTATAATTTGGGGTCACGCTGCATCACTCCTCGTCGGAGAACTGGGTCTCTCCCATCTGGCTCAGAGAATGGTGCACTGCTCTGGTGTACCTATGATACCACATGAAAACCCCTGCCCTCAAGGGAATGGTCCTCTGCTCTGGAGTCCCTATGGCTCACATGAAAACTCTGGCCGAACAACAACAAGAATGATGGGGACCTCGAACTCGAACTGATGATGGCAACATATGCTCATCTGAAAATGACCGCACACTCGTGCGTGTCTGAAACTGGACTCGGAAGACAATCGTCGAGTCTAAAACCGAACTGTAGAGTCTGATCATCTGGCTGGTCTGGAGACTGGCATCTGAAATCTGGATCTGGAATACAACACCTGTGACTCTACATGTATACTCCCCCTTTCTCCCATACTTGTCGGAAAACAGACACATCGACAAAGTTGGGAGAAGACATCATAATGGGGAAATCGAACATGAAGTTTGCGGTTTTTCAAAAAAAAATTATAAGCCGTCAATTTTTTTTGTAAGCCGTTTCAGCATTTTTTTTCCGGCTTTCACTTCGCACAATTTTTTTTGAAACATTTTTTTTGAACTTTAGCGTACGGCTTTTGTGTATGTACGCGCCCTTTTTTTTTAATCTCAACTCTCTTTTTTTCTCTTTTTTTTCTTTCTTTCTATCTTTCTTTTTTTTTACGTACATCTTTCTCTCTCTCTCTTTTTAAACTCACAGCCCTATTTTAAAAAAAAATAAACACCTTCGGCTCATATGGGCCCAAACATATGTGTCTCTTGGAACCGAGCCCTATTGGGCTACCCCCACGCACGACAATTACTAGTGTTCCCAGCAGGGAACCCCTTTGCAAGCAGAGACATCGGAGCCGCCTTGAGGCCCCCCATGGGACTCGATCGCTGCTGGAGAAGAACGTGCGCGAGGGCATATAACCTACTCGAATCTGGTGCTGCGCGCGCGCGTCTTGACTGCGTGCCTGGCGCTGGAGATCACCATCGTGTGCGCCATCGCGGGATATGTCTGCGGCCTCGCGCGTCTGCGCGATCTGCACACAAGGCTCCTGGTTGTATGGCTGGAGAAGGATGGCAGAGTCGCCTCCGCGCGTGCGACGCTTGGAGATTAGGGCGCTGCCGAGGGCCTCGATCTTGGACCGGGAGCCCCGCCTGCGGATTTGCATGCTGCTTAGGGGCGCTTCATCTCGTGGGTGCGCCGCCTGCTGCTTAGGGTGCGCCGCATGCGCGGTGGGTTGCCAAGAAGGGTACGGGCGACACCGTGGGCTCGGCCTGGATGGTGCTCGTGCGGGGATCAAGGACGAAGTCGCATCCCTGCATCTGGATGTTGTTGGACCTGCACCGCCTAGGTTGAGGAGTTGCGCCCGTTGCTTGTCGGGCGAGGTGTTGCATATGGATGTTGTTGGATCTGGAAGGGACTTGCCGCTAGAGGTTTGGGATCTGAAGGGTAGAGGACCTTGCGTGACTTGCTTCTCATGCTGAAAAAATCTCCTGAACAAAACTCCAGCAATCGGACGGATCGTGAACAAAACTCCAGCCTCGCATGGCCTTAAAAAATCTTCAAAAGAGCCGACTCGTCAAAAAAATCTTCACAGAATTAGGGTTTTCACAAAACCCTAGAACTCTTGAACAACCACGAACATGATGATCTTAAAAAAATCGAGAATCAAACCCGCTCTGATACCATGTTAGAAAATCGAAAGCGGAAGCGATAACATGGAAAAAGATAAATAACAAAGAACAGCGGGATTTTACGTGGAACCCTACTCCGTGAGGAGCGGGATGAAACCACGGGAGACGCCCTCAAAGGGGCGTAGTATGCATTGCACTTTCTCAACTGTTACAGGAGGTCTGGGGCTCTTTATATAGCCTCTCCAGAGCCTCCAAGTCCCACCACTGGACGATGTGGGACTAAACACTGGATGGGGTAAATGGATCTTCTCCAGGATCCATTTACCCTGTTACAACTCAATGGGCGCACACACGAATACTCCAACAAACTGCCTAGGAAATTAGAAATGGCTCTCAGACTACTAAACCTTATTATGTCAGGACTGGTAAAGGATCACATGTTGAGTCAAATAGAGCCATAGGCTCCACTCAAGGCTCTTAAATTCTGCAAGTTTCATCCTTGCAACCATAATTCATCTGGAATATAAAAAATAACTATATAAATCATGGTCATCATCATTTGTAGTTTTTTAAAGGATGAGATCATGTATAGTTGAGACTATGATAGTATACGATCGAGACCCCAACTTTCGTTATCCCGGTCATTAAAAACATAATTGACAAGTGTTGTCAGATACACTAGTCTTTTACATATCCAAATAAATTGCCTTGCTAAAAATCAAAACAATCCCTTTTAAGTACTACCCAGACGTTGAAAACCTGCACAACACGATAGAAGCCCTAGGATTTTACCCCATGTTAATGTATACATAGCCTCGACTTACTTTGAGCACTCTTGTATAAAGTAATAACCGAAGTTAATGCATACATTTTTTTTTGACAACCAACACGGGTAAACTCCCAAGTTGGGAGCTACCGCCTTAATATTAATATTAATAACTAGAGGAGATCGAGTACATTAACGGGAGACCCAGAAGTTGTGAAGGGCCCTACAGTGAGCAATTGCATTCTCCACGTAGAATATTTGATTTTTGAAAATTTTGTAATTTCAACCCTACCAGAATGCCCACAACGTCGCGAAGGCCAGCGAGATGTCATTGGTGGAGCCAAGGTTCAGGAAAGCGGTATGCGTATGCGTTCGGACTGGTCACCGAATACTGATTAAGCGGTATGTTGGGGCATATGCGGGGTATATGCGGTTCTATGCGGTTTTCTATTTTTTAATTTAAAAATAAATAAATATCTATGAATAACATTACCACTGAATTTATGTATTTAAGTGGAGTTAAAGAAGACCTAAGAAAAACAGTCGATGTTAAATGGATGTGTATATATGCTTTTAATTACCTCATACGTAATCAAAAAAAAACATTTACCATAAAAACTTCACACATTATATGATTGTAATAACAAAACTTCAATATACATACATGCACTACATGAGCAGAACCTCAATCGACATATATAAAAAATATTCGACGATACATTGCATATACTCGTGAAATCAATACATGAGATAAACATAAACATTGCATATACATAATGGTGTAATGCATTGCAATTATATAGAAATGCATGTCATATTCTTACCATTGAATGAAGGAAGAGACTGAGTTACATAATTTAAGGACATGAATGAGAAGATTTTTTTTTTGACACTCATAAGTGTTCGCCCCAATTTATTAAGAAAGAAGATAGAAAATACTTACAGCGGGGATTACAACATAAGTCAAGGTAGATGGTAAAAGAGAGGATACCATCCACCTCCCAAAAAAGAAAAACGCTACACGGATAACCAGTCGGAACAAAAGCTATTTGCAGCGATACAAATATTTTCCTTATAGAAACGCTGCCCCGCAAAAAGCAATTTGTTTCTTCCCAACCAAATACTCCAGATACGCGCAATGGGGACAATTCTTTCCGCCCTTGACCGATTTGAGGCAGCAGCAAGGCTCTCCCAGAAATCATCAATGGAGGAGCGATTCACCCATCCCACGTCATCCCAGATGGCCTGCACGAGGAAACAATGAAGGAAAAGATGGCTGGATGTCTCGACGTCGGAGCCGCACAGACCGCAGAATGAAGAGACATTCGGGAAGATGGAGGCGCAACGTTCACGAGTAAGCAATCTTCCACGTCTAAGAATCCAAAGGAAGACGCCAATCCTTTCCGGAATCTTGAGATCCCAAATGAACTTGCAGTGACGAAGAAAAGAAGCATCCGTATTCAGGACGGGGGGTAGAATAGAGAGATAAGCATTCCGAGAAGTGAAAGTCCCGTCCAACCAAACAAAATGATCACAGCCCGTAGAAGGGGCAGGAGCGTCCGCAAGGAGAGTCATCAAAGCGGTGAAGTCAAGGAGCCGCTGATCCGAAAGCGTGCCCAACAAAATAGGGCACCAGGCGCCATCGCTCCAGTAAGAAGCCACCGAAGCGAGTTTATCCCCGGCCATCGCATAAAGACGAGGAAAAAGATTCATGAAAATGCCCTTACCGGACCAATCCATCGACCAAAAGCGGAAGGATCTCCCATCGCCGATAGCCGGTCCAACCAACGACCGGTAAGAGTTGAAGACAGAGAAGACATCGCGCCAGAATGAATGGAAGATAACCTCGAAATGGCCGCCAAAAACGGAGACAAAGGCATTCACAGCCGCCACGCGGAGGCACAGCACCATGAAACTCTCATCCCGGCCTAAAAGCCTCATCGCCCATTTGAGGAGCCAAGCATCACGAACCACCGCCAAACGCCGAACGCCAAGACCCCCGTCGCGTTTTGGCCGAGAAATGTCATCCCATCCAACTAAGTGCATCCCTCTTCTGTCAGAACCATTCTTACCCCAAAGAAACTGCCTCATTGATTTCTCCAAACGAAGCCGGATCCCCTTGGGCAGCCCGCGAGCCGATAAGAAATAGATGGGGATTTAGCCGAGAGGACAGATTTGATAAGAACTAACCGACCGCCTTTGGAGAGCAACGACGCACGCCAACCAGCCAATCTGGACTCGACCTTCTCAACGACCCTCTGATAGTCACGCAAGCGCGCTCGGCCGAACGAGAGCGGCAATCCCAGGTATTCCAGCGGAAGCTCCCCGAGGGAAGCCCCCAAGACAGAGGAGCAATCCCCGGCCTCCAAAGCCGATAAGCCAAAAGGCACCATTTTTTATTTGGCTCCGTTGATGCGGAGCCCCGAAATCTCGCAAAAAAGTTGAATCGCAGTAACCATCCCCAAGGCCTGCGACCGGCCTCCCTCAATAAAACAAAGGGTGTCATCCGCAAATTGAAGAAGAGGAATATGAAAGTTACCCAAGTAACAACCGCGAGTAAAACCAGCATTTGCCACACCCTGGATCATACGAGGCATAACGTCCGCCGCCAGAACGAAAAGAAGAGGGGCGAGGGGGCAGCCTTGACGAACCCCCCTGCGTGGCTGAAAAAGGCCCCCGGCCGGCCGTCCGTTAAGCGAGATGGAGAAGGAGACAGTAGAAACACATCGTCTAACCCAGGAGATCCACAAGGGAGGGAAGCCCCGAGACTTCAAAACCGCCCACAAGAAGCGCCAGTCCAAGGAATCGTAAGCCTTAGCAAAATCTATTTTCCATAGTATCCCCTTTGTGCCATTTCTATGCCACCCATCAATAACCGCAGATGCCAGCGCGAAGCAGTCGGAGATTTGTCTCCCTTGGATAAAAGCGGCCTGAGCGGGAGAAATTAGAGAGTCAAGCAGGGGAGCAAGCCGTTTAGCCAAAGCCTTGGCAATGATCAAATAGATGCCATTAGATATAGCAATAGGGCGAAAGTCCTCAATACGGGTTGCCCCATGAGACTTCGGAATAAGCACCATGCTGGCCCGGTTAAGCCTGTCGAATCCCCGATTTCCATTGCAAAATTCGAGAGCGACATCTAAAACATCATTGGAGATCACATCCCAGAAGTCCCTATAGAAAGAAATGGGGAAACCATCGGGACCAGGGGAGGCGTCGACGTTAAGGTCCCAAACCGCCCCCTTAAGCTCCTCAAGCGTAAACGGCCTAGTTAAAATAGTCGAATCCGAGGCGGCGAGAGAAGGGACCCCGTTGGCAGTCCATCGCCACGAAGAGGAGGGCTGCCGATCGAAGAAACTCTTGAAGTGGTTAACCAATGCCGAGCCTAACTCGCGAGAGCCCTGAATAGAAACGCCCCCAATTTCAAGGGAAGAGATACGATTAGCGCGCTTAAGTGCACTGGCGACCCGGTGGAAGAATGCAGTGTTAGCGTCCCCGCTCTTAATCCACCGAATCCGAGAGCGCTGCCTCCACTCGATCGCCTTTTTTGTGTCGTCCTCCGAGATAAGATATAAAGCCGAGGATCGCTCAGATAATTCCTCAGGAGAAAGCTCCCTATCGTTCTCCAAACGATCGAGACGAAGAATAATTTCCTCCGCGCTGTTGCGAGCAACAAGTCTATCCTGGCGAATGGAAAATTTGAACGAGGCGAGGGCACGTCGAAGGGACGAAAGCTTAAGATCGAAACGGTGAGCCGCATGACCAGAATAAGAAATCTGAGACCAATGATTGCGGACCATATCCATAAAGTTTGATTCCAGCAGCCAGCTTCTCTCATAACGGAAAATACCACGTGGACGGGAGGACTCGTCAGCCTCCCAAATAATGGGGGAGTGATCAGAAAAAGATCTCGGCCTAGAAGAAACCGAGCAAAGCGGGAAGGCCTCCATCCAGCGAGTATTTGCAAAAAAATCTGTCAAGACGTGATCGAGAAGAGGAATTGCGCCAAGTGTAAGAAATATCATTAGCCGCCAAATCTTCGAGAGCCAAACCATGGATGAAGTCCAAAAAATCGGACGAGCCGGGATCTCTTCCCCCCCTACCACGAGGGCGGTCGCAAGCGAGCAGAGTAACGTTAAAATCCGCCCCCCCCCACAATCCAAGGAATGTTCCCCAAAGCCGCAGCATCCATATTTAGATCCTCCCATAATAATCGACGAGCGACATGGCATAATGGCGCATAAACGCATGAGAAAGCCAATGGAACATTCGAATCCACATGAACAAGGGTGACAGTGATAGAGTGACGTCCAAAACGAGAGCAAACGAAGGAAAATCTTGAAGAGCGCCAAGCAATAATAGCACCACCAGAAGCGTCAACCGCGTCCAAGGAGCAAAAAGCGTCGACAGGACCCGCCCCAAAAGATTTCCACATGGCGTCATCGACCCCAGTAAGTTTAGTTTCCTGGATGAAAACAACATCACAGTCCCATTCGCGCAAACGCGAGCCCAAAGCCTGGCGACGATTCGGGTCGAAGATTAAAAAGTTGGAGTTGCTGGAGCAGTATGCGGGGCATATGCGGGACATGCGGGGCATATGCGGGCCGCATATGCGGAGAGGGCGCTTATTGCATTGATTCATCTAATCGGTGCGGTCTGCATGTCGCGCGGGCATATGCGGCCGCATATGCGGACCGTGCGGCCGATTTAGTGAACACCGTGGAGCCTAGGCCCACTCTCCTGATCGAACTCCAAAAATTTGCCTTGCTGTCATACTGCAACCATGGTAAGTTCAGGTCTCGCCAAACCGCACCCGAGCTTTAGCATTGGAAAAAGATGTGGTCCGCATCCTCCTGTTGAATCTGACACCTGTCGCACATCACGTCCTGGACGCCAAAGATACACCTACGTCTCACCTTGTCACAAATGCGATCCTTCCTCAAGCACCACAGGAAGATCTTGACTCTCTTAGGAATCTTAGCCGCCCAAATCACGCGTAAGCCCTGTAAAAAGACAGTGTCCTGCACCTCGCCAGAGTGACGCATCAGTTCGTAAGCTTTCTTCGTTGAGTATCCCCCCCCTCCATTCGAAGTGGTCCGCGCGCTCGAGGTGGGGGTCGAGAAAGATGTCTGTCGTGAGCGACAGCTCCGATTGCAACCTAAGAAACTCATTTAGTCTTTGATCTAACAGCTCGTTGAGGAACACAGGTGCCCAAGTGCCGGTCGCCCCCACCTGTTCGAGAGTAGCATCTTGCCTCACTGCAAGAGAAAACAAACGTGGGAGTCTAACACTCAATTCCCCCTCCCCCGTCTAGTTGTCTCCCCAAAATCGAAATAGATGCCCATCGCCTACCTTCGGAGTCAAGTACAGAGCAAGGTCAGGGAGGACAACGCGGACCCCGGACCAAAGCGGAGACTCCTACCACAATCTTCTTGCCACCAACTCTCCCTGGACCCCATAAATTTTGCGCATAAGCCTGAGCACCAGAGAGGAAGAGAGACCCCAAATCCGGGCCACCCATTTACCCAACAACGCCCTGTTCATGCAATCTACGTCTCGTATGCCCAGGCCTCCATCCTTCTTCCCCTTCGTCATGTCCTTCCACCCCACCAGGTGAAGCCCCGCTTTATGCTGCTTGCCGTCCGACCAAAAGAAAGATTTCATCAATGCCTCAATCTTCCTTCGCACACCGGCCGGAAGAATGCGAGTAGAGAAGAAAAAAAGTGGTATCGCTGAAAGAACGTGCTTCAATAAAACAAGCTTGCCCCCCTTCTACAACGTGATCACCTTCCAACCCGCCATTCTTTGTTCCATCTTACGGAGCACAACATCCCAATCGGACTTCTTCAACTTCCCGTCCACCAATGGTAGGCCCAGGTATGTCATCGGCAACGATCCCAGAGGGCACCGAGTAATCTCAGCCACCGCTTCACTCTCACCGGCGGTCATCTCGAAGGTGACGACCATGGATTTGTGGTTTTTTTTTTGAAGCTCAAAAACGGGGGACGCACTCGATGGTGCTCGCCCCAGATTTATTAATAGAAAACAAAGAAAAAAGATAGACTTACAGCGGGAAAGCGGATGGAAAAAAAAGGGGAGAGAAAGAACTCAAACAAGATCGGAATGTATCACAAATCGATACCCCGACAACAATATGGAACAACTAAGCAACAGACCAATCACAGACCAAGCGGGAAGCATATATGAGGACGTTTTCCGGATAGAATCTCTGGCCATAAAACAGAGCCTCATTCCTAGCAGTCCAGATGCACCACAGCCGAGCGATGGAAGAGAGAATGTCGTTCTTATTCCTTGCCCGAGAACGAACCAAGCAGTCGCAGAAGGAAACGGAGTCCGAAACGTCAAGCCAAGCCAGATCCGCCCAAATGACACGCGTTAAACCACAGCGGAAGAAGAGGTGGTCAATAGACTCAACCTCCAGATTGCACAAACCACAGATAGGCGAAACCACAGATAGGCGAAACCATGGATTTGTGGTTGTTAGCAAACAGGCCCGAGAGTTCACCAAAGATATCCACCATCATCGCCGCATTCTCCACATGCCGCTCCGACACGCCAAGCAGGAGTAAAGTGTCATCAGCATATTGGAGTATAGCAATCGACAGCTCCTCCAAGCGGAACCCAGCACACATATCCGCTTCCACTGCCTGATTGAACAACACGGCCAAGGCATCGGCCACGATAACGAAGAGCATCGGTGCCAGGGGGCAACCCTGGCGCACCCCTCTTTGCGGCTGAAACGGACCGCCCTCCGGCTTGCCATTTATCAGCACGGAGAAAGAGGACGTCGTTACGCATCTTTTCATCCACCCGATCCACAACTCCGGGAAGCCTCTCCACCTTAACGACGACCACATGAAGCTCCAATCAACACAATCGTAGGCCTTGGAGAAGTCAAGCTTCCAAAGAGCGCCCTTCGTCTTCGACCTTTTCCAATGCAGACAGATCTCGGACGCCATCACTAAGCCATCCGACATATGCCTCCCCGGGATAAAAGCGCTTTGCCCCTGCATGACCACCGTGTCAAGAACGAGCCTTAGCCGATTTGCCAAAGTCTTTGCAACTATCAGATAGATCGCATTGGATAGTGCGATCGGGCGGTAGTCCTCAATTCTAGCCGGAGCGTCCGTCTTTGGCAGCATGAAAAATAGTGCTTTGTTGATCTTGTCAAAACCCCTGTTGCCTTCCGAGAACTCGTTCAGTAGCTCCACGATCTCGCCTTTTAGCAGGTCAAAGAACTCTTTATAGAAAAAGACTGGGAAACCGCCGGGGCCCGGCGCCCCCTCCGCATTCAGGGCCCATACCACACTCTTGATTTCCGCTTCCGAAAATGGGACCAGCAACGCATCCTTCTGCGATCGAAAAGCCGCACTGCACCTCTCCCGGACCACCCCCAACCTGACCGGCACCGTCGCCTGGAAGCAGCGACAAAGTGTTCACGAACGGCTGCCTCGAGGTTCGCCTCTCCCGTCACCCTCCGCTCCCCCACCCGAAGCTCTTGAATGCGATTTCTCCGGCGTCTTCCCGATGCCATGTTGTGGAAGAAGCGTGTATTGGCATCTCCCTCACGAAGCCACCGCTGCCTCCATTCGACCTCCTCCTTCCGATCTGCTAGCAAAATTTCTTCTAAAAGCTTCAACCTCTCTTCCACCTCCTCCGGCTCGAGCCCGCAGCTTATCAAGCCTGGACACGCCCGCTTGCGCCTCCCCTCTCTTTAGTTTACGACGTCGCTTAATCGTCCGACCAAAATGAGAAAGATGCAACCACAAGAGCGAGAGTTTCGCATGAAAGCGGACCACCACCGAACCTCCCGGGTTCCACTCCTGCCATCGAGCCATGACATCTTCGCGGAAGCCCTCCTCAGGCAACCAGCTCCTCTCAAAGCGGAAGATGAATCTGCCTCCCTTCCCCTTGCCAGAAGACCACATAATAGGAGTATGATCGGAGTGTGTGCGTGGCATCCCCCACGCACGAGACAAAGGGAGGCCTCCGCCCCCTCGATCGACACCAAGGATCTGTCCAACCTCGAGCGAGACCTTACATTTCGCCAAGTGTAAGAACACCCCGCAGCATCAACAATCTGCAAGCCTAATGCATCAATAGTTCCCTGTAGCACCTCAGAAGTTGCGGCCCTGCCTCCACCGTTATGGGGACGATCACCTGGGAGTAGAGTGACATTGAGGTCACCACTGATCAGTCAAACACCGGCTTCCCGCTCGGCCGCAATGGACTCCAGCTCGACGGCCAGCGGGACGCGTTCCTGGCCCGTGGGACCGTACACATTAGTGATGAGAACCATGAGCACATCCGCATGTCTCCTGAGACGCACCGAGATAGTGGATTACAATCACGACATCACAGTCAATTCAAAAACCGCATCCTTCCACCCCATCAGTAAACCACCGGAAGCGCTGGTGGCCTCCAAGTCCGCAACTCCAAAACGACATCCCCTACCGAGCACCCTCTTCAGCTCAGCCGCCTCGCGAGAAGTCTTGGTCTCTTGAAACAAGAAGATATACGCCATCGATTCATCCACCATGTTCCTCATCGCCAATCGCCTTTCAAGTCGACATGCACCCCGCATGTTCCAAGAAAGGAGCTTCATTTGGGAAATCTGTTGACCATCTCCTTCGAGGCCACCAACCCTAAGCGTTCTGCCACTGATCTATCAAGCAAGTTGAATCTGTTCACCAACAAAGATCTCGCACGATCGAGATTGCATGTTATCCGCGCTCCCTCCTCGTCAAGCGCACGTACCCGCGTCACTGCCCGACGCAATTTTCTTCTCAAGGGTCTTGGCATGTCTCGCCTCAAGTAGCAAGCCCCAAAGCGGGACCGGTCCTCCGGGAGTAGACCCGCCGCAACCTCGTTCGAGATTAAAACCGGATGCGCCTCGCCCTCGGGGGCCTCGGGTGCCATCACCGGAGCCTCCAAATGGACACCCTCATGCATCTGCGTTGATGCGAGCACAGCCTCCATCTTATCCTTAGCTCCGGACGCCTCTCCCTCGACAGCCAACCCAGGAGATGCGACCCCTGCCAGGATAGCAGTTGTCGCACTCGGACTGGCGGAGTCAAGTGGCCTCATCGGCCGCACCTGGAGAAAGCGAGCTCTGTCCCGACCGGAGCGGCCACCAGAGCGGCCAGATGATTTCTGGGGTTGAGTAGACCTGGATGCGTCCACTATCGGGCGGGCCCTAGACCCGGCGATATGGGACCCACAATGGGGGTGAAATAGTCCACATTTGACTCTTGGGAGGCCAGCACGTCTACCCACTCTTTCGGTAATCCCGCCCTCGAGAATTGGAAATACGTTATCTTCCCAATAGATGCGGCACGAACGGTTCCGAAAAAGACGCTACCCGAAATACGAGCGGTCTCAGCGGAAACTACTTCGGAAACACCCAGGAGACTCTTCAGCTTCTCGACCGGCATGGGACCGATGACCGATGGGAAATGAGCGGCCGGAGCCGGACACGGCCCTTCTTCCTCGAGATGCAGAACCCTGCCACCAACAACCACAGCCACTTCCACTGGGCCAGCGCCTTGTGCAGGCGGACCATCATTAAGCCGCCCATGTCGAAGGAGATCATCTCGACGTCTATATAGGCTCAGCAATGATAGCTCCACATGCAGAGCCATCCCCTGCAAGAGGATCTTCCACCAACCCAGCCTCGAAGGCTTCATATATCTGACACGAAGGATGGGATCTGGCGGGTCCCCAGGTCGACAGTCGCTTGACTCCAGTTCCATTACCTCCACGATCCCTCTCAGAATGAAACGAAGGTCTCCTAGATTGCGCATCGAGTACGGCACACCTCTGATGTTGACTCTGCCCAGAACCTCGGAGGATAGGGTGCCATCCCACGTAGTGGGGCGACGCCACCACATACCCGATAAACCTTCCCTCAACCATTTGATTAGTCCTCCTTCCTCTTCCTCCGTTAGACCCCTTGCCACAAGTTTCCACAGTGTGAGCTCGACTATGTCTCCTCTAAACTTTCCCATCGAGACTGCACCAACTTCAGAGGAGGCGAGAAATAAAGTCTACCGACCACCTCCTTCTCCGACCAGCATCCCCGAAGGTCGCGATCGTTGTGTCCACCGAGGGCACACACGACCTCTGTGACCCGAAACCTGACAATCGAAGCATCTGATGGGTTCTCTGCAGGAGCGTGCCCAGTGCCTCAGAGAGCCGCAGCGGAAGCAGCCCCGCCCGAAGGGGTTAGCGTGGCGCTGAACTGACCCGCGAGCGTCTCCCCGCCGGCGAGGGGGCTTCCGACGTTGGACCTCCACCCACTCTCCTTCGCGGACCATTCTACTCAAAAAATTGGACACCTATTGGAAATGTTATCCATCAAGTTAATGCATACATAGCATCAACTAACTTTGAGCATAGCCTCAACTTACTTTGAGAACTCTTACTTTTATGAAGTAATAGCATAGAGGACCAAACCAACAAATTAAGGTCATAAGTGCATGACCAACAAAAGGAGTTGGAAGATCGGTGGACACTATGTGGCATACCCAACTCAAAGGTCATTGCAAGCTTTATAACTACAATAGCTTAAACCTATGATATTAGAGTTGGACTTACCTCGACGTCGGCCTCTTCGAATTGCTCTTGTCTTGCTTGGAATGCCTGGAATGCTGTGATTGCCTCCCCTTCCCGCTTTGGAAATGTTTACTCTCGTCGCCAGCAGCCAATCATCGAGGAGTCATTTCCTTCCCCTAGTCAGCTTATGCGCGAGGCTGTGGCGGAGGCGGCTGGTCTTCGCCGCACTGGTCAACACTATTCCCAGGACTGATTTTCGCTTGGTCTGTTATTGATTTTTGGGGCCTTTTTGTGTTGTTTAATGGAACTACTATCCTGGAATGTTCGTGGACTTGGCGACCCTGCGCGTCGTCGTGCATTGGGCTCTCGGTTAGTCGAATGGGAATGTGACATCGCGTTTCTGCAGGAAACAAAACTTTCAGGGGTCGATGATGCTATGTGGAAGTCTTTTGGAGCAGGGGACGTGGATGCCTTTTGTTCGTTGGACGCGATTGGCGTTTCTGGTGGTATTATCTTGGCTTGGCGCTCGTCGAGACTTTCTTTGTCTTATTCTCGTAATGGCCGTCATTCTATTACGGTGGTTCTTGTGCGAGCGGACTCTAATGCTTCTATGGCTTTTACTTGCGTGTACGCGCCTTTATGTCATGTGGCTCGACGTGATTTATGGGAGGATCTGCACAGTGATGCTGTGGCTTTGGGGGAAACTCCCTGGCTTGTGGGGGGAGATTTTAACGTTACTTTGCTATCCATTGACCATCTACGTGGTCGTGGGGGACGGGATCCGGGTTCTCGCGAATTTTTCGAATTCATTCAGGAATCGGCTCTTGAAGATCTGGTGGCAAACGATATTATCTATACATGGCGAAATAACTCTTCCAGGTCTCGGCTCGATAGGTTTTTGGCGAATAGTCGCATGATGGAAGCTTTCCCCCTGTGCTCGGTCACCTCTCGGCCGCGGTCTTTTTATGATCATAGTCCCATAGTTTGGGATGCTGGTGATTCTTCCCGCCTGCGTGGGATATTTCGCTATGAACGGAGTTGGTTGCTGGAACCTCAATTTAGGGACATTGTGAGCAATCATTGGTCCCAGAACACTTTTGCTGGCAGTGCGGCTCGTCGTTTTGATCAAAAGCTTTCGTCCCTTCGCAGTGTTCTCGCGTCTTTTAAAATTAACACTCGTCGGGCACGATTAACTTCTCGTATTGAGGCTGACGCAATTATTCTTCGCCTGGATCGGTTGGAGAACGAGAGGGAGTTATCTCCCGAGGAATTGGCCGAGTGTTCTTCTGTTGTGCAGGTCGTTTCGGAGGAGGACAGGAAAAGAGCTATTGAATGGAGGCAGCGGTCGCGTCTGAGATGGATCAAACATGGGGATGCCAATACCGCCTTTTTTCATCGGGTCGCTAGTGCTCGTAAGCGTGCTAATACTATTTCCTCCCTTGAGGTTGGCGGTGCCTTTTTTCAGGGGGAGCAGGAGTTGGGTGCGGCTTTGGTTAATTACTTCAAGAATTTTTTTGACATCCAGCCTTCTTGCTCGTGGCGATGGACGGGTCGTGGGGCTCCTGTCATCGCCCCTTCGGATGCGGAATTGTTATCTCGGCCTTTTACGATGGAGGAGCTGAAGGGGGCGGTCTGGGATCTTAACGTTGACGCCGCCCCCGGTCCTGATGGATTCCCCATTTCTTTTTACCGTGACTTTTGGGATGTTATCGCTACTGACGTGTTGGACGTTGCTCTCGATTTTTGTGTGGGGAATAGAGGCTTCAACAGGATTAACCGGGCTAATATGGTCCTTATCCCAAAGACCCATGGCGCCAACCGTATTGAGGACTTCCGACCAATCTCTATTTCTAATGGCATCTACTTAATTATTGCTAAAGCCCTAGCTAGGAGGCTTGCGCCTCTCCTCGGCTCTCTCATCTCTCACTCCCTGGCCGCTTTTGTCCAGGGGAGGCAAATCTCTGATTGCTATGCGTTGGCCTCTGCGATTATTGATGGATGGCACAGAAATGCTACGAAGGGGATGCTTTGGAAAATTGACTTTGCTAAGGCTTATGACTCTTTGGATTGGCGATTCCTTTGGTCGGTATTAAAGCGGCGGGGCTTTCCGCCGATTTGGATCTCCTGGGTTCGCCGGTGTGTTACCACTGTATCTTTCTCCATCTCTATTAACGGCCGGCCGGTTGGGGGGTTGGTCCAGCCGCGCAGGGGGGTTCGCCAGGGGTGCCCCCTTGCCCCGCTACTCTTTGTTTTGGCGGTCGATGTGTTGCTGTGTATGATACATGGTGTGGCCGGTGCTGGTCTTACGCGCGGTTGTTCTCTGGGCGAGTTTCATATTCCTATCCTTCAATTCGCTGATGACACCTTATGTTTTATTGAGGGGGATAGGCCTTATGCCTTGGGGATGGCTACTACGTTCCAACTATTCTGCGAGATGTCGGGGCTCCGCATCAATGGGACCAAGTCGAAGGTTGTGCTGTTTGCTTTGACGCCGTCGGAGGCTGCGGAGTGCTCTTCTATTCTGGGCTCTTCCCTTGGTGGCCTTCCGCTGGATTATCTTGGCTTGCCTCTCTCGGTGGGCCGTGCTCGCTTGCGTGACTGCCGGAGGGTGGTGGAGAAGGTGGAGGCTCGGTTGGCGGGCTGGCGCGCGTCACTTCTCTCCAGGGGGGGGACGCTTGGTTGTTCTTAAATCTGTGATCTCTGCTATCCCAATTTATTTCTTGTCTGTGCGCGGATTGCCGAAGGGGGTTCGGGTGCGCTTAGAAAAATGTATGAGGGGCTTTCTTTGGGGTAAGAAGGGCGATGGGAGAGGGGGGTCCATTTGGTGGGTTGGGAGGATGTTTCGCGTCCCAAGCGCGAGGGGGGCCTGGGCGTTCGGCGGTTGGAGGTGGTGCACGAAGCTATGCTTCTCAAGTGGGCGGCTAAGCTGTTGGGGCGGGATGATGATTTCTTACTGCGGTGCCTTCGCGAGGCGGCGGGGAGTGCTTTTGCTTGCGCTTTTGGCGAGCGTGCCCACCCGCATGCTCCCTCCTTTTGGTGCGAGGTCATGTCTGCTTTCGGCCGAAACCGATCTTTATTCAAGCCTTCTCTTGGTGATGGGACTTTTTTCCGCTTCTGGTCGGAGGATTGGTCCGGGAGGGGCGTCTTCCGGACTTTGTTTCCTAGATTATATGCATTGACGGGAGACAAATTCGCCTCTGTGGCTGCATGCTGGGCCGATGGTTGTTGGTTCCCTTTGTTGGTGGATAATCTTTCTGAACAACGGCTGCTCGACTTCTCTGCCTTGATGGCTCTCCTTTCTGATGCTCCCACGCCCTCCGGGGGCCGTGATCATTTCGCCTGGAAGGAGGGGCCCTTCAATACGCGGAAGGCGTACTTCTCTATTCTCCCCAGCGCCGCGGGGATGGATGCATCCCTCCTCAATCAGTGCAAGCTCATTTGGAGTCTCAAGCTTCCGGAACGGGTGGGTATTTTCCTTTGGATTCTTCGGCGTGGAAGGCTACTTACTCGTGACCGATGTGCTTTGATGTTCCCTAATGTTTCGCGTTTGTGCGGACTTTGTGGTTCGAAGGAGGAAACCGCCGGTCATCTTTTCCTACAGTGCGACCGTGTGCGAGCCATTTGGGACGATGTGGGGTGGCTGAATCTAGCCAGTATTGCTGCTTTCTGTGAGAGCTTGTCTAACGCCGGGAGTCGGTCGAGGGTGGACAGGCTGGTTCCCATTGCGCGCCTTTGGAGTATCTGGCTGGGAAGAAACGAGACATTATTTACTCGGCAGAGGTTCTATAAGGAAAATATTTGTATCGCAGCGTCTCGTTTTTGTCTTGATTGGTCTGCCATGTAGCGTTATTCGGGTGCGGGGGTGATATCTCTATTGATATCATCCTCCAATCTGGTTTGTTTTCCTCTTCCGCATTGTACTCTTCCGCATTGTAAGTCCTCATCTCTTTACTCTTTGATATATTGGGGCGAACACCGTTGAGTGTTCCCCCTTTTTTTAGCGTCAAAAAAAAAGTAGCAATAGACTTCCTCTTCAACATATCCTAGTCAAAAATTTAGATTGCACTCGTTCCAACTAGAAAAGTTGATGAGTTCAGCATGTTTATTTACTACATTACCACTCTATGCAAATGTTGTGTGACACATATATTTCCTTCCTTAGAAGGTGTAATTGTTTCTACGGCTTCCTCTTCTCAACTGAATTCTAAATCTTCATCTCTCATCGTCGTTATGGAAGGCCATTAGCCTACTATCAAAATTGACAATGTAGAAAACTATATGATGCATCCCCGATACAAAAGCCACGTGATCCCTCAAGATATCATGTATAATCAAAAGAAAGAGTAAATATAAAGAACATATTTATTCAAAAAGTGTTAGATGGTAAAGAGTGGAAATGAGGACAAGTGCATTAGAAAGAGAGATGTATAAATTAAGAATACATAGGGAAAACACCTCATCACAAATGCATTCAAAAGGTGGGTGCAAGTTGTCGAAGTGGGTATGGATTGGGCGGTAAAGTTAAGGAGGTGTAAAGTACATCTTCTTTTCCCACCTCTTGACAAGATGGGTTTGGGGAGCATACGGCAGTGACCAATTAGATGCAATGTCCTTGGTAGGTGTAAGTGTGTGATGGAATGTAGATGTATTGATAAAAATAATCATGTGTGGTCTTGTGGTGAATTCAGAAAAGAGGGATGAGGTTGTTTCCAAGGTTAGGAGACCTTGAGTGGATGATCATTTTCGTTTGGAATAATGTTCTAGATGTGCATCACACTCCAGTGATCATCCTATTTTATTTAAAAAAATCAATCTTTGAACATGATCTGTAAAGCAATTGAGATTTTTCAAATGGAAATAGCACATGAAGAGACTTCAGGATTTCTCTATGATAATATGCCTTCAAAGGTGGAACAATTGCAAGGAAACATTCTAAAGAAATAACAGAGATATTACAAAGGATGTTATAAACAAACATGTTAAGGTATATGCGAGTGCCGATATGAAAATGGGATGTAGGTTAGTTAGCAAGACTATCAAAAATAAGTTGATGTAGCGCACGCAAAAAAATGAAATGATATGAACATGCTTACGGTGCTCAAGTATGAAGAGTGATGCCCTGATGTAATGATGTGAGAAGTTAGATAATGAAGCTTATAAGAGGAGTTGGGGGAAGATAGAAGAAGAATTAAAGGAAACTATTGAAAATCGCATATGTTTAGATCTAAATCTAGTGGGTGACCGAGGACAGATGATGCAGTCAGAAAAATGGATGGTGAGGAGAGAGGAGAGAATTGACGTAACGAGGCTCGCAAGATGAGGAAGGAATGGGGTCAAGTGTTGGAACCCTAAAAAATAAGGAGGGATGAAAATAGTGAGAGTACTCTCCAAACAAACTCAAATCATAATTTGATAACTTCATACAATGGCCTACTACCCCTTTATAGGGAGGGGTTTGATTACAAAAATAGAAAGAGAAAAAATAAAATAAAATAGAAAATCTAATTGACCCCTTAAAATAACTCTAAATTAACTAACCATATAAAATTCATATCGATTTCGAGATCCTAACTCGTTCCCAATTTATTTAACCAACATAAAAAAATAAAATTGGACTCAATTGAACAAAACCCTAATGTATCAAAATCCCCAATCCATGCTTGCATCAGTTCTCCTCCGCTTGAAAAAATTCATCTCGTGATGAATGGACTGATCCTTACTTGCAATGCATAATGGATCGATCCTGATTTTCTCTAATAATTCATTAACATCTTTCCATCCTCAATGTTTCCTTTGTAATTTGGTTGAGAGGGGATGGGGCTGAGTTGTGAATATTCTACCTCTTCACATGAACTTTTTTAACCTTCAGATAAAATAGTTTTGGAGGAGCCTCCTTGAAAAAACCCTTTAACAGCCCATAATCCCACTTTTTATGGGATCTGTATCTTCTTTAAGTGGAACCCTCAACAGATATTAGGGTTTCCTCTTCTCCTTGCACATCACAGCAACGGCGACAAAGAAGTTGGATGAAGAGCCACTATTGGACGAGGGTTTAGTTCCCGCATTCGTTTGCGTAGCGGCACCCAACGGTAGTGCCATTTACGAGGAAGGCAACAATGCCAACTTCGAGAACCCTAACAACGAAGCCCCGAGCAATGGTCTTGGCAATGGCGTTAAGAATTGATGTCATCGCTAGTGACGGTGGTGGTTGCAAACCAAAATGACAAGTGATTGCTGCATTTGCAGGCCGGTTGGGAACATATTGTACTAGTGGCATCATTGTGGCATGTAAGCAGTGTTTCCATCTCTTGTATGGTGGCAAAAGGTAGGTTTGGGAATCATAAAACTTTAGACGGCCTTGCCTCCAAAGGATGATGTTAACGGGGTCGGGCGCATTGATGCTAGAGGAACCGCTTGATGCATAGGGGTTGGTTGAAGTAGCACGGACATTGGATATTCCCCGGGCGACACTAGATGATGAAAGGTTATATCAGCAGGCTTAGGCTTTTGGGTAGGAGAGAATGGTTGGGTCAATGACTCTACCATAATATTTCCCATGATGGAGATCATCGGTGAGCGTGTAATGCGGTATGTTGCCGATTATGAAACCTACAGGGAAAGGTTCCAATATTGTTTGGACAACAACACTAGACATGTCTAGAGCAAGAATTTTCGAAACCGCATCCTTAGGGCATTCATTGGAGATGTTTTCTCTTCTTGCATGAGCACTGAGAGTTCTTCCTATATCAATTCCTATGTGTTCTGGATGTTGTAGAATGTATTCTCCATCTTGTAATGTTCTTCCAACCTTTCCCTATGTACTGATTGAGATGTTCTTCCAACTTGTGCTTGAGAGATGATGACTTGCATTCTTGAATTCTCTTTTTCATGTACTTGATAGGATCACTAAATCATAGGAACGGCTTGATGTCATGCTACTTGATGTAGCCGGAAAAACAGAGGATAAGGAGAAAAGAGAGAATTGATGCGACGATGCTCGCAGGATGAGGGAGGAACAGGGTTGAGAGGTAGAATCCTAGAAAAATAAAGGGAGATGATGATGATGGCGAAGGCACTCTCCAAGCCAAAACTCAAGTCATAATTTCATAATTTCGAAACCTCATAAACACAGGAATACTAACCCCTTTTATATATGGAGGGGTTTGATTAGAAAATAGAAAGAGATAAAAACAAAATCAAATCAAAATACTAATTGAACCTCTAAAACAGCTCTAATTTAACTAACCAAATAAAAACCTATCATTTTTTAGATGAAAATTTAATCTCAAATTATTTAACCAACATATTAAATCAAAATTGGACTCGATTAAATGAACAAAATCCCAGTTATCAAAATTCTCCAATCCGTGCTTGCATCAATGGATTTGATTGTAAATTCCTCTCCGGCGTCTCCGCTTAATGTTGGGAGAATTACGATAATAGCTTGATCATTCATTATGGGAACTGAAAAATAGGAACAGATAGCATACGGAAATGCAAGAGACTACACGAGCAACACCTCTCTTTCAGAGGAATAAATAAATAAAGCACCTTCTTGAACTTCCTCCCATATCGACAGTGACCCATCTATGCCTATTGCAGCCACAGCGTCACCATACTCGGGTGGAAGCCAAACAATATCCTTGACACCATTATCATGCGCCTTCAAAAGCATAACAACGAGGGTTAGGATTCTTGAACAGGATGACAGAAAAAGAGAAAACATAACTATAACTACAAAGTCAAGCCATGCAATAAAAAGCGAGATCACTTTAAACACCTATCTATTTCGCATTGGAAAGGCAACCGAGGCAGGCCGCATATTCTGCGGGAGCAGTGCCGGTGGATAATTTACTGGAGATCCAAAACTTCAAAACCGAACCGCATTGCGTATGATTTTATGCAGTAAAAAAATGAGGCAAAGGGGGATCAAGTGTGCCGATTTTAGCATTTTTTTATGAAAAAAGGAACAAAACTGAGATTGTCTACAAAGTGTCAGGCACAAATTGCTAGGGTTTTAGTCATCAAGAAAAAGTAAAGCTATGCTGTTTTGCAGATAAGACAAGGGATCAAACAACCAAAACAAGTATACATAAACAGATAGATATTTGCAGAGAGAGAGATCGGATGTCGATGGGAGGGAAGGACCTTCCACTTGGAGGAGCGGGAGATGGAGGAGGAGGAGGAGGAGTCGAGGACGGAGATGGAGCCGTCGGCGTGGCCTACCGCCAGCCTCTGGCCGGAGTAGTTCCACCCGCAGCAGAGGGAGCCCTTCTCCAGCGAGCACACTTCCTTCTCCATCATCGTCGCCTCTCTCTTCCTCCCTCTCTCTCCCACTATCAGAGGTGCTCGAGTTTGAAAGCGGAAAAAATGGGTAATTACAATATCAGGTCCTTACTTTTGCATGTATAAGTAAAGGCCTCATCTTTCAAATGTTACAAAGAGAAGCATGTAACAAAAAAGAAACATGATCTTTCAACTTTATATTTTAATATTGACATAAAAAGGATCGTGAAAGTTTGCCGAGGTATGTATTTGAGTAGAAAAAATCAGTCCCCTTTTAGTTACATCTGAAAAATGAGCCTCCTTGAATATCAACATATAGTTGGGGTGGTTATTTTGTAATATACCCACAAATAAGAGGATAGAATACAAAAAAAAAAGAATCCGCCTATTAGTCAATTTTCAATAGAACTCATTTTTGAAATGTAACAAAATTTGGTCCAAACTCAAGCCTTCGTATGCTTACATTACTTGTTTTTTAATCTCCAGTGAGCACACTTCCTTCTCCATCATTGATGCATCTCTCTCCCCCTGTCACTCAAGGTGCTCGAGATTGAAAGCACAAAAAGTTTGGTAAATTATAAAAGAGGGCCATAGTTTTGTGTCGGTTCTTAGATAGGGGGGCTCAATTTTCAAATATAATAAAGAGGGGCTTGATCTCCTTTTTTATCCAAATATTGGCTTCAATAAGCTTCCATGACCTTTCTATGTTGACGTAGAAATATAAAGTTGAACGTTCATATTCATATTTATTATATTTGAAAAATGAAGTTCATAACTGAGAATCGATACATAATTGGGGTTCTTTTATGTAATTCACTAAAAAATAATAGGGTAAATTACAAAAAAAAAGTTACATATATTTTTCAAATATCAATTTTGTATATTGATTTTTCTCAAAAGTTACAGTCATCAATGAAACTTACGCGGCTTTTTATTTCAATTTTTACCTTTAGGGTGATGTTCAGGGTAACCCTCTAGGGGATAATATTCTCGACACAAATATTGGTTCAACACCTTGTCTAGGATTATTCATTTTCACTTCAAATAACAATGATTATGTGTTTCCTAATCAGGTTGGTTGTTGCTAAATAACTAGAAATTATATTAATTTTGGAAGTAACCCAATAAAAAAGGAGATGAGGAGATAACTTCACTTTATCCGCTTGTATCTGAAGGATATGGAAAAAATCCTCAAGCACATCACGGGAGCGTGAGCGTCGTATCGAATACGACGAAGAACGACTAGTCGTACTAGTTGTTCTGTGCAGCGGAATTTAAAATTTTTCATGCGATGAAACCACGTGATCCAAGAACGGTTCTCGGATCGTTTCATATATAACCACAACAAGTATAATGCAATACCTCTTGAAGCGTAGTTGATTGAGTCTTTACGAAAAGAGACCTCCTGTTTCAAGTCTGATCATTGGAGAAGAAGCTTGCGAGCGCGGGGATGAATCGTGTTGTCCTCGCAATCCAACGAGTTGATCCAAGCGCGGTGAACTCCTGATCTCGTCGTACGAGATCGAACGTCTCCTTCGTGAGCGTAGCACTCCAAAAAGACGGAGAATCGCAGAACGTCGAAGCGACGGCGCGGTGGCGTAGGTGACAACGAAGACCTCCCCTAAGGTTTGGTGGTCGGCCACCAAGTAGAGGGAGAGAGGGTTGACGTGTATGGAGAAGAGAGAGAGAGAGATGTGCTACCAAATAGCATGTACAAGAGAGCATAGCATGCCTCTCTATTTATAGGGTTTTAGGATCCATGGATCTCAATCCATGGGACATATAAAATCAATGGATGAGATTGATTTATGTCAATCCAATGGTCAAGAATGTTGTTGGTAAAACCCAACAACTTATGATTTAATTTAGATCAAATATATTTGATAAATCAAATATACATCAATCCTAAAATCAAACCAATCAAATAAGGAGATGATTTCAATGGAGATCATGTCTCCCCAAGTAATAGGGTGGACGACCACCAATTCCTTATAGGACTTGGTAGCCGTCCACCACTTACCAAGTGGGGGCAATCTCATGGATTTCCGTGAGAGTGCATATCTCCTTGAATTTCTCCATTATTTAATCCAACAACTTTTGTTGGGATTTATTCTCCAAAAATAATTCACAATTAATTTTGGAAATATTGCAATCTTGCCATTGGAAAATTGTGAATCACATTCACAGTCCAAAACAAAATATAATTTAGATTTTCAATTAATTAGACAATGTGTATCCATTACACATTAATAATTAATCAACAAATATAAATTGTAATTAGCTCTCTCTAATACATTATAAATCACATTTATAATATATTATGAATAATTGGATAATTTTATCCACATTATTCTTATCCATAATACTTAAATCACATTTAATTATATTGGATAATTCCTCATACATCATGATAATTAAATCACATTTAATTATCAATTTCTCAATGCTTAGATCTTATGGAATTGTTCTTGAACCATTCAAGAATAATGCTATTTCTCCTCAGATACTTGGACATAAGGACAGGGCGATTGTATTGTTCCACGTATAGTGACTTGGATATTGAGATCACATCTCAAATCCAGATCCCATGGACCTCTCATAGATGCTTGATTAAATCAAGGCCGTAAACCTAATCTTCTCATTGCATCTGAATCTCATTCAGATCAATGTCCATCACATGGACTAAAATTAGATCACTTCTCTACTGAGAGGAGTCACTAAAATCCAGACTTGTTTCATCACTCTCTCGGAATGGAAGCGTCATGGTTATACAATCGTTTATGATCAAATCACCCTTAGGTATTCCCAATATCTATAATCCTGCATACTTGGAAGACTTATGATCATCCTGAAGATATAGACCACTTTTACACTGTCATCTTCATGGTTTGATCACTAAGTTTCTCAATCTTGGTCCTTTGAGATTTGGTATAGATCATATGCTTTCACAAAGCATATATCTCACCTTCAAATTCATGTCATGCTTCTAAAGCATGACGGCCATGCATCGAATTTGATCAGTCCCAATACCTCATGAGTGAGCTCATGTCTCCCGGTTCACAAGTGAACCTTTATGATCCCTTTGAGAGATCGTATTACTCATATGCCCTTATATGCACACCAGCTCGTCGGTGTATAGACATTGGTTAGGTCATCAACCTATTGGTCTACCAAATGTACACACTCAGACATATAGCAATACATCTGTCTCTGGTCAGAGGATGTTTGCCTGTGATGTGACAGTATTCATCATAGGTCTTTTGGTTATCTCGATCTCGTTTAAGTCAACCCATTGACTCAACTAATCTGATACCTCTGAATCACTATTCCCATGTAGAGGACCTATATCAAGAGGTCGATCAGATATCAGCCTAATGAGAAAGGATTGCCATCTCCTTCTCAGGCTGGAGATCATCACTTGTCAATCATTGATGATGCTTGATGAGTCCTCTATCTAAATCCTCAGATATTCATCCAAGCATCAGCCTCTATGATTCAATCAATGAATCAACAGCTATATGATTATCAAGTTGGCCATGGTACATAACCTATATTGTACAGAGGGACCTTATAGTGCATTCATTCAATCAATTTCAGAAAGGGAGTGAAACATAATCAATAACTTTTATTGATAAATCATTTATTACAATAATGTTTATTGCAGGAATGGTTCGCCTCGGGCTCACATTGCTAACAATCTCCCACTAGCCCTCAGAACCATTCAGGAACAATCCTTAAACCCATACTCATTACATGCTGGTCGAAAACCTTCTGTGTCAGAGGTTTGGTAAGAGGATCAACAGCGTTGTCGGCAGAGGCCACCTTGGTGATGATGATGTCACCACGCTTTTGAATCTCCCGAATGATGTGGTATTTCCTTTCTACGTGCTTGCTCTTCTGATGCCATCTGGGTTCCTTCGCCTGGGCAGTGGCTCCCGTATTATCACATAGTAGCGGAATGGGAGTGTCAGAGGAAACTACGCCAAGTTCCAGCATGAACTTGCGCAACCACACCGCCTCCTTTGCAGCATCCGATGCAGTAATATATTCGGCTTCTGTTGTTGAATCTACTGTAGTGTCCTGCTTCTTGCTTCTCCAGCTCACAGCACCACCATTCAACATGAATACAAACCCCGATGTCGACTTTCGATCATCAATATCCGATTGGAAGTCAGAATCTGTATATCCCAAGACTTGGAGATCACCATCTCCATAGATCAAGATGTAATCTTGCATCCTTCTTAGATATTTAAATATGTTCTTTACCGCATTCCAGTGTTGCTCTCCATAGCAGGATTGGTAACGACTTACCACTCCCACTACATGGCAGATATCTGACCTAGTACACATCATGGCATACATTAAGCTTCCTACAGCTGATGCATAAGGGCATCCAGCGATGGCTTTCTTTTCCTCAACAATTTGAGGAGCCATTCCTTTAGACAGGTGGATACCTTGTCTTAAGGGTAGGAATACTTTCTTGGAACTATCCATATAGAATCGTTCAAGAATCTTCTTAATGTATCCATGTTGTGACAATCCCAATATCCTCTTCTCTCGGTTTTTGAACAACTTCAGACCCAAGATGTAAGAGGCTTCTCCATGATCTTTCATCTCAAAGGTATGGGATAACCAAATCTTCACACCGGTCATCATCCATGTATCATTCCCAATGATAAGGATGTTATCTACATAAAGCACGATGAACACAATGGCGCTCCCACTAACTTCTTGTACACACAAGGTTAATCAGGATTCTGCACAAAATCATAACTCTTTATGGTTTCATCAAATCCGATGTTCCAGCTATGAGAAGCTTGCTTGAGCCCATAGATGGATTTCTTCAACTTGCATACTTTGCCATCCTCAGTTATGAAGCCCTAGGCTGCTCCATATAGATATCCTCCTCGAGGTATCCATTGAGGAAAGCCGTCTTGACATCCATCTGCCAGATGTCGTAGTCAAGATATGCAGTTATAGCTAGCAGTGCCCTAATAGATTTAAGCATAGCCATAGGAGAGAATGTCTCATCGTAGTCGATGCCTACTCTCTGTATGTAGCTCTAGGCTACGAGCCGTGCCTTGAAAGTCTCTACTTTCGCATCAGGTCCCCTTTTTCTCTTGACCATTTACACCCAATGGGTTTCACCCCTTTAGGTGGATCCTCTGGGGTCCATACACCATTCTTATGCATGGAGTCAATTTCTGACTTCATTGCTAGCATCCATCCGCGAGTGCTTCATCAAATGAAGTAGGATCATTGTCAGTTTCACTTGGCACATGGAATCCATACCTTTCAGGTGGTGCAACCACCCTCGAACTCCTTTGAAGAGGTATGGGTATTTCATCTTTATTTACTTCTTTAGTTTCTGGTTTAGGAAGCTCATAATCTTCAGGGGATTCTACGAGTTCCTCTACTTCACTTTTGTCTTGACCTTTAAGGAAATCATCCTCTAGAAATTTCACATCTCTAGAGACAAAAACCTTTTGGGTATCAGGATCATAGAGTTGATATCCAATACCATCTCTAACATACCCAATGAAGTAGCACTCACGAGTGTGAGATTCCAGCTTGCTTGCGTCCATGTTTTTCGCATGAACCAAGCAACCCCAAACCCTCAAGTGATTAACACTAGGTTTGGTTCCATACCAGAGCTCATGAGGAGTCTTAGGTACCGATTTGCTAGGAATCTTATTCAGGATATATATTGTAGTCTCTACTGCATATCCCCATAAACTAAGTGGTAAGTGTGTTTTGCTCATCATTGAACGGACCATATCCATGATGGTCCTGTTGCGTCTTTCAGCAACACCATCAAGTTGGGGAGTTCCAGGAGTAGTGAGATTGGAGACAATTCCATTCTCTTAAAGGTATTACTTGAATTCATCTGAGAGGTATTCGCCACCTCGATCAAATTGAATTCGTTCAATCTTCCTATCGGTTTGGTTCTCAACCAAAGTCTTGAATTCTTTGAACTTTTCAAAGGTTTCAGATTTATGACGTAATAGGAAGACAAACCCGTATCGCGAATGGTCTTCAATAAATGTCAAATAATATCGATATCCATTTCGAGTCGCGGTATAGAAGGGACCACATACATCGGTATGTATTAAGTCAATAATACCTTCACATCTAGTAACCTTGTTACGGAAAGGCATCCTAGTCATTTTACCTCGAATACAATGTTCACAGGTAGGTAAAGACTGAACCTGTAGAAAATCCAAAGGTCCATCCTTTATCAATCTATTGATCCTATCAACATATAAATGACCAAGCCTTTGATGCCAAATCATGTTTGAATGATTTTTATTATTCCTGGAACTTTTAGGGATGGTTATTAGTGGCTGTAATAGTCATGACATGCTCATTAATGCACAATTCATGGAGTCCGCCAGAAGTCAAAATACCATCTGCAATATATTTATCATAATGATTTATGACTAATTTATTACAGAATAGGAATGAATATCCACTTCTAACTAGCTTAGATACATATATCAAGTTCCTCCTGACTTCAAGTACATAAAGACACTCTTTAAGTACTAGGACTCTACCACTAGATAATGATAGCCGATAAGTCCCGACAGCGACTGTTGCAACACTTGCATCAGATCCCATATGGATGACTATCTCCCCTTCTTCAAGTTTTTTAGTTTCCTGAAGCAAATGCAACAAATTGCATACATGAACAGAAGTACCAGAATCAACAACCTAACTTCCTTCTCATCCAACGAGAAAGCCGGTTTCAATGATAAAAGTAGACTTCATACATGCTGGGGCTTTTCCTTTGTCGACTGACTTCAGGTAATCCGGACAATTATGCCTCCAGTGCCCCAGCTTATTGCAGTGGTGACAGACGTCGGTTTTCTTCGACGCCATTAGAGTGGATGCATTGGAAGATGAGCCAACACTCTGTCCCTTCTTCTTTCTCTTCTGGACCAGACCCTTCCGAGAACCATGCTTCCGACCACGCTTCCCTCTGGCCTGTGCAACCGTTGTACTGCCAGCGAGAGCATCTATCTTCATCACGTCTTCTGTAGACTTTAATGCAGCAAGAAGCCCAGCATTTGTCAATTCCAGCTTGTTCATGTGGAATGACACTACAAAGTTATTGAAAGACTTGGGCAATGATAACAGAATGAATTCATATTGCATGTCTGCATCCATGGTTGGCCCCAGAGTCTCCAGCTCCGATAAGTACCCAAATATTTTGAGTACATGTTCATGGACCGAAGTCCCTTCCTACATCTTGCAGCGAACGAGTTCTTTCATAACGTTGTACCGTTGGGTGCAGTTAATGTCACCAAACATATCTTTCAGATTCTGCATAATCTCCTGGCAAGTACTCATCTCCACATGTTGTCTCTGAAGAACATTGGAGAGAGAACTCAAGATGTAGCATCTAGCCAAGACATGATCTTCATCATACTTGTCATTATATGATTTCTCTTCCTTTGATTTAGGGTTTTCATGCTTGTCTTCTGAGAGCACATAACTTATGCGCTCAGTCGAGAGTACGAGCTCCAAATTACGGATCCAATCCGAGTAATTCGGTCCAATCAACTGGTTGACCTCCAGAAGCCTGCTTAGTGGGTTCATGGACTTCATTTTCTGAAATTAAGAATGCACTATATTAGAACATATAATCATATATTCAGTTTAATTTTATTTGATCAAGGCATTTTAAATCAAATTAGTCTTGCTATGTCAACTATGAAAGTTTATTCCCTTAATCACTTTCAAAGTAAGAGATATACTTACCGCTATATCTCAAGCAAGAACTGGGATCTCCTCTTTATCTTTGTCATATCCCAATAATATGAGAACATTACTCTAATAAAGAGAAGCGGGAACACATTCTGTCTTGCAAGTCCAACTTGCATTTCCCAATTCGGTCTTTAATACCCGGGCCCACCGCCCCTAAGGTGATGTTGACCCGTCATTAATTGAACCAACCGTCAACAGGAATACAACTCGCTATGTGCAGTCCAATATCACCTCAATAATATGAGGACCCGATATTGGGGCCACTACGCATATGTCCTTATTCTTTCGAGAAGCGACGAGCTCAATCCAAATGGATCATACGCAAGAGCTGTCAATTCGGACATGCGTCTCCTACATATAATATCTGGTGACGAAATCCTTTGCCTTAACGGGGGACCATGGATATCACTTGTGTGATCCTCCATTTCATATTCAAATTTTAATTAATTATTATGAATCAAAATCATGTAATTAATTCTTCCAAGGGAATTAAGAACTCTATTCATAATAGAGTATTTTAATTGGACATAATTAATTCGATCATATTAAATTAATTATCAATCCAATTCAATCAATCAAACTTGATTGTTTTACTTGAATGTATATGGTATTATTCTCAAAGTACATCGGACATAATTAATTCAATCATATTAAATTAATTATCAATCCAATTCAATCAATCAAACTTGATTGTTTTACTTGAATATATATGGTATTATTTTCAAAGTACGTATTAATTCATATTTTAATAATTAGAAAATACAACTTGATTTCTTCGGCATTATCAAGTCCCTACCCATTGTCATGGCCAGTACCGATGAGAGTGGGACGGACCACATACGTTGCAACCCGCTACCCCAGCGATCTCCGACTAGACACCATATCCGTCTCAGGAAAGGATAATGCCAAATAGATCAATTTATACTTGAGATGATCATCAGTTCTTCAACCAAAATTATACCATATGGTAATAATAAAAACATTTTTTATTATAAGGAAATTTGCTAGACAAATTCCCAATCCTAATCAAGCAACGAGTTTGATGATTGTTAGATCAAATCTAATCAATTTATTGGTTGAGGCTAAGTCAATTAAGGAAATAATCATCTTCCAATATTTCTCAAATATTTTCCATAATTATTTCTTGAAACTAACAATTAATTTTATTAATTGACAATCACATGGTTCTTGATTAGGACTGTAATTTCAACAGTGACCCTTACTTACTAAAATTAACATATCTCAATCATTTTATATCCAAATTAGACAAAAACAATTTTTTTAGATTGCTAATTTGATTTAGGACAGAATCCAAGTGATATTTCACGCATTTCGAGGCAAGTCTAAATATTAATTAGCTCTTTAATCATGTTAAGATCTGCAGTTCCCGCAACAGTGCATACATATTCATTAAAACAACCATATCTCGAGCAAACGGAATCCAAATTACGTAAACTCAGATCCTATGGTTTACTTATTTAATGGGGAACAAAATCCAAGTGTTTAATTCGTGTTTAAACAATTTAAACAGGGCCAAATTTATTCACAAAATAGAAGTGCGAAAATCAAATGCGATAAAAACTTTCGCGACTTCCACGAACCCAAGTCATCCTAGGTTTGCGGATCGTATCCAAAAACCTTCAACCTAAAGCTCTGATGCCACTTGAAGGATATGGAAAAATCCTTAAACACATCACGGAAGCGTGAGCGTCGTATCGAATACGACGAAGAATGACTAGTCGTACTAGTTGTTCTGTGCAGCGGAATTTAAAATTTTTCATGGGATGAAACCACATTATCCAAGAACGATTCTTAGATCGGTTCATCTATAACCACAACGAGTATAATGCAATACCTCTTGAATCATGGTTGATCGAGTCTCTACAAAAGAGACCTCCTATCTCAAGTCCGATCGTCGGAGAAGAAGCTTGCGAGCGCGGGGATGAATCGTGTTGTCCTCGCAATCCAACGAGTTGATCCAAGCACGGTGAACTCCTGATCTCATCCTACGAGATCGAACGTCTCCTTCGTGAGCGTAGCACTCCAAGAAGATGAGGAACTGCAGAACGTTGAAGTGGCGGCACGGTGGCGTAGGCGACGATGAAGACCTCCCCTAGGGTTTGGTGGCCGGCCACCAAGTAGAGGGAGAGAGGGTTGACATGTATGGAGAAAAGAGAGAGAGAGAGAGAGATGTGCTACCAAATAGTATGTACAAGAGAGCATAGCATGCCTCTCTATTTATAGGGTTTTAGGATCCATGGATCTCAATCCATGGGACATATAAAATCAATGGATGAGATTGATTTATGTCAATCCAATGGTCAAGATTGTTGTTGGTAAAAACCAACAACTTATGATTTAATTTAGATCAAATATATTTGATAAATCAAATATACATCAATCCTAAAATCAAACCAATCAAATAAGGAGATGATTTCAATGGAGATCATGTCTCCCCAAGTAATAGGGTGGACGACCACCAATTCCTTATAGGACTTGGTAGCCGTCCACCACTTACCAAGTGGGGGCAATCTCATGGATTTCCGTGAGAGTGCATATCTCCTTGAATTTCTCCATTATTTAATCCAATAACTTTTGTTGGGATTTATTCTCCAAAAATAATTTACAATTAATTTTGAGAATATTGCAATCTTGCCATTGGAAAATTGTAAATCACATTCACAACCCAAAACAAAATATAATTTGCATTTTCAATTAATTAGACATTATGTATCCATTACATATTAATAATTAATCAACAAATATAAATTGTAATTAGCTCTCTCCAATACATTATAAATCACATTTATAATATATTATGAATAATTGGATAATTTTATCCACATTATTCTTATCCATAATAATTAAATCACATTTAATTATATTGGATAATTCCTCATACATCATGATAATTAAATCACATTTAATTATCAATTTCTCAATGCTTAGATCTTATGGAATTATTCTTGAACCATTCAAGAATAATGCTATTTCTCCTCAGATACTTGGAGATAAGGACAGGGCGATTGTATTGTTCCACGTATAGTGACTTGGATATTGAGATCACATCTCAAATCCAGATCCCATGGACCTCTCATAGATGCTTGATTAAATCAAGGTCATAAACCTGATCTTCTCATTACATCTGAATCTCATTCAGATCAATGTCCGTCACATGGACTAAGATTAGGTCACTTCTCTACTGAGAAGAGTCACTAAAATCCAGACCTGTTTCATCACTCCCTCAGAATCGAAGCGTCATGGTTATACAATCTTTTATGATCAAATCACCCTTAGGTATTCCCAATACCTGTACATCCTGCATACTTGGAAAACTTATTATCATCACGAAGATATAGACCACTTTTACAATGTCATCTTCATGGTTTGATCACTAAGTTTCTCAATCTTGGTCCTTTGGGATTTGGTATAGATCATATGCTTTCACAAAGCATATATCTCACCTTCAAATTCATGTCATGATTCTAAAGCATGACGACTATGCATGGAATTTGATCAGTCCCAATACCTCATGAGTAAGCTCATGTCTCCCGGTTCACAAGTGAACCTGTATGATCCCTTTGAGACATCGTATTACTCATATGCCCTTATATGCACACCTGCTCGCCGGTGTATAGACTTTGGTTAGGTCATTAACCTATTGGTCTACCAAATGTACACACTCAGACATATAGCAATACATCTGTCTCTGGTCAAAGGATGTTTGCATGTGATGTGACAGTATTCATCATAGGTCTTTTGGTTATCTCGATCTCGTTAAGTCAACCCATTGACTCAACTAATCTGATACCTCCAAATCACTATTCCCATGCAGAGGACCTGCATCAAGAGGTCGATCACATATCAGCCAAATGAGAAAGGATTGTTATCTCCTTCTCAGGCTGGAGATCATCACTTGTCAATCATTGATGATGCTTGATGAGTCCTCTATCTTGCTCCTTAGATATTCATCCAAGCATCAACCTCTATGATTCAATCAATGAATCAACAACAATATGATTATCAAGTTGGCCATGGTACATAACCCATATTGTATAGAGGGACCTTATAGTGCATTCATTCAATCAATTTCAGAAAGGGAGTGAAACATAATCAATAACTTTTATTGATAAATCATTTATTACAATAACATTTATTGCAGGAATGGTTCGCCTCGGGCTCACATTGCTAACAATATCTACCAGATAGGAATCAAGAATAAAACTCTAGAATTTCTTACCTCTCCAATTTTATCTTTATTCAATATTTTTCGAAGAAAGAACTTCCATGTTTCCAGTAATACCCAAAAGGGCATTTGATCATAGTTAATATTTTGGGGTGGAGCCCTCTTAACTTTAACTTTTTTTTGGAAAACACTACACTTATTGATACAAAGTATCACTTTCAAGGATTCCGTCAACATTATATGTGATTAAAACTAATTTATCATATTTTCCATCATGTCTTAACTTCGTTATTATTGAGAAATTATTTTTCTATTTTATGTATTTCTTTTCGTTCCATCTCTATTGTGTAATTTGCCCAATAGGTTTCTTCTCTTATATAAGAGAATGCTAAGGCCTTGATATGATTCAAGTCATTATTTTCTCTCAACATGGTATCAAAGCGACGATCTTAAATCGGAGTTCTTGTACCTCATGTCCTAGCCCCACCTCTCGCTGCTCTCCCTTGTTGTCGGTCTCTTCGGCGTTGTCATATGACCCCATCGACGCCACTGTAGCACTGCCAGACGCTCCTAAGCCATCGATGAATCACCGCCAAAGCCCCTAGGGCCACTGGCCCGATCTAGGGTTCCGCCTAGGACCATGGATCTTCTATTCATCACTGATTCTGAGTTCGAGGATCCTTTCTAGTCTGAATATGAATGAAGAAAGGTGATTTCAAACATATAAATGATATTTTTAGCCCTAGCACGAATCCGAATTTGAAGGAGATGGTTGTTATATAAGTCTACACAAACAACTATCATATAAATGTTCTTGTAGATTTGTTTAGATCAGTTTGCAACCCTAGTTGAGTTCAACTTTTACCTCTTATCATATTGTTAGAAAACAAGAGTGATATCTTCTCTTCCTTTGGTGTCTTCAAGAGCCTGACTCCCATCGTCAAGATGGATGGGACCAGCAATGGGTTATGGTCCATGCAGTTTTTGACCCTAGTGTAGTGCAATAACAAGGAGCACATTCTGATACAGATGGAGCTGGCGGATAAAACCGAGGAGAATACTTCATGTAAATAGGATGATGGATACGTGCGTATTTGGCTCTCCATGACTCTTATCACGAAGATAGACAATGATATTATGAATCAACCCATTGCTAAAGCAATGTTGGACATCCTAGCAGCCACATATTGTCATAGAAAGAATGAGGCCGAGATCCTTTTATTATAGTTTGATATTTTCTTAGCCAAGTAGAATGGTCATTCTCTACACAACTTATACTCGTCACTCCGTGGCATGTTTGAGAAGCTTCACAGCATCATGCTAATGACTACATCTACCGATCAACATACGACATACATGAATACCATGATGGTAGGAGTTTTTCTAGCTGCCCTAGACCTTGAGTACGAGGTAGCACATGCCCAACTTCAATCAGTGTGATCATCCCTCCCATGTAGGATGCATACGGTCGTCTTAACAGGATCATTGTCCCATCTACTACCACTACATAGATGTACTCAACAATGGTTGCATCTCGCAACATGTGAGGTACTTCTTAGTTCAGAGGGCATGGTTGATAACACACTCGATAATCCAAAAGGTCGCCATGAAAAAAAATATCAAAAGTGTTGTCGCTGAGGCGACCACTCATGGAACACCCGGGTTGATCAGCAATTAACCCACAATCCAAAGAATACAACAATCAAGCTCAAAAATACATGTGAATTAATCTTTATTTACTCTACCATAAAAATGTACAGTGACAAGTATGTAGAGGTCGAACCACAGAGAGCAATCCAAAATGCAATAGCCTACATGTAAATCACAGTCATCCTTGTGTGGGTTTTTGATATATATTATTATTATTATTATTAATTTTTAATAATATAGTTAGGTAATATGTATATATATAATATAAATAAAAATATATGTATACCCATAGAGGGTTAGTATATAGCTTATAATACATACAATATATAAATATAGGCATATATAAATAAAATAAATATATATATTTTTCACTTTTTTTTCTTTTTATATTAAGACTAATGAGAATACATATAAATAATTATATATATATAATATTTTTTTCTTTTTTTTTCTTTTTAGGATATATAGATATATATACATAAAGGGGGTATTATAATATTTATAGAAATACTCAAAAATAGTCAAAAATTCAGGAAAAGGGTCTTTTTGGAATTTTCATGGTTTTTACTATTTTTATGATTTTTGGGAATTTTTGCAAACATTTTTAGTATTTTTAAATATCTAGATAATAACAAACAATGGACTAGGTACTGGCTGTCACAGAAATAGATATTAAAAATAGCTAACAACCTCAAAAATTTTCCACACTACTTTTCTAATAACCATAATAAAATATAGAATAAATAGGGCCTGAGTTTATATTTTTCTGACTTTTCTTTGGTTTTTAATATTTTATTGAGTTTTTGGGTATTTTTGAATTTTTAAGGTTTTCCTTTTGAGATTTTTAGGGATTTTTGTACTGACACTAATATAGGTCAAAATACACCATAGGTAATCTTTTTGGAATTTTTCGAGGCATTTTCATATTTTTTGGGGTTTTATAAGTTAGACACTGAATAAAAGAGATTTTTTTTATTTTTAATAAAGGCAAAAATGCAACAAAATGCAAAACTGAAAATATGGCGTGCAAGGGTACACTAACAGGAGCTTAAGTCTATTTTTGCAAGATTTTTCGATTTAATATGGAGCACAAAATAAATAGACAAAGCATCCAAAAATTAAATGGCCTAGCAGGGGTATTTTTGCAAATAAAATAGTTGACAGGGGCATACATGCAAAAATCACAATAAAAATACACTTTAACTTTTATTTTCAGGACCATTTAATAAATACAAAAACCCGACGGGGTTTAGATGCAAAATTTCACGCGCCTCACGTGGGACTACACGTGAGGCGCGGAAGGGCTAAAGTGCAAATCTTAAAACATTGGGGGTTCCTCTGCAAAATATACATTTTATTTACAACTGAGACTTTTATTTTTGGCATTAAATAATAACTACAAAAAGTAGAGGGGCTTGAAATGAAATTTACCCCTAAACAAAGCTTTTCATCCTGCGGCGCTGGAGGCGCCACTTATCCACGTGGCAGCCATCGGACGGTCGATGCCGATTCGTCGATGAAGGGTGTAGATTAGAAGCTTCTGGTTGATCTGACGGTCGAGGCTGATCTTCATCGAACGACTCTCCTTTGATCTGGGGCTCGCCTCCTGATCCGACGGTGCTGAAGCACCCTGGAAGAACGGGGAAGAAGCTCGGGGCTGACGAGCTTTGATCGAGGAGCTTGGGCCCCTCCAGGGTTCTCCGGCGTGTCTGAGGTGTTCTGAAGGTGGCTGGAAGCATCCTGCATCGACTGATGGTGGTCTCATGGCTCCTGGGGGTCCGAGTCGATGGAGCAAGGTCGGAAAAGAAAGGGGCCCCCAGGAACCTCTTCCTGGTTCAATGCGAGCCCATTTGGGCTCGATTCTTCGATATCCCTGCACAGGAAGAACCGCGGGCGAGAGAGCTTTCTCCTCGACCCGGGGTTTGGAAGCTGCAACGCAAAAATGAGGTGGGCGGAGGGGCTCCGGCGAACGGCGGAGGAGGAGCCCCGATTCGCCAGGACCTAGAGTCCTGGGTTGGACAAATGTGCGCAATAGATGGAGAAGGCGTCGAGGAACGAGATGGGGTGAACGAGGCGGTCGGAGACAGTCGGAACCATAGTGGAGAAGTTGCCGGAGCTGAGCTCCGGCGAACTTCGAATTTCGATTTTTAAGCTATAGGCATGAATTAAAACCTAATCTAATGACTGGAATGAAAAACTAACATCTAAGACTAACTAAAAATGCATAGAAGGTCAACTCTTATACCTGGGGGCCTCGAGGGAGCAGGGCGGACGCCGGAGCTCCGTCGCGACAAAATCTCCTTCCTCCCGCCGAGTCAAGGTGCTGGGCTACTCCCCCTGTCACGAGGAACAATCCAGGAGCAAGATCTAGGCTTTAGGTTGGAATAAAAGTGGCCAAATTCGAGGAAGGAAGCGGAGCTTGTTATTTATAAACATTGGAAAGAGGCCTTATTACCCGGCGATTATTAACCGATCCAATGAACATCTCGTTGATCTATGATTTTGGCGGGCATCATGGAAGATTAGGGAACAATTCTTGTAAAGGAAGCGTTGTCGATTGATGGATGGTGTGCTCGGGAAAAAGGCATGAAATCGGGGGAATGGACAGTTCAGTGACGCCAGGCGAGGGATGGGACAGTTGACCTGAGAGTCAACGAAGGCCGGCGCCTCATTGGGCCACGTCAGCCGCTACGAGACAAAATAGAAGACCTGATTAGAGATTGATTTATTTGACACCCTAAATGATTTTATTAATTTTTTCTTATAAAATAAAAAATGTGTATTATTTCATCTAGTATTTATTTATGATTTTTATTGAATTTTTGGAGGTGTTTTATTATAGGTTTATTTGGATAATGTGTATATGCATGTATTTACATGTATTTTTATGTATTTTATTTTTTATTTGTTTATTTTCTTTTATTATTTTATTGGCTTATTTTATAAATTTGTAACTTATTTTTGTGAGTATAAAGGTATTTTTGTTTGATTTTTATGGGTTTATGATTTTTAAATAAATAGATATAGGTGTATGTAGGTATACTTGTAGGTGTTTTATCTACGTATTTTATACACTTAATTTATTTAATATATTTTCTTGATTTTTATTTTGGTTTTGTATTTTTAATGAGTTATGTATAATGTATACATTATTATAAAAATATAAAAGAGCAAAAGAATCAAGGATTGAAACCCTTTTTATTTATAGATAGGTACATAACATAGGTATTTTTGTCTATGAATTTGTAGACTTATTTTATTTTACAAATTAATTTTGGTTTTCTTTAACTTCTCTCATGTGTATGCATTATGTACATTATTTACAAAATTCTAAAAATATGAATTTATACAAATAATGAATATTGAATAAAATGAATATTTTAATCAGTCCTATATACTAGGAGGGCCAAAAACCTAACTTCTGCATATGGACTCCAAAAATCATGAAACCAATTTTATTAAATAGTTTACGGAATGCTATATATAATTAAAGGTGAGTTTGGGTGATTTGGAGTTTTTATTTGCAAGATATGGGTCTGTGATGTTGAGATTTTGGCTTTTTATTCTGTGTATAAAATGTACACTGGGGATTATTTTTGTACAAACTCAATTTTGCATTTTTATTCATATTATTATCTATAACTTTCATGTACAAAGTTTCTTTATTTGATGAAAAAATAATTATGTACAAAGTAGGTATAAAAAATGCATAAATAAATGCATGAATAAATGAGGTATTTATTGTACGTTGGCCCTTATCTCCCCCTACTTTATTCCTTGTCGACCAATACCATGCTGGCCTTGGTCTCGGGTTTGGGTCATAAAATATTTACAATATTTTATTCCTTTTTCTTTTCTCCTCTTTATTCTATAATTTTGGCAGAAAAACCTTATTTAATGTAAAATAAATACAATGAATAATGAATGCTATTATGTACAATTTGATGCTATTTACATGCATTTGCTGGGGTTTTTAAGGCCAAAATGATAGAATAAAGGTGATGAAATGGAGATTCGTCACCCCCCTATACTTGCCTTTGCTAGTCCCTAGCAAACACTTATGCAATAAGTACAAAAAGAATAAAGAAAAGAAAAAGGAGAATAAAAGAAAGATAGAGTGAATAAGGGTGCTTTCAGTGCAATGCATGTCCTTACAAAATCTGAATTTGGAGCTCTTGTCAGACCTTGGGTGTGAATGTGTGTGGAACCTAGTCGGGAACCAGCTCTAAAATACAACAGCCTTCGATAGTCACAGAACTCGGTTCAACCCACCTCAATAGCCGGGTCAGAACTAGTCTACATCATACGCAAACCCTTATAACTATGAAGCTGACTTGTACGGTGTAAGTCATAGTGGCTCTCCCCAGCTGAAATGATAAAGGAGCTGACTTCTCCAGAATGACAACCTAATGATTCCCCAATCCAACAGCTCTTTCCTCGAGGAGCAGGGTATTCCCTTCTAAGTTCAAGTGGCAACCAGCTCAAGAGGAGGGGGAGAAGAGAAGAATGGACGGTAGCCAGTGTAGCTACCTATCCCGGGATGCAAGACCAGTGTAGTCAAGTCATCCAGCTGCAGGCTCACATATTTGTCTTTGGAACTCAAGCTTGCTTATTGACTTTTTACATACTTTGCAGGCATTTCATTTTTATACAGGCCTGACCATTTTTTTTCAACATACTATTCACAGCAGCATTTACATAAGGAGTTTTTCCTCTTGAGCCAGTAGACTATCCCACTTTTGAAGCTTTATCGCAACCCACATCTCTTGTCTTTAGACCTCATGGCTATTGAATCAGGTTGGGGTGCACTTCCCTCCCTAGACGAGGATGAATGTTTCCACCCGTGTGCGTCTCAGACTGGCAAATCCAACCCCCTCACCACTCCAACTGAGTTGAGCCAAGTGAAGGGTGCAAGTGTCCAAGTTAGGTCACGGTCGGTAAGAGTCGTACGTGTGTCTCGAAAAATTCTAGTTAGTCCACTGAGGTGACTTGAACCCAGCCCTGATTTCTCAAAGAATTAAGTCTGCATAGACCTGAAGTACCTTAAATCTAGTTCCCATAAGGTTCCAGTGCAGTTAGGTGCGGTAAGGTCCAACCAAGCTCCAATTTGAGACTTTATTAGACTGATTCAATCATCAAGCTCACTCAAAAAGAATATGAATGGTATGCTTATGCTATGCATAGTGAATGATGGAAATTTTTCACAAAAAGTTTGGAAAGAATCAAAGAATGTTTTTACACACAGAATTTTTGCAAATAAACTAAGAACTAGATATACACAAAAAGTATATACAATTATTTACACGGGCGTGCTGCTTTACAAGACGTATGAATTTCTACAAACTTTACATGTTTGAATGGAGTAGTTTATTTAGAACTGTACAGAAAGAATTGTATGTGTCTTATTTATGATTTACAAGAGTTTGTAAGAGTGTTCTTATTAGGTTTTGAAAATACTTTTGCCAACTATAGTACACAATAATTTCGCAATCATTTAGACACATATGAAATCTATTTTTGCAAAGATTTGTCACACTATATATGTATAATTTTCACAATAGTTCTGACAAGCATTTTTCAAAATATTTGCACATAGGTTTTTCAAATCTTTTCTTTCACACAAAGAAAAATTTTGCAATCAAAATGTTTTCACATATTTGAAATCATTTCACATCAAATTTTTCAAAACTGATCACACTATTTTTCAAATCGTATTGTATAGGTATCTGATTGATTAATCAGTATGTACAAAAGAAGAAAAATAGTATTTGATGTATAATATGGTTTTGGTTCTTTTAGCCTTTGTTTGGGCTTATTCATTATTTACAAATGAGAGATTTTTGTGCGGACTCCTCAGACTTACTTGAGAATCATTTTCACAAGGATTTTGAAAACTATAGTCCAAAATAATTTTGCAAACATGTTCACGCATTTGAAAATCCTTTTACAAAGGTTTACACAACATAAATAGATTTTTCAAAACAGTTTTGTCAATCAAAATTTTCACAATCATTTGCACACTGATTTTCATACTTTTTTGGTTTCATTCAAAGAAAATAAATTTTACACACAAGACTAATTTTTCAAACGTTGAATACTTGTACACACTATTTTCAAACAAATTTTACAAGATTTTTCAAAAGAGAATATTTTGTACAAAACACTTTTCTGATTCAATAATCAGTACAACTACAAAGAGTCTGAGGAACTCACAATCATCTTTCATTATTATAAAGCTACTTTTTACATTTTATTTTATGTTGAAGTGGTCTTTTATTTTTCAGTATGAGTTATGGCTTTTAGTATATACATGGTATATACGGCCCCCCTATACTTAGCTTGAGCTATGTCCTCATAGATCGAAAGGAAAAGCAAAGACATAACTCATACTGAGTATAGACAGATCTAAAGAATAAATATGAATGAAGTGACTGAATGAGAAGTTGACCGTCCCCCCTATACTTAGGATCAAATAATCCTAAGTATAGCAGATTGTACAAAAAGCAGGGAGGGTCAAGGGTGGGAATATACTAATCGTACTCAGATTATCTCCCCCTATACTTAGGGTAAGATACTCCTAAGTATAGACAAGGAGAGGAGACAATGGAGAGGATCGGAATGAAATGAAAACTCAGGGTGCACATCCCCCTATACTTAGGACCAATTATGTCCTAAGTATAGAAAACTGTCTACAAGGGTGGCACCTTTTAGATACAAATAAAAAATAGAAAAGGAAAAGAAGAAAAGAAGAAAAGAAGAAAATCAGATAAACAGTGGTTGGATGGCATAGTCTGAATCTTTCGATGCCGCAGGTGCTGTGAAGGTGTCATCATGGTGCATTAGCTGAATAGAGTCAACAACGGCCAAGAATGCATCTGGCTCGAGGTAAGGCTTCAGTAGTTGGCCGTTGACGACGAAGGGCTGTGCGTCGGGAGACAAATCTGATATCGCGATACTGCCATTGTCACGCACCTCACAAACTCGGAATGGCCCTGTCCACTTACTCTTTAATTTGCCTGGAAATATCCGTAACTTTGCATCAAACAGCCATACTTTCTGTCCAACGTCGAAAGTCTTTCGTCTGATGTGCCGGTCATGCCAGCGTTTCACCTTCTCCTTGTACATCAAGGTGTTATCGTATGCACAGTCTCGGAATTCCAAGAGTTTGTTCAGATCTTCTTTTCGCTTCTGACCACTTCTGCGTGAGTCTAAATTACAATTGTTGATTGCCCAAAGAGATTTATGTATTAATTCCACGGGCAGATGGCATGGTTTCCCATATACAAGACGGTAGGGCGACATGCCCAAGGGAGACTTGTAAGCGGTTCTGTAAGCCCAAAGAGCTGAGTCCAAGAGTTGAGACCAGTCTTTTCTGCTTGGCCTAACAAGGTTATGCAATATGGTCTTGATTTCTCTGCTGGATAATTCTGCCATGCCATTGGTCTGCGGATGATAAGGAGATGCGACACGGTGATCGATGCCGTATTCCTTCATTAATTTCTTGACTTCTTTGTTGATGAAATGGCTACCCCCGTCTGAGATGAGAATCTTTGGTATCCCAAACCGCGAAATAATGTTCTTCTTCAGAAACTGGCAAACTGTTTTGCTGTCGGCGGCTCGGGCGGGAATAGCTTCAACCCAACGACTCACGTAATCTACGGCAAGAAGGATGTGCTCAAAACCTTGACTGTTAGGGAAAGGTCTCATGAAGTCAATGCCCCATGCATCGAAGACGTCTGCTATCTGAATGATTTTTAGGGGCATTGAATCTTTGGCAGTGAGTGTACCTTTCAGTCGCTGACAGTCAATACATCTTTTAACAAATTCTGCTGCATCCTTGAATAATGTGGGCCACCAGAAGCCACACTGCAATACTTTGGCTGCCGTACGATCTCCAGAATGGTGCCCACCAGATTCGAGCGAATGACAATGCTCGAGGACACTTGATTGCTCTGTCTGAGGGATGCACCGGCGCCAAATACAATCTGCTCCTTCTCTGAATAAAAGAGGATCTTCCCACTGGTAGAAGCGGATGGTCAACATGAATTTGTTCTTCTGATTCTTCGTCCAATCTGAAGGTATTACCCCAGAGGCGAGGTAATTGACAATGTCAGCATACCAAGGGAGAGAATCCACTGCTAAGATAGCTTCGTCAGGGAAGGTTTCTGTGATAGGTGCATTGCTCAGAGGAGACTCATGCTGAATAATTCTGGAGAGATGATCTGCTACCACATTCTGAACTCCAGGCTTGTCCTTGATCTCCAAATCAAATTCCTGGAGGAGTAGGATCCAACGAATCAGTCTTGGCTTGTCATCCTTCTTCTGCTGTAGGTACCGGATAGCAGAGTGGTCCGTGAAAATTGTGACTTTTGATCCCAACAAATAGGATCTGAACTTCTATAAGGCGAAAACCACAACCAGTAATTCTTTCTCTGTCACTGTATAATTTCTTTGAGCTTCATCTAATGTTCTGCTGGCATAGTGAATGGCATAGGGCGCCTTATCTTTCCTCTGTCCAAGAACAGATCCGACTGCAAAATCTGACGCATCGGTCATTATCTCAAATGGAAGAGTCCAGTCGGGAGGCTGTAAGATTGGAGCCTAAGTGATAAGCTCCTTCAACTGATTGAAAGCAAGGAGAACCGGCTGATCAACAATGAATTCAGTCTCCTTGCACAAGAGTTCTGTCAGAGGTCGGGCAATGCGGCTGAAATCCTTGATGAATCGCCTATAGAATCCCACATGCCACAGGAATGACCTCACATTCTTTACTGACTGAGGTGGCTGAAGATTTGAAATAACATCCACCTTTGCTGGGTCGACTTCCATGCCACGTTTGGAAACGACGTGACCCAGCACAATACCTTATGTGACCATAAAGTGGCTCTTTTCCCATGAGAGCACTAAATTAACTTTCCGGCATTTCTGCAGCACTCTGTCTAGGTGCTCAAGACAAGAATCGAAACTATCACCATAGACAGAGAAATCATCCATGAACACCTCGAGAAAACTGCCTACCATCTCGGCGAAGACTGCTAGCATGCATCTTTGGAAGGTTGCGGGTGCATTGCACAATCCAAAGGGCATTCTCTTGAAGGCGTAGGTGCCGAACGGGCAAGTGAAGGTAGTCTTCTCTTGATCTTCAGGGGCGATCGATACTTGGTTGTACCCGGAGTACCCATCCAGGAAGCAGAAGAACTCCTTGGCTGCTAGTCTCTCCAAAACTTGATCAATGAATGGCAAGGGGAAGTGGTCCTTCTTGGTTGCTGCATTGAGTCGGCGGTAGTCAACACACACCCGCCAGGAGGTTGGTACCCGGGTAGAAATTTCCTCTCCTTTATCATTTGTAACCACGGTAAGCCCTGATTTCTTGGGAACTACATGCAGTGGGCTACCCATTTTGAATCGGAGATGGGATAGATAAAGCCTGCATCACACCATTTCATGATTTCTTCATGACGACGTCCCGAAGATTAGGGTTTAGCCTTCTCTGAAATTCGCGGGACGTCTTGGCATCTTCTTCTAGATAGATATGGTGTGAACACAGAGCTGGATTTATCCCTCGGAGGTCTGATACGCTCCAACCAAGTGCCTTGCGGTTCTTTTCTAGAACCTCGAGAAGTCGAGATTCTTGATCTGGGATTCAGCCTGCTGCTGATGATGATCGGATACATGTGTTCTTCACCCGCAAGGAAAGCATACTTCAGGCCTGCAGGAAGTGGCTTGAGTTCTGTTTTGATTTGTCCACTTTATCTGTCACTTCAGTACCATGCTGGTGGTGGAATGCACTTTGAGGCTGCTACCATCCTCATCATTCTGTTGAGATCCCGGAGATGCACCGAACGGTTCTGCACTAAGCTGATCATGTTCGGTCTGGAGTGAATGCTCAAGAAGATGCGCCTGCATCTGAGAATCTGTCTCCCAAGAATCATCGGAGCATATACTGACTGTGCTTTCCAAGTCCTCCTCAAGAATGGGGATTTCTCGGGTCCATGGATCGTCCGGTGATAACTCTGAATCTCTGATCTCTGCGATAAAATCACAGTCTGCTTCTGATGCTGCCTGGCTCTCATCTGTCGTGGCATTCTGCTCTTTGTTCATGTTTATCGTGATTTGCTGGGTGTTCGAGCTGAAAGTGATCTTCCCAGCCCATAATCAACCACAACACCTGAAGTACGGAGGAATGGTCTGCCAAGGATGATAGGGGTCTGGAGCAGGGGTGCAGGTGAGTCCATATCAAGGACTACAAAGTCAAGCTGGGAATTTCATCTCCTGCACGGTAACTATCACGTCTTCCAACAGACCTCGGGGCCGCTTGACGGATCGGTCAGCGAACTGAAGGATCATGCGTGTCTGCTTGAGCGGTCCCAGCCCGAATTCTTGCATTATAGACGAGGGTAGAAGGTTGATGGAAGAACCAATGTCAAGAAGAGTACGCTCGAAGACCTGGTCAAAAATCACACAACTGATGAGAGGTGCTCCTGTATCATGCTTTTTCTGGGGAGGTTGCTGATAGCTGCAACTGTGGCCATAGAGAGAACGTGCTTTTCTACTTCTCGGCGTCTATTTTCTTACGCTGGGCGATGCCTGTTAGTACATGCCTCTTTTCAGTCCTTTCTTTACAGCTGGCATGTATTCCACGACCTTCAACAAGGGAAATCTCAACAGTCAATTTATCCAAAATATCCACAACACCTAGATCAGACAATGCATTTTTTCGTTTTGCATTTTTTTTGGATTTTGTATTGCACGCGGAAAAGGAATATTTACACCACTGGAAGGAAAATGAGAGTTCTTATTTACATCAAAATCATCGCCCACAGAATGTTGTACATCCGGATTACAAAAAGGAGTAAAAGCTGAATCAGAACATGCTGGTGCTGCTGCTGCTGGCGGCTCCATCCAAGGCGAGGGATCGGTTGCTGCTGGCGGCTCCTCCAAGGCTGGCGCGGCTTCGCTCCTGCTACAAGCTTCTTTTTGGTGTTTTTGTTTTTGCTGATTTTTTTGTATTTTTGGCTGAGTTGCTGCTGACAGGGCACGACGGCTGGACTGGCTTCTCCTTCCTCTTCCTCCTCACCCGCCCCTGGAGCTGGCACGGCTGATGCGGAGATGACGATCCACCTGTTTCTTTATTCACCCCACTGGTAGTAGCAGGTGGAGGCAAAGCCCTACCGTTCCTGAGAGTAACAACATTAGAATAAACAGTAATATCGCTATCAGACACGGACTGGACATTACATTCTACCTGCTCTTTCTTCTTGAATTTGTTGGGGTTGGCTTCGACCTGCGCCGGAATAGTGGTTTGGGTGGCGGTCAGGTCATCAAGCCGCTTTGTCATCTCCGCCAGCCCTTTAACAAGCTGGGATAGACAATCCACAGCAGGGTTCACAGAGGGCATTTCAGAAGATTCAACGTGCAGACCACGCTGATGTTGGTTAGATGGGTGGGGAGGCTGTTGTGGGTGGTGCTGCTGTGGTGGTGCAGGAAGTTGAAAACTGTTGGTACGACGGGGAGGATACTGCTGATATTATGGAGAGGGGGCAGCCGCGTACTGGTGATATGGCTGCGGATGGCAGTACTGCGGCTGCTGTTGATACGGAAAGTTCTGCCTCCATTGCTGTGCAAACTGGGGAGGCTGCTGGTACTGCTGGTGCTGCTGGGAGGATTGACCAAAACGACCACCCGGGGTTGGTGGTACTGCTGGTTGGCAAAATTGCTGACCCTGGGGTTGTCCCTGAGGAGTCGGCAGTGTATCATTACTCCATACCCCCATTGACTTCTTGGATCAGGGTGGTGGTGGGAAGACTGGATCAGGAATAGAAAGGAACTCTGGCTGGTATACGACCATCTACTGCTGCGGCGGGCCCTGTCGGGCGCCTGCACGTAGTACACGTGCTGGACTACCGGTGGCTGCTGGCTCGGCTGAGGCTGATGCTGCGGTTGCTGCTCGTCCTTCTTCTCAGCGGGAGCGTTTGATGGTATCGCCGACTGAACAGAGTTGATCGTGCCGACCAACAGTTCGAGGTACTTGTTGATCTGATCTAGCTTGTCCAGATTCTGGGTCCTCTTCTCGATCACAGCGAGTTTCTCGAGGTCCTGTGATCGCTTTTCAATGATAACTACCTTTAGAGAGATGGCCCCCGATGATGCTGAGGTGGAGCTCTCATCTCTCTCTTTTTCCTTGGATCCGCCATGTGAACTTGTTTCTGGAGGATCTGGGGCTGCTTCTGGTATGCCTTGATGAAGAGAGGGCGGCCTCTCCTTCGGCCGTTTCTTCAAAAACTGCCAGAACAACATCTTCATCCTTGTTGAAATGGGGAGCCCCCACATGCTGCGTCCACGAGCCTTTGGCTTTCAATGTTCAGTCCCCCAAAGAAATGCTGGACCAAGCTGGTCTTCGGGATATCATGATGGGGACACTTCTCCTGCAGATCAGTGAATCTCTCCCAAGCCTCGTGTACTGACTCATGTGCTCCTTGGGAGAAATTACTAATACGTGCTCGCATCTGGTTGAGCCGACCAAGAGGTTAGTATTTGTGCAGGAATGCGGACTTCAACTCCTCCCAGGTCGTCACGACCTTTCCCATGTGATTGACCCCAATAGAGGGCCTTGTCCTGTAGACGGAAGGGAAAGCCGTCATCTTTATAATGTCCAGGGGGACATTCGGATAGTGGGTGGTGCGGCAAATGCGGGAGAACTGCTGCAGGTGAATGTACGGCTCTTCGTTCGTGTTTCCATGAAAGGCAGGGAGAAGGGCTATGAACTGGGGCTTCAGCTCAAAGTGAGAGTGTACCGGTGGAATGAGAATCCACTCGGTCATCTGGCTGTCTCCCGGATTGTATGTTTCTTTTAGTGTCGGCTTTGGTGGTGGTAATTCAAAGTCATCATCAGGAGGATCATCACCCCCTCCACCTCCACCTCCTCCTCCCCGGCCTCCTCTGCCTCTGCCTCCTCCTCCATCGTCACGGTGCATCATATCACTCAACATGTCCTGGAACGCGGTCTGTGTGAGGGCCTGCTCGGTCAGCTTGCTGCTTTATGGCTTGGATAGATGCCAGCAACTGTGCATTAACTTGATTTTGGTCTGGCACCTGTCCCTCTGGTATGGGTGGCTGCTGACCCTTGCCCTTTCCTCCTGGAGCCATGTCAGGGTCTGAGTCGGACGAGATGAACTCCGGAGTAGTCTCCAGGGCTCGCACTGGCTTCTATCTGCAGAATGAGATAGTCCGAATCAGATCAGTTGCAATGAACTTTCAGCTGCCGTGATTAAGCTGGAATTCAGGTCAACCCCAGCATGTTGTGAATGGGAAAGGGATGTAGACTGTAATTGACTCCCATTCACAACGGCGAAAGCGGGACAAAAGTGATCCCAGTTTATTGGGTGGCCAAGAGAAGGGTAGAAAACGAGGAGTCTGGAGATCGATCCGCAAAGCCGGATCAGGTTCTCGGGAATCGCCTCGAAATTATTGGCGAAGTTGAGTCTATGGAATCGATGTAGGTGTCGGCATGGTCCCGACGAAACCATCCATGGATCAACTTCGCAAAGCAAGAGAATGTCGTATTGTTGGAAGAATGATACGATGGTCAGCGAGGAATAAAGGAGTGTAAAACAGTAGAAAGGCTCGATTGAGCGGGGTGGTCAAAGGGAAAAACAACAAAATGTGCGCAAATGCGCGGGACTTGATCTTTGAACCTTAATCTAGATCCATACAACACAAGACAAAATTGGGTTCACCAACTCACGCCATGTGAAGCCGTGAAAGTTCGGTTATTTATTATCTTTTCATTTTAGAGTTGTGATTTTCAGGCATATCTTATAACAAGTCCTTAGTACGCTACCCTATAGGAGAGAGAGTACTGCCGGAAGAGTATCCCGTACTTGTCCTCCTCCTGTGTAACCTGTAGTCTGTACTTTTTGGAGTCCTTGTAACCCTTCCTGGATCCCTACTCAGCCAAAGAAAAGAGAGAGGAACCGATAGGCGAAACCAATACTTCGGTTCTCGCTCGCAACGGAATCAACCCGTGAGCGTGCAAGAACCTACTCGGACGCAGGACGATGAGACAAACACCCCCGTGAAGGCGTGGCCTATGCTCAATACTTCGGACAGGGTCGATGCTCTCACAACAGAGAGTCACCATTGGTGACCAAGTCCTACTCGCCTACGTACGATAGAAGCGCCATTACTTCGGAAATCCAGGCGATACACAAGGCAATTGCAGACTGGGTTTTGGGCTTTAATCCTTAGGGTCGCACTCGCTCAAGGGAGTAGGGTTTTGGTCCCCCTCCAAGGTACCTGAAAACAATGAGGGCTTTATGAACCCGGTACAATGATAGTCCATTACGAATTTTAATTAAGGTCAAAGTTTATTTAGCAGTCCCCTTGTTTTAATTTTGGGGTTTCACTTTTTTTGGATCTGTTTCATACCAGCGCCTAACGTTTTTTGTAGATTTTCATTAAAATCCTAGGTGCTCAAATCAGAGGGAGATAGCGGAAAAGTCGTGCAAGTGGTTCCATGATGGAAATCTCACCATTGAACCGAATGATGCATGCTGAGTTAGAAGACTTACAGTGCATCCCAGCTCTCTCCATGCGGTATGCAAAACAGAATTTTTAAACCTATCTACATGTCGGTATGCAAGGCGCAAAATCGTCCTAAACATAAGATGATATTAGCGTGAAGAACCATAAGTTATTCATTCGTCTCTAACCCGAAGGGTCCGGTCTTGGCTCACCCCTCCTCTGTACTCAACACACTTGAGCTTAGGAGAAAGCGCTTTACAGGGCTCGCTGCAGCACAAGGGCTAAGAGACAAATTAACAACTTGTTTAAGTTTGACTAGATCCAAGCGAAGTAGACTATAGGAACATGCATTCTTATTAATGTTTGGACCTAGCTACCGAGTCAAGCAACCTATATCTAGGGCTCCAAGCACACAAAACAAAGTAAAAATAAAGGCGGAAAGCTCAAAACTTCAGAAAACAAAACAAAAGAAGGCGATGAAAACTCGAAAAGTCGCGATGAGGCCCCCAGGTGAACAATCACCCGGGCACTGGACTCATTGTGAAGAGTAGAGTCCTGTTTATATACATGCCAAAATAGTCTCTCTCTCACCATAAATTACAAAATAAATACTCCTAAGTGTCTAGCCTATCTAATGCACATCTCCTTGCTTCTTTGGTGCACTCTCCAGATGGTCATGAGAAGAAGACCATCCTCCTCCAAGCTTGGCTGCATTGGCCTCCTAAGAAGCCATCCTCGCGTGGCGGTCCCTTGCATCAAAGCCACAAAAAGAATGCATTAGTAAAGCTCAATCAATTAAATAGAGCAGAGAAAATAATCACAATAAATGAAGAAATGAAGCATGGTGATTAATAGCAATAAAAATAGCTGCTCACAAAAATGAATAAATAAATCAAGAATCTTTTATACAAGAATGACAACATGAATTAGGCTATACTCATTGCTCCCCGGCAACGGCGCCATCTGATAACACACTCGATAATCCAAAAGGGTCGCCATGAAAAAAATATCAAAAGTGTTGTCGCTGAGGCGACCACTCATGGAACACCCGGGTTGATCGGCAATTAACCCACAATCCAAAGATACAACAATAGCTCAAAAATACATGTGAATTAATCTTTATTTACTCTACCATAAATATGTACAGTGACAAGTATGTAGAGGTCGAACCACAGAGAGCAATCCAAAATGCAATAGCCTACATGTAAATCAAAGTCATCCTTGTGTGGGTTTTGATATATATTTATTATTATTATTATTATTAATTTTTAATAATATAATTAGGTAATATGTATATATATAATATAAATAAAAATATATGTATACCCATAGAGGGTTAGTATATAGCTTATAATACATACAATATATAAATATAGGCATATATAAATTAAATAAATATATATTTTTTTCTCTTTTTTTTCTTTTTATATTAAGACTAATGAGAATACATATAAATAATTATATATATATATATATATATATATTATTTTTTTAGGATATATAGATATATATACATAAAGGGGGTATTATAATATTTATAGAAATACTCAAAAATAGTCAAAATTTCAGGAAAAGGGTCTTTTTGGAATTTTCATGGTTTTTTACTGTTTTTATGATTTTTGGGTATTTTTGCAAACATTTTTAGTATTTTTAAATATCTAGATAATAGCAAACAGTGGACTAGGTACTGGCTGTCACAAAAATAGATATTAAAAATAGCTAACAGCCTCAAATTTTTCCACACTACTTTTCTAATAACCATAATAAAATATAGCATAAATAGGGCCCGAGTTTATATTTTTCTATTTTTTCTTTGGTTTTTAATATTTTTTGAAGTTTTTGGGTATTTTTGAATTTTTTAAGGTTTTCCTTTTGAGATTTTTAGGGATTTTTGGACTGACACTAATATAGGTCAAAATACACTATAGGTAATCTTTTTGAATTTTTCGACGCATTTTCATATTTTTTTGGGGTTTTATAAGTTAGACAGTGAATAAAAGACATGTTTTTGATTTTTAATAAAGGTAAAAATGCAACAAAATGCAAAACTAAATATATGACGTGCAAGGGTAACTAACAGGAGCTTAAGTCTATTTTTGCAAGATTTTTCGATTTAATATGGAGCACAAAATAAATAGACAAAGCATTCAAAAATTAAATGGCCTGGTAGGGGTATTTTTGCAAATAAAATAGTTGATAGGGGCATACATGCAAAAATCACAATAAAAATACACTTTAACTTTATTTTCAGGACCCATTTAATAAATACAAAAACCCGGCAGGGGTTTAGATGCAAAATTTCACGCGCCTCACGTGGGACACGTGGGACTGCACGTGAGGCACAAAAGGGCTAAAGTACAAATCTTAAAACATTGGGGGTTCCTCTGCAAAATATACATTTTATTTACAACTGAGACTTTTATTTTTGGCATTAAATAATAACTACAAAAAGTAGAGGGGCTTGAAATGAAATTTACCCCTAAATAAAGCTTTTCATCCTGCGGCGCTGGAGGCGCCACTTATCCACGTGGCAGCCATCGGACGGTCGATGCCGATTCGTCGATGAAGGGTGTAGATTAGAAGCTTCTGGTTGATCTGACGGTCGAGGCTGATCTTCATCGAACGGCTCTCCTTTGATCTGGGGCTCGCCTCCTGATCCGACGGTGCTGAAGCACCCTGGAAGAACGGGGAAGAAGCTCGGGGCTGGCGAGCTTTGATCGAGGAGCTTGGGCCCCTCCAGGGTTCTCCGGCGTGTTTGAGGTGTTCTGAAGGTGGCTGGAAGCGTCCCGCATCGACTGATGGTGGTCTCATGGCTCCTGGGGGTCCGAGTCGATGGAGCGAGGTCGGAGAAGAAAGGGCCCCCCAGGAACCTCTTCCTGGTTCAATGCGAGCCCATTTGGGCTCGATTCTTCGATATCCCTGCACAGGAAGAACCACGGGCGAGAGAGCTTTCTCCTCGACCCGGGGTTTGGAAGCTGCAACGCAAAAATGAGGTGGGCGGAGGGGTTCCGGCGAACGGCGGAGGAGGAGCCCCGATTCGCCAGGACCTAGAGTCCTGGGTTGGACAAATGTGCGCAATAGATGGAGAAGGCGTCGAGGAACGAGATGGGGTGAACGAGGCGGTCGGAGACAGTCGGAACCATAGTGGAGAAGTCGCCGGAGCTGAGCTCCGGCGAACTTCGAATTTCGATTTTTAAGCTATAGGCATGAATTAAAACCTAATCTAATGACTGGAATGAAAAACTAACATCTAAGACTAACTAAAAATGCATAGAAGGGCAGCTCTTATACCTGGGGGCCTCCAGGGAGCAGGGCGGACGCCGGAGCTCTGCCGCGACAAAATCTCCTTCCTCCGGCCGAGTCAAGGTGCTGGGCTACTCCCCCTGTCACGAGGAACAATCCAAGAGCAAGATCTAGGCTTTAGGTTGGAATAAAAGTGGCCAAATTCGAGGAAGGAAGCGGAGCTTGTTATTTATAAACATTGGCAAGAGGCCTTATTACCCGGCGATTATTAACCGATCCAATGAACATCTCGTTGATCTATGATTTTGGCGGGCATCATGGAAGATTAGGGAACAATTCTTGTGAAGGAAGCGTTGTCGATTGATGGATGGTGTGCCCGGGAAAAAGGCATGAAATCAGGGGAATGGACAGTTCAGAGACGCCAGGCGAGGGATGGGACAGTTGACCTGGGAGTCAACGAAGGCCGGCGCCTCATTGGGCCACGTCAGCCGCTACGAGACAAAATAGAAGACCTGATTAGAGATTGATTTATTTGACACCCTAAATGATTTTATTAATTTTTTCTTATAAAAAAATGTGTATTATTTCTTCTAGTATTTATTTATGATTTGTATTGAATTTTTCGAGGTGTTTTATTATAGTTTTATTTGGATAATGTGTATATGCATGTATTTACATGTATTTTATTTTTTATTTGTTTATTTTCTTTTATTATTTTATTGGCTTATTTTATAAATTTATAATTTATTTTTATGAGTATAAAGGTATTTTTGTTTGATTTTTATGGGTTTATGTATATTTTAAATAAATAGATATAGGTGTATGTAGGTATACTTGTAGATGTTTTATCTATGTATTTTATACACTTAATTTATTTAATATATTTTCTTGATTTTTATTTTGGTTTTGTATTTTTAATGAGTTATGTATAATGTATACATTATTATAAAAATATAAAAGAGCAAAAGAATCAAGGATTAAAACCCTTTTTATTTATAGATAGGTACATAGCATAGGTATTTTGTCTATGAATTTGTAGACTTATTTTATTTTACAAATTAATTTTGGTTTTCTTTAACTTCTCTCATGTGTATGCATTATGTACATTATTTACAAAATTCTAAAAATATGAATTTATACAAATAATGAATATTGAATAAAATGAATATTTTAATCAGTCCTATATACTAGGAGGGCCAAATACTTAACTTCTGCATATGGACTCCAAAATCATGAAAACAATTTTATTAAATAGTTTATGGAATGCTATATACAATTAAAGGTGAGTTTGGGTGATTTGGAGTTTTTATTTGTAAGATATGGGTCTGTGAAGTTGAGATTTTGGCTTTTTATTCTGTGTATAAAATGTACACTGGGGATTATTTTTGTACAAACTCAATTTTGCATTTTTATTCATATTATTATCTATAACTTTCATGTACAAAGTTTCTTTATTTGATGAACAAATAATTATGTACAAAATAGGTATCAAAAATGCATAAATAAATGCATGAATAAATGAGGTATTTATTGTACATTGGCCCTTATCTCCCCCTACTTTATTCCTTGTCGACCAATACCATGCTGGCCTTGGTCTCGGGGTTTGGGTCATAAAATATTTACAATATTTTATTCCTTTTCTTTTCTCCTCTTTATTCTATAATTTTGGCAGAAAAACCTTATTTAATGTAAAATAAATACAATGAATAATGAATGCTATTATGTACAATTTGATGCTATTTACATGCATTTGCTGGGGTTTTTGAGGCCAAAATGATAGAATAAAGGTGATGAAATGGAGATTCATCAATGGTGCATGTGGTAAAGGAGGCAGATGTCAACGTGGTCCATGCACCTATTGTCATCATATGGATCATTCAGAGGGGACACACTATCAGAAGCATGGATATCCCATGTCCGCTTGTGTGGCAAAGCAAGTTGAGCATACTACTAATAAATCTCTGATTTATCATCATTATTTTCATTTATTATCCCTCTAGCTTAAATAATTCAATTTAATTAATAATTAATTAACTAAAATTAACAATTAATCCTTTGTAATTAATTAATCCTTTGTATTTAATTAACCCTGACAATTTACTTTCATGTTGAACATTTTTTTTCTAAAAAAACTTTCAAAAATCAAACAAAAAATATATTAACTAATAAACAGTTTTATTTCTGACACTTTCACTTTCACGTAAGACTTATGTAATTTATGATACTTGGTTTAGAGTGGTGCTTGATTTAGAGTTTAACCATTCTTGGTCATTGGGATTGTAAGACTTAATCAATTGAATTCCTTGGTTTGAAAGATATGCATCTATGTTATGTGTTTAATCTTTACAATAAAGAATATGACCTACACTTCACATGCATGATGACATGAACAATGTGATGAGTTGAGGTTTCGCCTGAGAAACTAGGATGAGAGGGTTAAGTTTGGACTTGCTTTTATGATGCTATAGGATGGGATAAAACTAGTAAAGGCTTCATGAAACATGAGTGTCAGCACCTTAGTCGGCATGAGAACATGGTTCTTATACCATCTTGATATAAACCTAAGTATCAACGTACGTAAAATCATTAAATTGTTGATTAGTGTGCGCCAACCTTGGCAAAAGCAGTGGAGCTAGCCAAAAAGAAAAGAAAAAGAACAATTGTGAAAAGAAGCTCATACACTGTAAACTTACATCCAAAGAGCTTACACTAGTGGCGAGCACTCACAACCTTTTAAGTGTTCGCTCGGACCAAAAATCCTAGGCTTTCATGAGTCGGGCTAGTACCATAAAAGGGCTCTACATTATTTAGTGATACAAGTATGGGTGTCGAAGGTATAATAGATACTCAAAATATACACACCCAAGTGCATTCCTAGAAAAACAAATGTAGACAGCTAAACATTCTCTTTACGGATGCATTAGTCAACACCAAAAATACATGTGTGTATGTGTGTTAATAAGGCACTCGAGAGATTCCTTATTCCTATATGAGGAGATAAGTAATGACACAAACCTATATCATCCGTAAATGACCTTTCCATTATACATTTTTGGTCTGAAAACTAAAGAGACGGTGAATTGAATCAAGACTAGATTTATTCCTTAGTATCGAGGATTGAGTTCTTAAGGAAGATTTTTCAAACGGGTATCTCGAGCAAAACTTTAACTCTATACATGTACGTGTAGTCTATACTTAATGTCGTACCTCTTATTTTTATGTATATATAGAGAGAGTCTAAAAATTGGGGAAATTGAGTTCCTTTTGACCAAGACTTGGTTCACATTTAGAGTTTAAGTATCACATTTAAAACTCGTATCATAAATGTCAAGTCTTCCATTTCATATGCATAGTAAGAGATAGTATTTATTCTTTCTTTATTTGCTTAAGGGCGAGTAAAGTTTAAGTATATGGGATGACAAATCTCATATTTATCATAATCATTTTCATTTAGGGATTTTTAAACCCATAACCCCTGAGTAATTCCGTAATAACATTCATAACCCTGTATAATCACGAATTACATGAGAAACCCCAAGTATTGCTTAACCTTTACATGACATAACCCTATGTAAAGTTCTGTTTCGAATCTCTGTGAACTCGGACGGAAAAAGTTAGTTGTTGATAATTTTACCCTTTGAAATAATTTATATTTACAAATTATGCCCCCTTCTCCTGGAAGGCCTCCCCCGCCATCTCCGTCGTGACAACGTCTCCCTACGCCGCCTGAGAGGTCCCCGCCCCCACGCATGTCGACCACCCCGCCTCCTGCACGTCCATGTCTCCCTCCTGCAAGCTCCCCATCCACACCCCGCACGTCGACCTCTACAGCACCCATTAGAGCTTCCCTGACGTACACGTCGACAAGTTGCCCCCTCCCCACCTCCCCTCCCCCCCTCCCCCCCCCCCCCCCCCCCCCCCCCCCCGACCGCCTGCAGCCCCCTTCCCCCACCACCCCACCGCTCCCCGCGTGTCGACCTTGCACCTACAGCCTCCCCCTTCCTCCGTACGTGTCGGCCCCATGCCTGCAGCATCCCCTCACCCCCACCCGCACGTGCCGACCCCACCCCCCGCTTGCAGCCTCCCTCCCCCTTGTGCGCTGGCCCCGTCCCCTGCCAACCTTGCGCCTGCAACCTTCTATTCCCCGCCCCCCGCGCGCCGACCCTACACCTGTATCCTCTCCCCGCCCTCTGCCGACCCCGTGCCTGCAGCCTCAGCCTTGCCCGGACGCCGACCCCGCCATCTACAACCCCCCCTCCCCCATCCCCCCGGCCCCTGTGCGCGTCGTCCCCACCTCCTGTCGACCCTCGCGCCTGTAGCATACCCCCCGCCCCTGTGCGCATCGTCCCACCTCCTGCCGACCCTTACGCATGCAACCTAGCCCCCGCCCCTGTGCGCGTCGTCCCCACCTTCATGCTCTACATCACCATCCCCCTCCTCGCGCATGCCTTGACCACACCACCTTCAAGGTAGCAGGCCCTCGTCGACCCCCCCCCCCCCACCACCCTTCCACCTGCCTGCAGGCTCCCCCCGTCGCCCCCACCCCCTGTAGCCTGCATGCTGTCTACCCCTAGCCAGATGCTGGATTTTTTTTTATCTTTTCCTTTTTTTTAAAATTAATCCCAACCATTGGATCGGAGATTGGTTAGCTTAACTCTACAACTGGTTGAGTTAATAAACAAAACTAACAGAAGATTATGAGTGTAAAATGAAGCATTTATTCAGGGTTTCTCGTGTAATTCGTGAATATACAGGGTTATGAATGTTATTGGGAACTACTTAGGATTATGGGTGTAAAAATCTCTTTCATTTATTCCCCCTCTAGATTAAGTAATTCAATTCAATTAATAATCAATTATTTCAAAGTTAACAATTAACTCTTTGCAATTAATTGCCCCTAATTATTGTACATGGATAATTCTATTGTTGTGCCTATTATTTTATAGGATTTATTATTATCATCAAAAAATCAAATAAAAAATAGTCTAATATTGTATATATTTAACTTAAACATTTTCCATAAATAAAAAATACATAGAATAACAAAAGAAAATAAAATAGGTATTTTAAATACTTTAAAAATATTTTCAAAAACAATACTATATATGTATATATGATGTATTCTTACTTTGATTTCTACATGAAAGTTGTAGATCTCAAAAAAGATCTACAACTTTCATGTTGAACATTTTTTTCTAGTTTTTTTATTTCTTATTTAACAAGTATTTTTGTATTTTGAACTAATCTTATTAGGCTACATGGCTCAATCTCCGTGAGCCACATAGCCAGCTATATTTTAGCACCTACGTGCCTCCTTAACCATCTGATCTTCTTGATCAGACAGCTATAGCCACTCCATCACCACCTCTCTCCTGATTGTCAATTTATTTGATCAGAGTGATCAAATCCACTCCCTTGGGCCAAAATCAGTGACGTCTTATCATCATCAGACGGTTCTTGAATCTCCTTCAACCTCTCGCACCCCTTTGCCTACATCGTTGCGCATAAGGTGACCACCCTAGCTTCTCCTAATTTCTCCAACCTCCTCATAAATCCTCTTCCTTTGATTTCACCACCGGATGATAGCCTTCACGACCCTCATCCATGCCGACCATGCCATGGTCGTCTTCCCCCATCACATGCCTCTTCCGAAGGTGGTTCAAATCACCTTCTGAAACCATTCAACCACCACCTTCTTTCAATCAAAACCACGCTCTCCAATCAATCGCGAGGGGATTCGCCCATTGTGTGATCGAACCCCTAGCATCTCCTCTACCTTAGTGACAATAAGAGTGCTAGAGAGAAGCAACGATGGTCGGCTTATGTCCAGAGAGATTCTTAGCTTCTCGGGCTAAGTTGTAGCATCTGCTTGTTGCTTGGGCTTTGTCCTCCAGCCTAGGAGGTGTAGTAAAGACCAGAGCTCTCAAAGCTCAACTTCATGCCTATTTCCATTGCCTCCTCGTTCTTCCTCGTTCGGCAGCTTCTTCCATGTAAGGTTCTTCTTCTCTTTGTCTTCTTTTCTTTTTATTCTCTGCTCACACACATAGACCCACTCCAGCATCTAATCTGCCCATCATCTTCGCCATGGTTCATCGATCTTCGTAGAACCATCACTTTACTCCATATGCACCCCGATCATCGTCTCCCTCTCAGTTCCTCGCCTTTGTTTGCAAGTCGAAGGACCCACTAGGGACACACTCCGTTCACCCTTCCAGGCCCTCCATCTTATCACCAGATCAATCTATTCCCTCCACCTTGCTTCAGCTATTTGGACTAATGCCTGCATATAATCGATTTGCCTAATGGATGGAATTAGAGCTTCATCGGAGCCCCGAGTGGTTGTCAAACCATAGAACCAGATCTCAACAACCCTCTCTCGACTCTCGAGTGTCTTCGTTAAGCCATCAGTGTTGTTATTAGTGATTCACCAATGGTTCATGAGTAAGGATGAGTATGCAGAGCCTCGCCGGAGCTCTTCCAGGTCTCCGATGAGCAAGAAGAAAAGGGACGAACATCGAGCCACATCGATCATACGATCTTCTTGATCATATGGTCCTAGTTTGCCACCAAGCCACCGCTCACGAGCCACAGCCAAAGCACGCCAATCCGCCGCACGTCTCGAGCCTCCTCCCCTGTTTGAGCCTAAGCACACGTGATTCGGCTCACGTACCTTGGATATTTTGCATCCATACCTTGTAGTTTACCTAATTTGCATAGATACCCCCATGTAGGGGTACCATATAAAAGCTAAGTATGGTTTTTTATAGCTGCATTTCAATCCATGTAGGGACCCATTTGTAAGAATTTAAGTATTTTTAATTATATTTTTCTTTGCAAATATGCCACTGATTTATTACTTTAATAATTTGAAATATATAGATCCAAATTTAATGAAATTGGCATTGTTTCAAAGGTCCTAAGATGCCCTTTAATACGATGTTCTCAATTATCTGATTCACTATGTCTAATTTAAATTAAATTTTAAAGAACTTTAGGGCATTTCAGTTGTTGAGTTGAGCATCATTATATCTTTTTAAAAATCAATATTTGATCATTTAATGCACTGATTTGATTGATATTTCAATGAATTGATAGAGTGATTACTTCCCTAATTATATAATCATTTGTTTAGAATAATCACAACTTGGTTGAGTAATGAATTAAATTGTATCATTAAATCAATGCATAAAATGAACATTAGATTTTGATTGCTTTATTGCTCTAAAATAGGACCAACATCTTTAATCTTAATTTGAATTGGTCATTAAGTAGATTTTTAATTGATTAGTCGGTAGCATACTAGTGATTATAGTGTGTTGTGCATTCTAATTTTGTGTACATTTTCATATACAAACAGCTAAAAATACATGCATTCATTTTGTTTTTCATTCTGGACCTAGATAGCACCTAAAATCATTTGAATTAAATATTTAACATATGGATTAAATTAGATAAGTGTTTGTATCACTAAGTTCAACCCTGGACTTGCCCAAGTATTTTTTTAGCAGAGTCACTCGTCATAGAGATATATGCCCGATCTGATAAACTGACAAACAACTGTATTACAAGGAAATGTATTTAAATAGCTGCTTAACGAATGATCAATTGCCAGTTCAGCTCATACTACATGTCTGAGTTTAGATGATATTATCTCTTGTATGAGGGAGATAATGATTCCTTCTATCGATACTACTAGTGCACCAATAATGACATTTGATTATATGCCATCGCTTATTAACACAAGTCATCATATATAATTAATGTGCGCATTCCATTATTATGGAAATATTCTCCCATGGCACAACCGAAATGTGGGATAAACAAGATCTGAAGCAATGGCAACGACAAGAATGGAATATTCTAATGCATTGGTTGATGTTTTTTTACTAATTGTGCCACAATTTAGCGTTTATGCCTAATCGCTACGTAGATACAAAACCTATAGGTCCTTCAGATGTTGCAGCCACTTCTAGAGAATCTCTAGCTCCTAAATTATTACCAGTTGTAGCAAGGCAAATATAACAGAGTGAATAATGGATTCCGATGCATTCTGCCATCTGTGTAGATACATGGCCGATGAATAACCATTCATCCACCTTTATTCATCCATTTTGTCTTTAATTCCCTATCAAAATACCTGAAAAATATCAATATCTTGTACAAATTAACATGCATCATTCATATGTAATTAATGTATAAACATATGCATTTAAATCCAAAATAAAAGAATAAAGAGAGAAAAGAAAAATAAATGAAGTATCAATGATACTGAATGACCCTAAACTTTGGGATCGAGTCAATATTGACTTGGTCGACA
>JAZKJV010007076.1:475000-534798 GCA_037367405.1 Ottelia alismoides | reverse complement strand
TTCCATGAGTGATATCTTGAACCGAATGATAGAGCACATTAATTCTATGAATGATGCTCTTGCTATCTTGAGAAAAAACCAGATTAACACTCCATTCGTCGAGGTTACGGATTTCCTTGTGAGTGATCATGGGAGCTTGCAATCGCCAAAAATACAAAAAATGAGAGAATTTTAAAAATCCAAAATAAGATCGGGAGACCTTTGATTGAGTCGGACTGTGAGGAGAGTGCTCACTTGCCAGACCCTTTGACCACACATCCACTCACACCCTATCCCACCATTGACCCCGAGGATGCCGATGTATAGACTGCTCTTGGCATGCCTTGTGTAGATGCTGATTCTGACTTCCTCCCTTGTATGGAGGATGTCCAAAAATTAAAAAAATTTTGACTGAACCTGAAGTGGTGGCCACCATTCATGAGATTATCCGTGCCCCACTTCAACAAGTCATGACCGATTTATTTGCTCCTCTTCCCAAGAAGAGAAAGCGGAGGAGCAGATCTGAGCATCATATTTTGACCATGGCCACTTCCCACGCCATCACACACCGTCCCATTCCTCGGAAGAAGAACAAGCTACCCCTTTCATCACTTGCACCATCTCTGACCATACTTGTGATCACACTCTCCTCGACGGCGGTGCTTCGATTAGAATTATACCCTTCTCGTTAGTACAATCTCTTCACTTAGGGCCTCTAAAGAAAACCAGGATGATTGTTCAGTTTGCTGATGGATCTATCAAGAGGCTGAAGGGTATCCTTGAAACACCGTCATTTCGAATCAGGGCATGAGCTACAATGTTGATTTTGTCGTATTGCTCATGGAGACCTCCACAGGGGAGCCCTCTCCAATCATCCTGGGACGACCATTCCTCGCCTCTGCGAGGGTCGTTATTGACTATGGATCAGGAGAGATTTGCTTCCGTCCTGTTGACGAGAGCAAGGTGACCACCACCGCATCCACTACCGAGCAGAGACCTGCTACTGATGCACCTTCATCGATTCTAGCTGACCATGAGGCCTATGAACTATCTGAAGATATTAGAGAAATTTGCTTTTATGACCGCTGATAAGACTTGAGAAATCCCCCGAAAGGGGGAAGACTCGGAAAGCATAGACCTCGAAGTTCCTCCTTTTGGTGTGTGGCAATGTGTTGATGAAATCCGCGGGATTTACATGATTGATACCATAGAGCGGAGGGCAGACACCAAGACTACAGGATGGACCTGATTTGACTACTCCCATTGATAAGTCTATTCCTGGTCACTCAAAAGTGCTTATGATTGAGGCCGGTTATGATCTTAATGCTTATTTTCAGAAATTCAGGCCTTTTGATGAAAAAGATGATCTGAGTGAGATTCTTGAGGATGAACTGAGTTCGACTACTTCCACTGATGACTTCGTTCCTTTTGGTTTTGACCTAGACGAGACCTCGTAGAATGACTCCGATTACACTTCTCCCGGTGATGATGAGTTCGTCCCATTCCACTTTGATACCAACGAGGCCCCCAAGGTCAGACCTAGTTGTACTTCTTTCATTCACCCATCTGCGCCTTCACACCATAGGAACACCAAGGGCGAACCTAGCCATACTACTTCCATTGACCAGTTCGTGCCTTTTCGATTCGACTCCACTGAGGACCTTCACCCTTTCGACCCTGATCGGCTTCCGTCCACTTTGGACCCCCGATGTCGACCTGCACTACACCAGATCTGTCCCTCAACGGTCTCGTTAGAAGATTCGCTTTCTACCTTTCTTGACTCTCTGTAGATCCATCTTTGTTGTATATTTATTTGTTTCCCTCTGCCAATCTTCTGTATTGCTCGTCCACCCATTCTCGTGTTTGCCTTGCTTAGGACGTACTTTGCCCTAAGTATAGGGGGGTGGACGAGCCGAGTGTTCATTCATTGTTCTGTGTCATCACTCCTGTTGTTGCCTATACTTAGGGATTCTTTCACCCTTAGTATAGGGGGAGTGGTGCGTACATTCTCTCTGGACTCTTTTCCATTTTCATTTATTTTCTTCTTTTCTTCTTTTCCTTTTCTATCTTCTGTATCTATCAAAAAGGTGTCACCCCTTGTTGACAGTCTTCTATACTTAGGACGTACTTTGTCTAAGTATAGGTGGGTTTGCACCCCGAGTTTCTTTCATTCGTTTCCGATCCTCTCCATTGTCTACTCTTCTTGTCTATACTTAGGGATATCTTACCCTAAGTATAGGGGGAGATAATCTGAGTATGATCTGTTCATTTTCACCCTTGACCCTCCCTGCTTTGTTACAGCCTGCTATACGTAGGATTATTTGATCCTAAGTATAGGGGGGACGGTCAACTTCTCATTGATTCATTCAATTCTTTGTTCGTTTATTCTTTAGACTTTTCTATACTCAGTACGAGTTATGTCTTCTCTTTTTCTCTCCGATCTATGAGGACACAGCTCAAGCTAAGTAAAGGGGGATCGTATATACTACGTATATACTTTAGCCATAACTCGTACTTTTGAATTTTTATTAATAATTATGGCTAATATCTCTTATAAAAATTCATTAAAGACCTTAATAAAAAGTAGTTTATATTCTTCAAATTCTTTTTATATTTACTGATTAAAAAATAAGGTGGAAATATTCTCTGCAAAATGTTTGAAAAATAGTTTGAAAATCCGTGTGAAAATCTTTTGAAAACAATTTGGAAATGTCGTGTTATATGTTTTCAACCTTTGTAAAAACATTTTGGTTTGTAAAGTTTATTTTCTTTGTGTGAAATAAAACGTTTGAAAAATGATTTGCAAATGGTTTTAAAATGGTTGCAAAAATATTTTGAAAAAAAAATCTATCTATGATGTTTGAAAAACCTTTGCAAAAATGATTTTCTAATGAGTGTACATGTTTGTAAAATTGTTTGTAAAAAATTTATTTGGACTACAGTTTTCAAATTGTTTGAAGAACATTTTCAAATAAGTTTGAGGAGTACATATACATCTCACCTAAAAATCTTTATATCTATATGTATAAAACTGACCACTTACCCTTGTAAATACTCAAAATCTACTTCTTGGTAAATATAAGAAGCGTCCACGTGTAAATATTTGTACCTAGTTTTTATCCAAAATTTTTGTTTCAAAAATCTCAAAAACATTTGCAAAATTAAAATACCAAAAACATTTGAAAAAGCTCTTGAAAAACACAAAAAATGCATATGCATCATCTCTTCGAAATCCATAAAAAGTTCAAAATCTTGAAAATTGCATCACAAAAATATTTTCTGCATTGTGCATAGCATTTGCATATCATGAGCATTTTTTGGATTAAGTTTAATATTTGAACAAGTCTAAGTAAAATCCGGAGATTGGAGCTTAGTTGGACTTTAAAATCTACCTAATAATAGGAACCTTATAGGAACTGGATTTGAGTTACTTCAGGTCTAGTTGACTTAATTCTTTGAGGATCACGAGACTTAGTTCAATGGATTCTTGACTGCCTAGGTAGAGTATTTCGGAACACACGCACGACTATTGTTGATAATGACCTAACTTGGACACCTGCACCTTTCACATGGCTCAACTCAGTTGGAGTGGTGAGGGGATTGGATTTGCCGGTATGAGACGCACACAAGTGGAAACACTTGTCCTCCTCTAGGGAGGGAAGTACACCTAACCCATCCAGTGATGAGGAAAGTCAGGAGAGTGTGGGTTGCAATAAAGCTTCAAAAGAGGGATAGTCTACTGGCTCAAGAGGAAAAACTCCCTATGTAAATGCTGTTGTGTATAGTATAAAAAAATGGACATGCCTGCACAAAAATAAAATGCCTGCAAAGTATGTAAATATGTTGTAAAGTCAATAAACAAGCTTGAGCACCAAAAGTCAAATCATGTGAGCCTGCAGCTGGTGACTTGACTACAATGGTCTTGCATCCTAGGATAGGTAGCTACACTGGCTACCGTCCATTCTTCTCTTCACCCCCTCCTCTTGAGCTGGTTGCCACTTCAACTTAGAGGGAATATCCCGCTCCTCGAGGAAGGAGTTATTGGATTGGGGAATCTAGGTTGTCATGCTGGAGAAGTCAGTCTCTTTGTCATTCTAGTTGGGGAGAGCCACTATCACTTACATTGTACGAGTCAGATTCATAGTCGTAAGGGTTTGCGTATGAGTTGAGATATTTCTGACATGGCTATTGAGGAGACTTGAGCAAAGTTTCAGGATTCTCGAAGGCTGTTAGATTTCAAATCCGGTTCTCATTAAGGTTCTGCCCGTAATAAAATTCTAAAGATCTGACTTAAGCTCCAATTTGATTTTGTGAAGACAAGTTTGATAATTAAGCTAAATCCACTTTCTTCTTTTTCTTTTCTTTGTTTTTCTTTTCTGCACTTATTACATAAGTGTTTGCTAGGGACTAGTAAAGGCAAAGTATAGGGGATGATGAATCCACATTTCATCATCTTTATTCTATCATTTTGGCCTCAAAAACCCTGGCAAAGCATGAAATACCCTTAATTCCAGCATCTTAGCATTCATGCATGTGTATGTAAATAGCGTATAAAATACTGTTTTTAAAGCCAAAATTATAGAATAAAGAAAAAAAGAAAAAGAATAAAATATTTGTAAATATTTTATGACCCAAAACCCTGAGACCTAGGCATCTGATGAATAGGTTGACAAGGAATAAAGTAGGGGGAGATAAGGGCCACAATACCAATAAAATTCCCTTTTATTTTATTCATTCTTTATTCATTTTGGGACCTATTTTTGGTTTTACATTGTATACCTCAAATAAAGAAATCTTGTACATAAAAGTTGTAGATAATTAAATAAAGAAAAATACAAAATTGATTCACTCAAAAATAATATACAGATAAAAAGATATGATCTGAATAAAAATCCAAAATACCAACTTCCCAGACCTGTATCTTGCAATAAAAACTCGAAATGCATCAAACTCACCTTTGATTGTATATAATTTTAAATAATATATTTAATGAAGGTGGTCTTGCATTTCACGGAGCTACGGTTTGAAAGTTGAGTTTTGGAACCCTATTGTATACTTGTAAAGATTAAAATATTTCATTTTATTTATTATTCATTATTTTCCTATATTTATATTTTTAAAATTTTGTAAATATTATTTATAATATATATGTACAGTAAAATCAGAATAAAAACCTAAATAAAATTTAAAAATAAATACATGTATATAATACATAGGTATAATACAATACATATACCTATATAATTAATACTTATATTTTATTTAGTGTACAAACACTTCAGAAAAATAAAATAAAAATATATTTAAGTGTATAAAAATATTTTATAAATTTATAAAATAATAAACAAAATAAATAGAATTAAATATACAAAATAAAAATAAAATATTAAAATATATAGAAGAATATATACCTATATAGGACATAAAAGGTAACTTGTAATTATATACCTCATAAAAATAAACAAAATCACCATAAAATTCTTTATAAAACAAGTAATATTTTTTTATAACCTAAATTAATAAATTCATTTACTATTTTATTTCGAGTTTTCAAATAAATTTGACCAGCATTTTTCTGATTGGTCCACGTGGACCAACCAGCACTGGTCGTTGGTTGACCTCGGTCAACTCCCTGACCGAGGCCTTCCAGCTTCTGACACCCAAGATTTTTGCCTGATTTCACGCATTTTTTCAAGTCAAATCCTGCGTCTTCTAGCTTCGTTCTATTCTTGGGAATTCTTCCCCCAATCACCCTGAGCCACGCCATGCATCCGGATCACACATATCTTCATCATGCACGTGTGCTCTTGCTCTAAAATCACACCACCACCTTGTACATAACAAACCCGCCACCTTCAAGTTGAATTTTGAACCGTTTTTGGCTAGTAACTTCCCTCCCTTTGGCGTGCCCCGTGTTGCTGGAGGTGACAGCTCTGCACCCGTACCTCAGGCGAGTCGAGGAGGCCTTGAAGTAGGCTCCACCATCTCCGCCGACCACCGGCATCGAGGTACCTTTCCTCTGGTTCCGACCATCGGGTTATACCCCTTTTCCCCTTCCTTTTTGCTTCTTTTTATTCCCTGTAGTTCTAGGATCATTTCCTCCCTTAGATCTTCGAATTCCGTTCACTGAATCGCCCAATCGCACCCCCTCGCCGGAGTGCACCTCCGGCCAAAAATCCAAGACGCCGCTCCGCTTCATCCGACCACCTTCGCACCTTCATGGGGTCCACGCAGTTTGCCATGGATCCTCTCACCCATTTTTGTAGGTACTGGGAGCATAACATTGCCTAGGGACACGGATTCGTACTCCACCGGAGATACCTGGAGCCCCAAGCTCCGCCGCCTTCGCGACAGCGCTACAGTGCCTCTCTGGCGTTTTTGAGGGGCCCAGCAGCAAGAGCATCACCGTAGGAGTCTTCCAGACCTTTTTGTTGTGGAACAGACCACCGGAGTTGCGCCATCTCGCTGGAGGAACTTCGCCCCAGCGAAGTTCTTCCCCGTTCATCCTCCGGGTGCCCACACCGTCCGATCAGGGTCCCCGCTCCCAGATTGCACGACAGTCGTTGGATCCTCGTGTGTCACTACCGTTTGATCAAGCCAGAGGATCTAATCGCAGCCGATCATCTTCGAACCGGCATCGCGCGTCCCTGAGCTGCCACGTGGATAAGTGGCAACATTCTGCCGTTCGATCCAGTAGCCGTGGGTATTTTGCACCTTTGACTCCGGCCATTTTGTGTTTTATTTTTAGTCCATAAACTTTCAACGGTAGTTTAAATATTTTTGTAATATTTGCATTTAGCCTCCTGTACTTTTTAATGTTTGCATTTAGGTCCTGTCCACGTCACCTCACATGACTCACGCACGTGGGGTGGTGGGTATTTTGCAAGGACCCCCCTGGGGTTTGTTTATTTCAGTTCAGTCCAGAAACATTTTATTTAAGTTGTAATATTTTGGTAAAATTGCATGTTAGCACCTGAAACTTTGTAAAATTATAAAAATACCCCTGCTAGGTCACGTACCTCGTGCGTCTGTGTTTTTGGAAATTTTGCAGCGAACCCCTCCGGATTTGGATATTTATATTTAGTCTCGAAAGTTGAGTTTAACATTATATAATTTTGAAAATATTGCAAGTGGGCCCTTGAACTTCTGTGTATTTACATAATGCCCTTGCCAGTACAGTATTTTAGCTTGGATGTTTGCATTTATTTCATACATCATTTTAACTCGAACAATTACCAAAAAAATAACATAAGCTTCTATTGCATTGTAGTTTAACGCCATATTTTTAGTTTGCATTTTTATTGCATTAGCATATTTATAAAAAAATCAGAAACATGCATTTTGCTATTGTTTGCATTAGAAAATACAAAAAAATGATAAAAAGTCCAAAAAATTACATTTCATATTTTTTGACTATTTTATTTTTTGACCAAAAATCCCTAAAAAGTACAAAAGAGAACCCCTAAATAACAAAATTCTCAAAATCTTCATAAAAATCTAACAAATTCATAAAAACTCCAAAAATTGTGTTTTCTATCTCTGAAATTTCCTTATCTTATTATCTATCTATGAAAATTAATTTGAAAATTTTGACTCATGTTTGCTATTTTATTTCTATATTTTTGTCTCAAATATATATTATATTCTTTATTTACTAGTATTTTTTATTTTAAAAATACCAAAAAATGGAAAAATCTAGAAAATTACAAAAACATTAGAAAAAAATATAAAAAACAGAAAAATATTTTATTTCCTGTATTTTGAGTATTTTTCCTTATTTTTATCTCTCTCTTATCTCTAGTGTATATATTTATCCCTTTTATATATTATATCTTTATTAAAAGAAAAAGAATATAAAAAGTATAAAATATAAAAATAAAATACAAAAGCAGAAAATCAAAAATAAAAAAAATATAAATTAAAAAGAAAAAATATATAAAATTAAAAACCCACCAAAAATAGCACTTGTATGCATTTGACCACTCTCAAATTTTTCTAGCATTACTGCCTTATTATATCATGTCTGCTCCCTGTGTTCGACACTCTACACATACTTGCACCTATATACATATTTTGTAGAGTTATAACAAATTTTTGCTCCACATTTGCTTGTCATTATTTGATTTATATGTGGGTTAATTGTTGATTGATTCGGGATTTATTGAGGGTCGCCACAGCAACTTTGTCTCCGCCTTGTGTGAGGCATTCTAGACCCTCGTGATTTCCGTCTCATCAGAAACTAAGAGATAATTATGCTAAAAATCATCATTGATCAAATAATTTCACACATGATCCAATTGTATCTCCCTACAACTCCATTGCGTTTAGGTTTATTAGGAGGAGTGAGATAGAATGACATTCATATCTCTATAAGGTATTCCATAAATTCATCTAATAGGTTCTGACTACCTATATTAGATAAAAATTCATTTAATATTCCTTCAAACTTTGGTTCTAAACCAAAATTGTGAAATCATTGAACATTTCAAAGTTTCTAAGTGAAGAGAAGAAATATCATATCATAAATTATCATCAATAGATATCACATATCCATAATGTTTATTCTGATATAGATTATTCACATACATCAATATGTATGAGATCTTGAATTCCTTGACATCTTACACCATTCCAAGGAAGGGTGTATTGGACATTTTTACTTTTGAATACAATATTCACAAGTACGTAATATTTGAACCTTAGACACTATAAAGTTTCATCTCTTACCAGTCTATTGATCACATCAACAGACAAATGTCCAAGGCTGATGCCAGATCATTGTTAAATGATCTTCATTCTCCTATTGATCTTTTAAGGTTTAATTTTCAGTATTAGAAATGTTAATGAACCATTCATTAATATTCTAGTTTAGTAGAGTCCACTAGATTTTAGATTACTATCTGAAATATCTCCATCATAACTCTTTATTATAGGTCTATTCGAGAATTCATGTTTATTCCCAACATTTAGAAATAAACAATGAGTGTATTCTAATATCTAGGTCATAGAGACATTCTCTAAGACTAAGGGCTCTCCCACTGAAATTAGGAAGTCTATTTATCCAATAGAGGTTCATGCAACAATTGCATTAACATCCATGTGAATGACTATTGAACCTTAAGATCAAATTTTCTAGTCTTCTAAAATATAAGCAACCAATTGCAAGTGTTATTAGAAGAATGAGATACAATTATTAGACTTTGATATTATAAATAAGAAAGTCAATTTCGATGATTAAATGTAGATGTAGATTATTCTGATGCACTATTCGGGTCCTTCTCTAAGGATCCTAGATAGACTAGATAGTCACACTATCAATACATCAACTTATTGTAGTGTTGGCATTCATCCAACTATTTGGATGTCACAAGGAAGTCACAGAAGTACAATCAACTCTTTTGACTTTCCTTCTTACTTGGGTCCAACCCATGCTTCCACTACGCTCTCTTTATTTATAAACAACCATTGCTTAAGACGAAGGATCTCTTATGTTGAATTCAAAAGATTTCAATATAAGAGTATTTCAACATTTATACATGCTTCATTCAATTCATACAATATGAATATTGTGAAGCATCATGAATGACCAGAGTATAGACAGTAGATTGATGACACTCATCGTATCTACATCCATCTAAACTCTTAAAAACATTGGTTCAGGTAGGTACTCAAATATTTTGAGTACATCATCTCTTATAGAGCCACCATTCTACATGATGCAGAGAACCATGTCATTCATGATTAAATGTCGAGAGCACATATGTATGCCAGAATATCTTCTTAGATTTTTTATAAGGATAATTCGAGAATTATGATCATCATCGACATGTCACTTCCAAAGTACATTCGATGAGAGATCAAAGACTGTAGAGCATACAAACCCTAGGGTTGTAGTCCTATTATCTATTTAGTTGTCACTCCTCATTATTATGAGCAAACTTGCACATTGCATCCACATACAATATGTGTCCAACTGCAAGTACAATATCTTAATTATGGATCCAGTCCGTGATATTTTACGGGTTATCATTGAGTATAGAATTGAGTGGGTTTAAATGAAGAATTGTCTGAAATAGGAAATTTGCATAAACATATATAAATATATACTTTACTTTGATTTATGAATTTTTATATAAAAGTTATCTTGCCTTGTTAACATTGAAAGTTCATTCCCTTAATCAATTTCAATGTAAGAGATATACTTACCATTATATCTCAAGCAAGATCTGTGATCTTCTTCCTTATCTTTGTTACATCCAAGTAATATGAGAACATGTAACTCCGATAAAAAGAAGCGGGAACGCTTTCTACCTTGCAAGTCCAACTTGCACTCCCAATTCGGTCTTTAACATCCGGGCCCACCACCCCTAAGGCGATGTTGACCCATAATAAATTGAACCAACCATCAACAGGAATAGTACTCGCTATGCGCAATCCAATATCTCCCCAATAATATGAGGACCCGATATTGGGCTCACTATGCATACGGTCTTACTCTTTCGAGAATCAAAGAGCCCGATCCAGATGTGCTTGCATACAGGAGCTGTTACTTTGGATGAGCATTTCCTACATACAATCCCGGGCGACGGAACCCTTCACCTTGACAGGAGATCATGGATGTCACTTATGTGATCCTCCATATCATATTCAAATTCTAATTAATTATCATGAATCGTATTCACATAATTAATTCTTCCAAGGGAAATAAAACATCTATTCATAATAGAGTCTCTTAATTTTAATTGGATTCCAATCAATCTAATCATATTAAATTAATGATCTAATTAATATCCAACAAATATTTTTTAATTGTTACTTAAATTATGGTATTAGCTCAAATAAGTATTATTTCGAAATTTAATAATTAGAAGAATACACCGTGATCTCTCATGCATTATCGAGTCCCTACCCGCTGTCATGGCCAGTACCGACGAGAGTGGGACAGACCGCACACGGTGCAACCTGCTACCCCAACGCTCCTCGACTAGAAACCATATCCACCTCAGGAAAAGATAATGCCAAATTGATCATTGTGTACATGAGATGATAATTGGTTCTTCAACTGAAGTTATACCATATATAATAATAATCAAAACATTTTTTATTAACATTATAAGGAGATTTGCTAAACAAATCCCCAATCCTATTCAAACAACTTTGTTTATTGGAAAGTAGATTGTGTAACCAATTGTGATATAGATCATATATAATCAATTATTGGTTAAGACAATGTCATTTAAGGAAATAATTATCATCAAATATTTATCTATAATTATTCCAGGAAATTAAACCATTTAATTTCACTAATTAAATAAATGGCAATCACAAGTTTCTTGATTACGAAAGCAATTTCCAGCAGTGACCCTCACTTTCTAAAATTAACATATCTCAATCAATTTAAATCCAAATTAAGCAAAGTAAGTTTTCAAAATTTGCTAATTTTATTTACAACAGAACCTAAGTGATTTACACACATTTCTAGGCGTTTTAAATACGCAATTAACTCCTTAATTACGTTAAGATTCGCAGTCCCTGAAACAGTGGATACATATTCACTAATTTGATCATAACTTGAGCAAACGGATTCAAAATCAAGCAAACTCAGATTGTATGGTTTCCTTATTTAATGGAGAACAAAATATAAATTTTATTTTCCTGTTTAAACAATTTAAACAGAGCTGAAAATAATCAAAAAATAGAGATGCGAAAATGAAATGCGACAAAACTTTCGCAACCCTAATGAACCCAAGTCGGCTTAGGTTTATGGATTGTATCTTAAACCTTCGACCTATGGCTCTGATACCACTTGAAGGATATGGAGAGATCCTTAAGTGCATCACAGAAGCATGAGGATCGCATCGTATGCGATCGGGAGCGACTAGTCGTACTAGTCGCTCGTTGCAGCAGAAATTATAAAAAATCATGTGATGAAACCACATTATCCAAGAACTCTTCTCGGATCGTTTCGTCTACACAAACAAGTAATAGTATTACCTCTTGAAGCGTGGCTGCGGTCGAGTCTCTAAACGAAGAGACCTCCTGTCTCAAGTTCGATCTGACGGAGGAGACGCTTGCGAGCGTGTTGATGAAACACGTGCTTCTCGCAATCCATGTTGATGATCCAAGCGGTGAATCTCCAAATCACGACAGACGAGATCTGACATCTTCTTCACGAGCAAGGCACACTGAAGGAGACGGAGATCCACAAGCAAATGATGCGGTAGCATAACGACGACGCTGCAGCGATGGAGAATCTCTCTAGGGCATCCATGGTGGACGGCCACATGAGAGAAGGAGAGAGGGTGTGTAGAGAGAGAGAGAGACTTATGTTCTCATTAGCATTTGAAGAGCAAGGGATGCCCTTGTATTTATAATATTTTGGGATCCATTGATCTCAATCTATGGACAACACAAATCCAATGGCTCACATTGATTTGTGTTAATGGTCAAGATTTTTCTTGGTAAAAAACCAACAATAATTAATTTAATTTAGATCAAATATATATTGATAAATCAATATGATTTAATCCCAAATTAAATCAATCAAGCATACATGAAGATATTTGGATGGAGATTTCATGCAATCTTGGAAATCTCATGCAATCTTGGAAATCTCATGCAATCTTGTGAGATTGCATTATTCCTTAGAAATCTCAATGGTTTTACAACAACACTTGTTGTAAATAATTCAACAACAATAATTCATAATTATTTTGTAAATATTACAATTTTACCATTGGAAAATTGTGAATCACATTCACAACCCAAAATAAAATATAAATTATATTTTCAATTTAATGTCCAATGTGAATCCAATTCACATCAATATTTAATTAACAAATGTAAATTACAAACAGATCTCTCTTATATATTATAAATAACATTTATAATATATATGATTTATATGGATAGTGCTATCCATATTATTCATACCCATGATAATTAAATCATATTTAATTATCTTGGATCTCTATTCTCATGTGCCCAAATAATTGATAATTAAATCACATTTAATTATCTTAGATAACTCTATTTATAGTATGAATCAAATTCATATTACTCATGATAATTAAATCACATTTAATCATCAATTTTCTCAATGCTCAGATATATAATATTAACAATGAAATTATCCTGAACTCTTTCAAGAATAATGCGCTTTCTCCGCGTATACTTGGAGATAAGGACAGGGCGATTGTATTGTTCCACATATACTGACTTGGATATTAAGATCACATCTTTAATCCAGATCTCGGGCCTCCCATAGATGCTTGATTAAATCAAGACCACAAATCTAATCTTCTCATTGCATCTGAATCACATTCAGATTAGTGTCCAATATTTGGACCAAGATCAGATCACTTCTCTACTAAGAGGATTCACTAAAATCCAGACCCGTTTCATCACTCCCTAGGAATGGAAGTGTCATGGTTATACAATCGTTTATGATCACATCACCCTCAGGTATTCCTAATACATGTACATCCTGCATGCTGGAAGACCCAGAATAATCCTGAAGTATAAGATCAATTTTACACTGTCTACTTCAAGAATTTATCATTAAGTTTCTCATTTGATCATTGGGAGTTGGTATCGATCATATACTTTCCAAAAGCATATATCATACCTAGGTGTTGTTCATATACTTTCCAAAAGTATATATCAAACCTTACAAATTCAGTCAAGCTTCCAAAGCGAGACGACCGCACACGGAATTTGATTCTTCCCAATATCTCATGAGTGAGCTCATGTCTTCCGGTTCAACAATGAACCTATATGATCCCTTTGAGAGATCATATTACTCATATGCCCTTGTATGCATGCTAGCGCGCCAGTGTATAAACCTTGATTAGGTCATCAACCTATTGGTCTGCCAAATGTACATACTCAGACATATAGTAACACATCTGTCTCAAGTCAGAGGATGCATGCCTATATCGTGACAGCATACGACATAGGTCTTTGGTTATCTCGATCTCGTTAAGTCAACTCTTTGACCTAACTAATCTGGCACCTCCGAATCTCTATTCCAATGCAGAGGACCTACATCAAGAGGTTGGTCAGATATCAACCAAGTGAGAAAGGATTGCCATCTCCTACTCAGGCTAGAGATCCTCTCTTAACAATCATTTGACGGTACTTGATGAGTCCTCAATCTAACTCTTTAGATATTCATCCGAGCACTAGCCTCTATGATTCAATAATTGAATCAACAGTTGTATGATCATTAAGATGGCCATGGTACATAACCCTAATTGTACTAAGGGACTTATTATGTAAATTACTTATTCTTCATTTCAGATCAGGGAATGATATTTGCAATAACATTTATTGCGTAATGGCTCGTCGTGGGCTCGCATGTCCAACAGGAGGCAGATATCGTGTATCAATTAAGTTCAAGTTATGTTAACAACTATGATTAATGTGAAGGATTATCATCACAAAGTCGTATTGTGGCAGGAACATCTTAGTATCTCTCATCTAGTTCACTTAAAGAGCTTTTTCCTTCATTATTTGAAGATTTGGGATCGATGAACTTAATTTGTCATGCTTCTTAAAAGGTTAATGTTGCTTTTTTCTAAGAGTGTGATAGGTGAAGTTTTTCGAGCTAATTCACTCTGATGTTTGGGGTCTCTCTAATATTTTTTTCTTATAGTGAGTTCATAGTACTTCATTACATGTATTGATGATTTGAGAAGTGTGTTTATTATTTGCTTCATAAATGTGGATAAGTTGTTAGCATTGGGAAAAAATAAATGTTATTGAGACACACATGAGAAGGTGAGAAAACATCACAGATCTTATAATGCTTGTGAATATTTATCTAAGTAACTACATCATATGTTTAGTGCCAAAGAAACTATTCATGAGACTCCTTGTAGATATTATCCTAAAGAGAAAGGGATACCATAGAGGAAGAACATATACCTACTAGAAGTTAACATAACTCTTTTGTTTCAAAGAAACATATACAAGTGGTTCTCAATAGATGTTGTTCTTACTAATGCCTTCCTTATAAACTAAATACCCTTAATACGGTTGAACATGGTTACTCTAGTTTTGATCATTTGTCATGATATTATGCCTTTTGTACTTACTTCGAAAACATTTGGGTATGTTTTATATATTCACAATTTTTCACTTGATGCAGAGAAACTCGATTCCCCGGCAATCAAATGATTCTTTTAGGATATCCTCATACTCGTATTATAAATGTTTTATATCCCAACAATGGAAAAATGCATGTCACCAAAGATGTCATTTTCACTAAGCATGAATCTTACTTTCATGGGATTCCCATTAAGGGGAGAGTGGATATAATAGTCAAGAAAATTTTAGAAAAATCTTCTCTTGGATGACTTTAATCTCTGTGGATTTTGTTAATGACTTAGACTTTGCTAATGCCTATGTTCTTTATTTGTTCTAAAGTTTGATTGATTTTTTCAAGTCAAAGAGATGACGAGAAATGCTGAAAAAGCTACGAGGTTGAAGTAAGGAATCATGATAAATCTCAAAGCATCGTAATATGACTAAGTTCAAGACTTGAATCTAAAAGCTCAACTTCATTTATAAAGAAGACTTGAAGTCTCTAGAAGTCATGGACAAGTAAAGAAGATACTAGGACACTTCTACAAGATTTTCCCATTCGAATGATTTATATAATATTTATTTATGTCAAAAAGATGCATTATAGATTTTGCATATTAATTTTGCATATTCTTAATCAACAAGAAATTTAGCCAGAATCGCCAATTTAACAAAAAAATTGGTTAACCTGATCAATAAAAATCCTAATCAAGATTGGTTAACTTGGACTAATGTTTTTGACTTGATCAATTAACTTGACTTCTCGACTGATCACCCTTAAATTGATCAATCTTTAATATTGATAGATCAACTTTTGAACATAATTGATAAATATTCAATTGAGTCACAATAGTCATCTAGCATTCAAAAATCATTGATCAATACTAGTGATCTAATCTATCAATTTCATGGTGTTTATCGATCAACGCTTTACACCTAATCGATCAACTCTGGTTTTTTGGATTTTCTAAAATGTTGAAATTTTTTATTTTGCAACTCAATGACTATTTTGAGTCTCCAACCTTCTGTTGATCATTTAACAATATAAATAGGATCTTAGAGGCTTTTTGTTCAGATACACAACCAAAAGAAACATCATGTAGACATAAAAGTGAAGAAAGAGTGCTCTGTATGCTATATTTGTGCTCTCGAGCCACCTAGAATTTCAAGCTCTCTGTTTTATCTCTAGTCAAAGGCAATCGCCTTCATTCTTGAAATTATGTTGCGCTAAAAGTTTGCTAAGCTTGTGAATACAAGTTTATTGCTAATGCGTTTTCTTTTCAACATATTGAAAACATGTATTTAAATTGTGGACCTCTTTTTCTAAGCGAAAGAAAATCTTCCTTTGGGAGTTATCCAAGGAAGGGTACATGTTGTATGCAAGGTTGTGTTACCCTCAATTAAAGTAGCATGAGATAGTGGAAGCAAACTTAACCAAGAAAGTGAAGGGAAAATCATGAACATGGTTTTGGTAGTGGTTTTCACCCGCTCAGGTTTCAATATTAAAATCATTATGCATTGTAGTTTGAGTATCTCTACTTATATCTTTGTGTCTGTGAATATTTTGAAGTTGTTACAATTTGTTATGACTGAAATTATTGTATATTGCACAACTTACGCATCCCCCATGTTGGATTCTCTGGTTCTTCAGGTCACACCACGCAAATTGATGCTAAGATAAAGGGGTCAAAGCCTCGTGAAATTCGTTGATATCAGATAATGTACATCAAGAAAGATCAACAAGGGACTTTGACGAAAACCAGCGAAGAAGAAATCAATCACACTCATGTTGACTCTTTGGATGATCTAAGTCCCTTTACCACCACTGGTCATTCAAATGCTAATCTAAGAAATTATCGATGATAATGATGAAGATGTTGATATCGATGAACAAATCATCATAGAAGGAGATCCCGTTGCACAAAGACAAACAAAGTGAGATAAAGCAATCCTTGAGATATACATAGTGTACTAGATACCCTACTAACAAATATGATGGCTGCTCTAAAGTTAGCAAAAAATATAGACTTTTTATCTATTTCTTTTTAGCTTGTGTGCTTCTTAGGAATGTTGACAAAGTTGTAGCTGATCCTAGGTTTGTTCGAGCTATGCACAAAGAGATAGAGGTCCTTAAAGAATTTGTACCTGGGATATTGTGGATATTCCATGTGGGGTGCATTTGATTAGTTTGAAGTTGGTCTACATAATAATATGCTAGCCATATGGATGACTAGAAATATATAAGCTCAAACTTTTTGCAAGGAGTTTCAGTCAAGAATATGGTATTGATTACCTTGAGATTTTTGCTCATTTGGAAAAATAAATACAGTGCAAATGGTACTCTCTATGTTTATTCTCAATGAATGGAAGCTTCATCACATAGATGTTAAGGATGCCTTCTTCATAGAAGGCTAGTATAATTGTACCGGTGGACCATCGTCTGACAAAAATAGAATAGTCAGACGTCATCATGTGGAATCCAAGAGAGATGATCTCAATAATAAGCATGTTAAGATTCCATGGGCTCTGCTTTAAAACATAGATAGGCTTACGAAGTTGGCACACATGATCCCCTCGACTGAGTAACTTGGTGGTTGCATCATATAAACCTCCTCCTCGAGGTCGCCTTAGAGAAAAATATTCATCACATCTAGATAAAAAAAAATGGACCAGTTCTTATTAGCAGTAATGGAGAGAATTGTGCATATATATCCCATCCTATCCATCGGAGAAAAGGTCTCAAAATATTCCACACCTTAGGTTTAAATGAAGCACTTTACTGCAAGATTGGCCTTTAATATATCAATAGTACCATCAGGTGACTGTTTGGTCATGAAGTCCCATCTGTAGGTAACATGCTTGACACTAGAGGGGCATGGTACAAGATCCCATGCACCCCTGGATGTGAGTGCATACAGGTCCTCATCCATGGTCTTTTTCCAACCATGGTTCTGCAATGTACTGTGATGATTCCAAGGAAGAGAAATATCCATCAAAGCATCTGTAAAATCACACGTCTGTACTGGATAGACTATTAGTGGAAGTCAAATGTGACATGGGATGTATAGTACATTTCTTTTTGATCTGCCGCAGAGCTACAGGGTGTTCGGGTGGAGCATCCGAAGCTGTAGTGGTGGGGACACTCGAAGAGGGTACATCATCCTATAGATAAGGAACAACTAATGGGGTTGAGTCAGAATGTGCAATATGTTTTCTTTTTTAGATAATGCACAATGGAGGAACCTCCATGGGAATGTCGATAACAACTGAGTAAAGTATCTACTCTGTTAAAAAAGGTGAGACCAACAGATATATAGTAATGATGACATGTAGGGTCGTAGAGCTTATACCATTTTGGGTATGAGAATATCCATGGAAAACACAATTTATAGAATGAGGAGACAACTTATCTGCAGTATGAAAATTGTGTACGAAGGCATGATGAATCCACGATTCATCATCTCAATATCTTGATCTTAGCAAAATCCACGAGTAAATTCCCTAATAAATATCCATAAAATCAATAAATTAACAAAATAACTCTTGTAAATAAAACACACTAATTATTGTATATAAGATTGTACAAAATAAATTAACACTAAAAAGCCGCAAAAATAAAGGAGTTTTATACTTGTAAATAGCCCAAAACTTCATGGATTTTTAATAATTTCATTTCAACTCCTTTTTGCCTAATTATTTCTCTAAATTGTTTATAAAAATGTATATAAAAATACAAAAATACAAAACAAATTTCAACTCAAATAAATGCTCCTAGATCCCAAAGAGAAAAAGCCGTAAAGTCCAACTTCCAAGCTAAATTCCCGCTCCGTATGAACTCCAAATTCACCAAACTCACTTTTAAAGTTCAAGTTAGAAAATTATCTATCCAACGGAAGTGGTTTCATTAAAATCGGAGCTTATTTGCAAAAGTTGGGTTTTGGGACCTAGATGTACATTGTACATTATGTATATATTCATACTTTCTTCATTTTTTATTATATCTTTCTTAATTTTTAAAAATACAAAAAAAATCATACTTGTGTTGTATTTTAATTATACTATTTTATTGTATTTTTTCGTTGTAAATATCTTTTATTAAAAAGATAAAAAAATTACATATTAGAAAAGTAAAAAAAATGTACATGGTGTTTTGTCTTCTTTTGTAAATTCTCCACTATTTCTCTTCTCTTTTTATTTTATTGTATTTAAAGTAGACAACTTTATTTATTTATTTATTTATTTATTATTTAATTTCCATTCTCTACAATAACCACCAATTCAACTCCATTATTCCACCATTTTTCCCAACTTCCCATTCAACTCCATTAATAATACAACCTCCCATTCAACTCCACCACTTTAATAACCTCCCATTCCATCATCTTTATATACATGTCATTCTCCTCATTTTTGCTTGGGATCCATCTTTATGTGACGAGAGCCTAGTTCCCTGAGTTGAATCGGTGACAGCGACGCAACCGCGGTCGAGCGACGACGGCCTCTATCCGGTGAGATCCGTTGGCTTTTTGGCCAACATCGTAGCCGCAACCGCGCGCTGCTCGAGCTCATCGCACGCCGGCGATTCGAGCGAAGACCATGCTCACGAGAGCACTCCATAGGCGACCGTATCATCGTAGGTAAATTTTTCATCTCATTTTATCATCTTGTCATTTTTTGCAATTTTTTTTATCACATCATATCACCACCTAAAAATCCTTCATTTGTTTAGTTCATCATAATCACCACCACCAACTTCTCACTACCATCTTCCCCCCTCTTCTTTTTGTGTACATATTTCCTGTTTAAAGAAAATTAAAAAAAAAATAAAACAAAAAAAGAAATTCATTACACAGTTTTTTTTGTTAATCAAAACAGTAAAAAAATTAAAAAAAATAATTAAAAAAAAGAAAGAGCAGCGGTCGCCCGCGCCGCCCCTCCTCCCTCTTTCTTCCTCCGCCGCCCATGCGGCCAGCGCCTTCCGCCGCGAGCCGTCGCGGCGCTGATGACCGCCCGAATGACTAAGGTAAAGGTGCAGAAAAATAGGTCGTTGCGACCTCAATCACTCGGAATAAGTCAATCAAGAAAAATCAACCACTCAGAACATGTAAAACTAATCAAGCACAAAAGAGAGCGGTCTCGCTATGAGATTAACCTGGTATAGCTCCCAGGGTCGAACACAAGGAGCACGGATTGGCCAAAGGCCTATGAAGTAGTCAAAATGAAATAAAATACAGAGAAAATACTTTTAGTGATTTTTAATAATTTTTATATTTTTTAGGATTTTAAAAATATGAAGAAAATAAAAGAAGGCAAATATAAACACACTTTGGCAATTTATTTAACACACCAAAAATCAAGCAAAAATTCAAGAAAAATGGTTTTTATGTTTTTTAAGTTTTTAAGTGTTTTTGGTGAATTTTTGGGATTTTTCTAAGGTATATTTTATTTCCTAAAAATCAAACAGTGCTAAAAAGAAAGGGTACTGTCCAGAAAGGCCCAAAACCCAAAGATAAAATATCTAAGGATCTCAGAGGGCCCTGGAGGTAATTTTCCTGTATTCTAGAGAAAATAAGGAAAGTTTGGGCACCAAAATTATTGTTTTTGGATTTTTAGATTATTTGTTATAATTTTTATGAGTTTTTAAGGGTTTTTAGATTTTTAGTTTTTTTAAGTGATGAAAAATAGCCAAAATTGGCTAGAAAATCAAACAACAAACAAAGAACAATAGCTAATTTTTTTAGAATTTTTGGGGGTGATTTTATATTTTTTGGGATTTTTAAACCTAAACAGTAGCTAAAAAGGATGTTTTTGAATTTTTTAAAAATACTAAATCAAATCAAAAATGTCCTCAAAAATCCGTAAAATTCCTACACCATGGCAAGTGCCATGTGTCAAAATCTCATTGGATTTGGAGGTAATTTGATATTTTATTCAAAAATCATAAGGGGGCACAGTGCACAGGGACGTAAGTGCAAATACCCGCAAGTCTGGGGGCCAAGGTGCAAAAATCCCAGCTAAACACGCGCGTGGCGCGTGCCTGGGGCACTCAGGGGCCTTCTGGTAAGAAAAATAAGTCCTTGGACCTTTTGGTAACTGGTACCAAAAAGTCCAGGGGCTCGATCGCAATTAACCCACTAATACACGCACATGCTCAAATAAAATGCTCACAGGGGTATAAAAGCAAATACCAGAAAGTTTACATTCATTCCATAACCCAACAGAACTACAGGATAAAGGATGCAAATAGCCCAAAAGTACACGTGACAAAGCACGTGGGCTCACATACACAGGGGCATAAATGCTAATAAAAACAAACACGAGGTCCACAGTGCAATTTACCCTACGTAAATAAAGTACATAAAATATTTACAAGACTAAAATTAAAAACACAAACTACGAGGGGGCCTAAGATAATTTACCCATTTATTAAGTCCAGCCGATGGATGGACGCCACGTGGATAGATGGACGGCTGAAAAGGGGTGGCGCCCAGGGCTGGGTCCTCGACTGTGATCCGACGGTCCAGGTGCTGCCACGTTGCAGATCGAACGGTGGAGAGAAGACGAGGCTGAGTTGCGCTAGATCGATGGTGGAGATTGACCCTCGAATGGATCTGACGGTTGAAGCTGCTCCTCGAATGGACGATCGTGATTGAATCTGGAGCTCGGGGGTCAATCGGACGGCGGAGAAGGATGGGGGACGAACAGGGCTCCGGCGAACTTCGCCGGGCTTGTGAGTGCGCGATAGTCCTCCGGGGAGCCTTCTGAAGGTCAGGGAAGAATCGTGGACGGCTCCCGCGTCTATCGGTGGGCTCCGATGGTCAAGGCAAGCTCCAGGGAACTCGGACGGCGTCGGCGGAGCTGGGGCTCCTGGCTGAATAGTGAAGGGTCTCAGACAGCCCTCGTTTCGACCTGAAAAGAACACCAGAAGACTCACGGGTCGAGGGCAAATTGCCTCGACCCAGTTAGGCGAAGTGGGGGTGGCTGGTGCGTCGGCACGGCGAGCTCCGGCGAAGGTGGTCGGCGGAGGGGCTCGATTCCCAGATCCTGTGCGATCTGGGTTGGGCGAAGGGGTGAAGAAGATGCGGAGAGGTCTGGCGAAGATGATGGTCGGGTCGGAATGACAGATGGGATATCGGAGGTGGCTGGCGACGGCGGCGAAGCTACGCTACCAGTAAGCTAAGAATCGAAATCTATGCTAATCTACGGCCTAAGGGATCTACCTGGTTGGTCGGAGAGACTGGGGAAGAGCAGGGGGTGCTCCTGGTCGTAGCCTCAAGGGTCGTCTCGGCCCGAGGCTCGGTGCTCACGCTGGTGGCGGAGCAACGGCGGCGAAGAATGCCGGATCAGTGGTTTCGCCTCCTCGCCTCGCTGCAACAGGGGCGATCGCTTGCTGTCACTCTCGCGGTGCCTCTGGAGTTCACTGGGAAGAAGGGGAAGAGCCAAAGATGAGGCGCGGAGGCGGCAGAGGTGGTTCTATATATAGTTGCAGGCCCGATTAGGGTTGGGAGGTGACGGCTATGGAATGCGTGGATCTCACGACGAAGGATCTGGCGAGGATGTCGGATGATCGGCGAAGGATTCGGGCGCGGGGTTTGCGTGGGCGACAGGCTGGAGGCGCGTGGAGAAAATGGCGAAGGCTGGGCGGCGCGCATCTTCTCAAAAAGGAAAGAGTCCGCGGGGGAGTTGACCGGGGTCAACATTCCCCGTGGACCAGTGGGATGCTGCCACGTGGACAAGATTTGACACTTAAAAATGAAGCAACAAATGGCCGATTTTGCAAAAACTTTCAACATGAAATATTTTTCTTTTATTTTTTCTATTTTTTGGTGATTTTTAATTAATTTTTGAAAATAAGGATAAGGTGTGTACATTATATAGCTATACATAGGTATATATACAATATATTTTTGTATTTTAATTTTGTAATTTTTATTTGATTTTTGTTTTGTTTCTTTTTATTTATTTTATTTACAATATATACAATAGAATATTTACAAAAAGTTTTGAAAATAAATGACTTTATCTACAAGGTGAAAAGGGTAATGATCTATGTACATGGTGAAAGGTTCTTTTTGGATTTTTGATTTTTAAGTTTTTATTTTGATTTTTTAATAGCTTCTAAATATATACAAAATATATACAAATATTTACAACAATTTTTGGGTGAGGAAAATATATAACTTTATTTATTTACAAATATATACATGTGTGAGCCCCTATCTCCCTCTACTTGGCTTTTATGCGGTCAGGCCCATGCTGAGCCCTCCCTTGGGTTAGGTTGCTCAATATTTATTCTAAATATTTCCCTCTTTTTCTTTTTCATCTTTATTCTTTTATTTTTGCACAAAAACATGCTAATTATAAGTATTTACAAACATGCATGCTTTTGCTAATTGACCCTATTTACACATATCTACATGCATTTGCATAGGTTTTTGTAGCTAAAATGTAAGAATAAAGAGTGATGAATGGGTATTCATCACCCCCCTATACTATACTTTGCTAGTCCCTTAGCAAACACTTATTTGAAAAAGAAGTGAAAAAGAAAGAAAGAAAAAGAAAAAGAGAATGTACATGGATCAAGGTTGATTATTAAACTTGCCTTCATTAAATTGAGGTATGGAGCTTAATCAGATCTTTGGATTATTAATGTGTCGGAACCTTATTTAGACTTAAGCTTAAAACCTAACAGCCTCTAAGTTCCACCAATCTATAACCAAGACTCCTCAATGCTCCAGATCAGAACAAGTCATCAATCACAAACCCTGAAGACCATGAATCTTTTTCTTGTCCTGTGAAAGTGAGGTCTAAGCTCTCCACCTCAGAAATGGCAACTTGACAACCCTCCCCAACAAGGTAACTCTATGACCTCAATCTGGCCACTCTTTCCTCGAGGAGCGGGGTATTCCCTTCTAAGTTCCAGTACAACCGGCTCAAGAAGAGGGGGAAGAAGAGAATGGGTCAAGGCCAGTGTAGCCAAGTACCCTTGGGAGCCTGACCAGTGTAGCCAAGTCTCCCTGCTGCAAGCTACAACAGGTGGATCATGAAACCAAGCTTTGCTTATTGCACTTATATACATACTCCGGTGGGATTATCATTTTCTCTCAGACCCACCACTTTTTTGGAGTTCTTTTCTTTTTGCACATTTTTTTTTTCGAGTGCATCTATACAACATGTACATGTGCAGCATATATACAAGGAGTTTTTCCTCTTGAGCCAGTAGACTATCCCTCTTTTGAAGCTTTATTGCAACCCACAACTCCCGTCGTTAGACCTCATGGCAACCAGACCAAGTTGAGACGCACTTCATTCACTAAATGAAGAAGAGAGGTTACGCCTAGAAGTACTACCCTCATATGCTACCCCAAGCCAAGGAAGACTGCCTCCTCACCACCTCATCCGTAGAGAGCTCGGTGCATAGTGCGGTTGTCCAAGTAAAGCCATAATCTATATGAGTCATGTGTTGTTGTTAAGTGCTCTACTTAGGCTCATTGAGATGACATGTGATCATAGCCTAGTGGACTCAAAGAATTAAGTCACCATGGACCTGAAAAGCCTTAAACCTAAGCCCTATAAGGTTCCTCTTAGAAATTAGGTGGATTAAGATCTTAATCAAGCTCCATTTCTCAATTTGATTCCAGGCTTAGTTTAAATGTCAACTATCATCCAGAAAAACTATATACATATGTGCAAAAATATGCTTATTTACACACTATTTTACAATCATGCAAAATTATTGAAAAAATGTTTTGAAATCATGAATAATGATGCATGAAGTGCAAGTTTTGCAAAAAGATATTTACACACATTTACACAAGATTTTTGCAAACTTTTGATTTTCAAAACATTTTGGAAAATTTTGTACTATATACATAATTTTGATACCAAAAATATTTACACAAGCTTTACACCAAAGGTTTTTGAAATCATTTTTACAAAAATACTTTGTACACTAGCTATGTATGTGCAAGGATAAAAGAGGTTTATGTACATGAAAAATTTTTAAAATTTTGTGATTTTTAGCCATTTTATTTATTAACACAAATTTTTGTGATTTTTAGCCATTTTATTTATTAACACACTCACACAAAGTACGAGTTATGGCTAAAGTATATATGAAATATATACACACCCCCCTATACTTAGCTCGAACGATGTCCTCAGAGTCAAGAGCGATGAAGAAGACATAACTCGTGCTTGGTATAGGGAAGTGAAAAGGAATGGATAAGTACAGAAATGAATAAATGAATAGAATAAGAGAGACTCGGTGGTTTCCCCCTATACTTAGGATTAACTAATCCTAAGTATAGCAAGCTGTACATGAAGGGAAATCCGAGTGAAGAATATACAGATTCTGCCCCCCCTATACTTAGGGTAAAATATCCCTAAGTATAGGCAGCAAAATAGGAGCAGAAAGAATGAAAAGAATACTCGCAGGTCCGACATTCCCCCCTATACTTAGGGTAAAGTACACCCTAAGTATAGCATAATCACAGGATGAGAAAAGGGATGTGGGACTAAAGAATAGAATGATATGGATAACTGGATCTATACAGGCGGAGGAACAGTGAAAATCAGGCGTGAGACGCAAAAGATGTGAGTCAAGAGACCACATCTCACGCAAAATGAATCGGGGAAACAATAACATCCCGCGGCTCATGATCTAGAAATGGCTTGAGCCGCTGGCCGTTCACTCGGAAGGTACTCTCAGAAGATAACTCAGATATATCAATGCTACCGTTATCGTGTACCTTTCTGACCAAGTAAGGTCCCTTCCATTTGCTCTGTAGCTTCCCTGGAAATAATCTAAGCCTCGCATCAAACAGCCATACTCTCTGCCCAATCTCAAAATGCTTGCGGCTGATATGAGAATCATGCCACTCCTTCACTTTTTCCTTATAATGTAGGCTGCTTGAGAAAGCTGCATCTCTAAGCTCCTCCAGGGCAGCTAACTCTGCCCTCCTCTGGTCTCCTATACCATCTGGATCCATAAGAATATCTGTAACTGCCCAAAGTGACTTGTGCCTCAGCTCAACAGGTAGATGGCATGGCTTGCCATAAACGAGACGAAAGGGAGATGTGCCCAATGGAGTCTTGAAAGATGTCCGATATGCCCACAAAACCGAGTCCAAAAGCTGTGACCAATTCTTTCGTTCAGGGCGGACGACTTTCTGCAAAATATTCTTGATCTCCCCTATTCGACACCTCAGCTAGACCATTCGTCTGTGGATGGTAAGGTGTGGCAACACGATGGTCTATACTGAACTCGCTAGCAAGGGCCTTTACCTGGTCGTTGATGAAATGAGACCCCCCATCAGAAAATAAGAACTCGTGGAACCCCGAACCGCATGATGATGTGCTTCCTCAAAAATCTGCAAACTGTTCTCGCATTAGCGGCTAGGGCGGGAATAGCCTCAACCCAACGACTAACATAATCTACGGCCAACAGAATGTACTCAAATCCCTGACTCTTAGGGAATGGACCCATGAAATCGATGCCCCATGCGTCAAAAACCTCACAGAAGTGAATGGGCTGCATCGGCATCATATCACGCTGTCCACAAGTGCCCATCCCTCTGACAGTCAGTACACCTCTTCACGAACTCATCAGAGTCCTTGAAGAGTGTAGGCCACCACAAGCCGGATTGGAGCACTTTCTGTGCCGTTCTCCTCCCAGAATGATGTCCTCCTGCCTCAAGCTTGTGGCAGTAAGTGAGGACGCTATGATGCTCCTCCTGAGGAATACACCGACGCCAGACGCTATCCCCTCCTTCGTGGTAAAGGATGGGATCCTCCCAGTGGTAGGACTTGGCCCTCGCAAGGAAGGTCTCACGCCTCTGCCTGGGCCAATCTTGTGGGACTTTCCCTGCAACGAGAAAGTTCACAATATCGGCATACCACGGGAGTGAGGCGATAGCAAGGATCGCCTCATCTGGGAAGGTGTCTCGAATGGGATCAATCTGCTCAGAATCCTCAGGCTGCTCTAATCGGGAGAGATGATCCGCCACCACATTCTTGACTCCAGGCTTATCCTTGATCTCAATGTCGAACTCCTGGAGTAGAAGGATCCATCTAGTCAATCTGGCTTTGGCATCCTTCTTTGCCATGAGGTATCTGATGGCGGTATGATCTGTAAACAAAGTCACTCTAGATCCAATGATATATGATCTGAACTTATCTAGGGCGAACACTACAGCTAGCATCTCCTTCTCTGTGACCGTATAATTCCGCTGGGCGGAATCCAATGTGCGGCTAGCGTAGTGTATGGCAAATGGTACTCCATCCCTCCTCTGTCCTAGCACGGCCCCTACAGCAAAATCAGAGGCGTCCGTCATGATCTCGAATGGGAGAGACCAATCGGGTGGCTGAAGGACAGGAGCCTCAATAACACACTGCTGGAGAGTCTCAAAGGACGAAAGACACTTGTCATCGACAAGGAACTCGGTGTCTTTCGTCAAGAGGTCAGTCAACGGTCGGGCAATCTTGCTGAAATCATGAATGAATCTCCTATAAAAACCAACGTGCCCCAGAAATGACCGTAGCTGCTTCAAATTAGACGGCGGTGCGAGTTTTCTAATGACGTCAACCTTGGCCGGATCAACCTCCATGCCCCTGTTGGAGATGATGTGGCCAAGCACCGTCCCTTGAGTCACCATGAAGTGACTCTTCTCCCAAGACAGAACCAAGCGGGTAGCAATACATCGCTGGAGCACTCGGTCTAGGCAGTCAAGACAGGAATCGAATCCGTCGCCGTAAACCGAGAAGTCGTCCATGAAGACCTCCAAACACTCCCCTACCATGTCCGAAAAGATTGACAACATGCATCTCTGAAAAGTCGCAGGGGCGTTGCATAGCCCAAATGGCATGCGTCGAAAGGCGTATGTACCGAAGGGACAGGTAAAGGTGGTCTTCTCCTGATCCTCAGGAGCGATGGCCACCTGATTGTAGCCCGAGTACCCATCCAGGAAGCAATAATGGCTCTTCCCTGCCAGTCTCTCTATGATCTGATCAATAAAAGGCAGGGGGAAATGGTCCTTCTTGGTGGCCTGGTTGTGTCTCCTGTAGTCAACGCAGACCCGCCAAGAGGTGGGTACTCGTGTAGCAATCTCCTCTCCCGACTCACTGATCACAGTCGTGATGCCCGTCTTCTTGGGCACCACATGCAAGGGGCTAACCCACTTGGAGTCGGAAATGGGATAAATAAAATCTGCACTCCACCATTTTGATATTTCCTTCATGACAACCTCTCTTAGGTTGGGGTTCAGTCGCCGCTGGAACTCACGCGACGGCTTTGCCCCTTCCTCGAGATAGATATGGTGGGAGCACAACGAGGGACTAATCCCATGGAGATTTGCTACGCTCCATCCAATTGCCTTGCGGTTCTTTTCAAGAACCCCCATCAGACGGGATTCTTGTTCTCCAGTCAGATCGGCGGAGATGATGATTGGGTACATCTCAGACTCTCCCGCAAGGAATCTATACTTCAGCGAAGTAGGGAGCGGCTTTAGCTCTGGACAGCTGGGTGCTGGCAAATCTGGCTTCTGAAGAAGATGTGTGTATGCTGACAATTCTGCCAAATCTGCCTGGGAAAATGATAAAGAACTCTCACAAACTGGATCTGGAGAAGGCGGGTCCTCTGCATTGTCTCTGATTTGCTCTGCCTCTTCCTCCTCCTCATCTGTAGGCTCAGGTGGATCCAGGTCTGGCATCTGATCATCACAATCTGCCCAATCAGATTCTGAATCCGAGGGATCTGTATCAACTGCGGTGGCATCAGTACCACCGTCACTGAAAATCGTGTCGCGATCAAGGTCCGACTCTGCTGACTCAAGAGTATCCTGAACCAGGGCTGTGCTCTCCAGACTATCCTCTGCTATCATCTCTGCATCAGCTGTATCTGAATATGAGAGGATGGTCTGTGCTGCAGGATCTGCCCAAGCTGCCTCATCATCTGTGATCACAAAATCACAGTCCTGGTGTATGTCTGGCTCTGTATCTGTCAGCTGTTCTGAATCTGTACTGCCCTCTGAGCGGGATCTATCTCTGGCTCTGTGGTCCTTAACCGTCTCTATTTGTATACTCTCGCCCTGGACGCGAAAGAATACCTTCCCACTGTCATGGTCAGTCACCGCCTTGGCTGTGGCCAAGAACGGGCGACCGAGGATGATGGGGGAATCGGTCAACAAGTCAGGGGTCTCCATGTCCAGCACTACGAAGTCCACGGGGAATTGCAAACCCTGAATCGTGACGACAACGTCTCGCAACAACCCCTTTGGCCTCTTGACAGACCGATCAGCAAACTGAAGGTATGTCCTGCTCTGTCTAAGAGTGCCCAACTCTAAGTGGTCGAGAAGGGTTGCCGGAAGAAGGTTGATCGACGATCCGCTATCTAATAGAGTACGGTCGAAGCTCTGCTCACTAATCTGACATCTGACATACGGGGCTCCTAAATCTGGCCTCTTGGTCGGCAGATGGTTCTGGATCGCGTAACACGTGGCTTTTGTTAACACATGAATCTCTGCGGTGTTGTTCCTCTTCTTCCTCCTGACTGTGGTCCTATCTCTCAAGGATCGCTGAAGAAGAGGGATGTGCTGCAAAGCCTCATGGAGGGTCAGCTGGATGTGAAATCGGTCTATCATGCTCTGGCTGAACTCCTCCTGCTCTTTCTTTTTTGGATCTTTTTCTCTTTTCTTCCCCTTCCCCAACTCAAGGGCTCTAGGAAAGGGGATCACAGGGTCCTTCTCAGATGAAGGACTAGGAATAGGCCTAGACGGTTCGATGACCGGATCCTCACATACATCATTCACCACAGTGGGATCAGAAGAAACTAAACCTTTTCCTTTATTCAAAATAGAGTTCTGAGATACATCCATACGAGGAAAGACAACATCTCTATCAGAATGAATATTGGTGGCCTTAGTACCACCTCTAGCTGGCTCTACAACTAGACGTCTTGCGGCCTCAGTACCGCGGGCTGGCTCGGCTCTGCTGGTGGCGTCAGTACCACCTCCTCGATATGGTGAAGCGGCGGCCTCAGTACCGCCGGTGGAATCAGCATCTCGGGTGGCATCAGTACCACCGTCATCATCATGTGCGGCATCAGTACCGCTCTCCTCTTCCTCATCTGGCGCTCTAGATGGATCCTCGCGTTGTCGCTCAGATGAGGCGCCGCCTGCTGGTCTTCTACCGCTCCTAAGTGTAACAAAATCAGCATCAAATAGATCCGACGACATATCATCAAATGAGTCACTAGGAGTGGTAGGCTCAGTGTGAAATACCTGCTCAGACTTCCTCTTCAAGTTATTCGGATTAGGCTCGATCTGTGCAGGGATGGCGGCCTTCCCTCTCATCAGGTCCCGCATCTCCTGGCGGAACTCGTCCATCTCCCGTCTAAATGTAGCCTGCTGCTCTGTGAAGATGCGGGCTAGATCATCCAAGGCGGGGCTCTCATGGGAGCCCGACGGGTTGCCTCTCTGGTAATGAGGCTGCTGGACCTGGTGTTGCTGCGGCTGAGAGGGGTAAGAGGAAGGATGCTGCTGCTGGTGAGCCTGCTGCTCACGTCTCCAAGTCTGTCCCTGCTGCTGGTAGGGATGAGGTACGAAGGATGATGGCTGGTATGCTGGGGGCTGCTGGTGATCTCTCTGCTGGGAGTACTGCCCTCCCTGACCGGCTGGCTGCTGTTGGGACTGGTTACCCCCATTCCCCCACCTGAATCCGGGATGGTCTCGTCGGATTCCAGGTTGAGGACGGTCATACCAAATCCCGTTGACATCCATCAACGGTTCCTCATCGTAAGGGGCTGGTGGAAGTACTCCTAGAGGCTGATCCGGTTGATATACCACCATCTGTAAGTCTGGAGATGGTGGTGACTGGTAAGAGGGCTGCTGCTGCTGGTACGGCTCCGCCTGTACAAGGTGAACTTGTCTAGGCTGCTGCAAGGAGCTGGAGCGCTGGGACGAGCTGCGGCTGCCGCCGGAATCGCCTCGCGACTGAAGACGGGGCTGAGAAGCCGTCTGTGCCTCCTGAAGACACAAGAGATGGGTCTTCATGTCGCTCAGAGTTTGTGCCATCTGCTCCATCTGAGTTATGCCCTGGCACTGCTTCTTCTCTATTATTTCCATGCGGTCCAATTTCTCGCTGATAATCCCCATGTCCGCAGCGGCCGACTCTTCCTGTGCGGCTGCAACTGTGGACGAACTGGATGGACCTGCATCAACCCGTGCTATTCGCTGGTACTGCACGGGTCCTGGCGGCTGCTGAGATCTCTGTGTGTACAACCGAGTCTGGGACATCACCATGTAATTTTCGGCCATCTCCTCGTAGATGGCCCAGACTTGGTTGTGGTCTTTGGCAAAGTAGGACCCGCCGCAAGAAGCATTCACCAGACCCTGAAGCTCTGGCGTCATCCCACTAAAGAAGCTCTGAACTAGGTTCGGCTTGGAAATGTCGTGGTGTGGGCATCTATCCAGAAGCTCTCTGAACCTCTCCCATGCCTCGTGAAACTGCTCGTTAGGGAGCATGGAGAAGTTGTTGATCAGGGCCCTCGCTGCATTCGTCCGCCCGAGTGGATAGTACTTGTTCAAGTACTCGATGCGGAGCTGCTCCCAAGTGTAAACAAACTTCCCTAAATGCTTCAGCCAGGCGGCTGCTCTATGTGCCAGTGAAAAAGGGAAGGCCATCATCCGAATCGTATCCTGGTCCACATGACGGTCGTGGACAGTGCTGCAGATCATCAAAAACTCCTGGAGATGGAGGTGGGGCTCCTCAGTGGCAAGTCCGTGAAAATGAGGAAGCATCTGCAGGGTGTTCGGAGGGAACTTGAAATCCCCCACGATAGCAGGTACCACCACCCAATGGTGCATCAGTGTAGACCCGGGGTTGTGTAACTCCCGCATCGGTCTCGGTGGTCCCGCTGCGGCGGCGGCTGCCGCTGCGGCAGCCGCTGCTGCGGCTGCTGCCTCTGCATCAGCATCAGGAATGTCCTCATGCTCGCTCTGATCTCTCTCTTCTCTGAGTCGCTCCAACTCCCTTCTCATCTCAATCATGAAAGCTCCCTGATCGCGTAGCTGCTTCTGTACTGTCTCTAATGATGCGATCAGGGTGGAGTTGATCGCTCCCTGGTCTAGTACAAAATGTTCGGGTTGTCGGGATTGATCATCTGAACTGCCGGCTCCGGCCATAGTGACGTCTGCAAAATCAGATTGGCCCAACTCAGGTTCTGTCAAATCAATTCGTCTTTCCTCGGGTTCATGTCTCTCAGTAGCAAAAGAAAGGGGATCGAGGGAGAACAGGGTGGAATCGTACTCGGGCCCGGAGAGCTGGTCTCGACTCTCACGGGCCAACCTAGATGGTGAAGTAGACGCGCCTGAAAGCGGTGCAGCCAGAGGCTGCCTAAGAGATCGTCTACCCATCATCTTGATCTGGCGAGTTGGGCGGATGGGATCTGGAGAAAATATGATCGCAAAGCAAACCCCAGGTTCAATAACGCAACACAATCTGAAGACCGTGAAAGCTCGGTCAATTTATCTTGTCAATTTTATTTGGTGAACACACAAAAATATCAGAGCACTTACGTGACTTGTTAGGATACCCGATGCTACTCCAACCGACTGGCCCGTACGAAAGAGTCGGTAGTCAGCTAGAAATAGCACTGGAGGGCTCTACCTAGGGTGCGGGTCACTCTCTCGCGCATCCAAACCATACAAGGAGGGGGTTGCTCTCCCCAAGACAAAATTTTTTTAATGTGAGTGTCTTTTAGGGTCAATAGTGTTATCCAGTCCCAATTTTTTTGTTTTTCTTTTTAATTTTTTCAAAATAAATACAAGCGGCCTAACGAATTTTCCGATTCTCCTGATGATTAAGCCAAAAACAGAGGGAGAAGACGAAAAAGCCGATGCGCGAAGAAATCAATGATGCATGCAGAGAAAGAAATGCGTACCTTGTCTCCAGCACTCTACATGCAAGTGATCCGCGCAGAATTTAAAGACAGAATTAAACTACCTAAATGGTGCAGCGAGGAAAAACCGAGTCCTAGATGAGCAAATTTCTATCACAAGAACCGTCTAATCGATCACGGTCCTCCAAGCCAAAAGAGTCCGGTCTTGGCCCGTCCCTCCTCTGCCCGCCACAACGGGGGTAGGAGAAGCGCTTTGTAGGACGAGCTACGGCAGCTAGGCCACGGAAGAAAATGAATCGGCTATTTTTATTAATGATTTTAGTAGGTCCAATTAACGTCCTATAGGATCAGGCAAGCAATTAAGTGTGGGGACCCTACTAATTACGGCACAAGCAAGAGAAATTCCTAAATCTAGGGGCTCGAGAAAAACCGCGTAAACACCGGAAAAGGCAGCTAGCTATCAAAACCGCAGAAAAAGCCGCGAAAATCCAAATGGGTCCCCCGAGCACACCGGTACTCGGCGAAACAGACCCGCTAAGTTACAAGTGTCCACAAATGTCCAAGTTCTAAATTATTACAAACAATATTGTTCTCTCTCAAAAAAATAAAATTCTTCTTCTTCCTCTCCCTGCTCTTCTTCCCATGCGGGTCCTCAAAAAAAAAATAAACTCCAAGTTGTCCACGCAGTACCTCGCACAAAAATCAGAGAGAGAGTGTCAGAAAACAATGATAATATAGAGAGACAATATGGAAAAATGACTACAAAGCCGTGCTCCCCGGCAACGGCGCCATTCTGATGACCGCCCGAATGACTAAGGTAAAGGTGTAGAAAAATAGGTCGTTGCGACCTCAATCACTCGGAATAAGTCAATCAAGAAAAATCAACCACTCAGAACATGTAAAACTAATCAAGCACAAAAGAGAGCGGTCTCGCTATGAGATTAACCTGGTATAGCTCCCAGGGTCGAACACAAGGAGCACGGATTGGCCAAAGGCCTACGAAGTAGTCAAAATGAAATAAAATACAGAGAAAATATTTTTAATGATTTTTAATAATTTTTATATTTTTTAGGATTTTAAAAATATGAAGAAAATAAAAGAAGGCAAATATAAACACACTTTGGCAATTTATTTAACACACCAAAAATCAAGCAAAAATTCAAGAAAAATGGTTTTTATGTTTTTTAAGTTTTTAAGTGTTTTTGGTGAATTTTTGGGATTTTTCTAAGGTATATTTTATAACCTAAAAATCAAACAGTGCTAAAAAGAAAGGGTACTGTCCAGCAAGGCCCAAAACCCAAAGATAAAATATCTAAGGATCTCAGAGGGCCCTGGAGGTAATTTTCCTGTATTCTAGAGAAAATAAGGAAAATTTGGGCACCAAAATTATTGTTTTTGGATTTTTAGATTATTTGTTATAATTTTTATGAGTTTTTAAGGGTTTTTAGATTTTTAGTTTTTTTAAGTGATGAAAAATAGCCAAAATTGGCTAGAAAATCAAACAACAAACAAAGAACAGTAGCTAAGTTTTTTAGAATTTTTGGGGGTGATTTTATATTTTTTGGGATTTTTAAACCTAGACAGTAGCTAAAAAGGATGTTTTTGAATTTTTTAAAAATACTAAATCAAATCAAAAATGTCCTCAAAAATCCGTAAAATTCCTACACCATGGCAGGTGCCATGTGTCAAAATCTCATTGGATTTGGAGGTAATTTGATATTTTATTCAAAAATCATAAGGGGGCACAGTGCACAGGGACGTAAGTGCAAATACCCGCAAGTCTGGGGGCCAAGGTGCAAAAATCCCAGCTAAACACGCGTGTGGCGCGTGCCTGGGCACTCAGGGGCCTTCTGGTAAGAAAAATAAGTCCTTGGACCTTTTGGTAACTGGTACCAAAAAGTCCAGGGGCTCGATCGCAATTAACCCACTAATACACGCACATGCTCAAATAAAATGCTCACAGGGGTATAAAAGCAAATACCAGAAAGTTTACATTCATTCCATAACCCAACAGAACTACAGGATAAAGGATGCAAATAGCCCAAAAGTACACGTGACAAAGCACGTGGGCTCACATACACAGGGGCATAAATGCTAATAAAAACAAACACGAGGTCCACAGTGCAATTTACCCTACGTAAATAAAGTGCATAAAATATTTACAGGACTGAAATTAAAAACACAAACTACGAGGGGGCCTAAGATAATTTACCCCTTTATTAAGTCCAGCCGATGGATGGACGCCACGTGGATAGATGGACGGCTGAAAAGGGGTGGCGCCCAGGGCTGGGTCCTCGACTGTGATCCGACGGTCCAGGTGCTGCCACGTTGCAGATCGAACGGTGGAGAGAAGACGAGGCTGAGCTGCGCTAGATCGACGGTGGAGATTGACCCTCGAATGGATCTGACGGTTGAAGCTGCTCCTCGAATGGACGATCGTGATTGAATCTGGAGCTCGGGGGTCAATCGGACGGCGGAGAAGGATGGGGGACGAACAGGGCTCCGGCGAACTTCGCCGGGCTCGTGAGTGCGCGATAGTCCTCCGGGGAGCCTTCTGAAGGTCAGGGAAGAATCGTGGACGGCTCCCGCGTCTATCGGTGGGCTCCGATGGTCAAGGCAAGCTCCAGGGAACTCGGACGGCGTCGGCGGAGCTGGGGCTCCTAGCTGAATAGTGAAGGGTCTCAGACAGCCCTCGTTTCGACCTGAAAAGAACACCAGAAGACTCACGGGTCGAGGGCAAATTGCCTCGACCCAGTTAGGCGAAGTGGGGGTGGCTGGTGCGTCGGCACGGCGAGCTCCGGCGAAGGTGGTCGGCGGAGGGGCTCGATTCCCAGATCCTGTGCGATCTGGGTTGGGCGAAGGGGTGAAGAAGATGCGGAGAGGTCTGGCGAAGATGATGGTCGGGTCGGAATGACAGATGGGATATCGGAGGTGGCTGGCGACGGCGGCGAAGCTACGCTACCAGTAAGCTAAGAATCGAAATCTATGCTAATCTACGGCCTAAGGGATCTACCTGGTTGGTCGGAGAGACTGGGGAAGAGCAGGGGGTGCTCCTGGTCGTAGCCTCAAGGGTCGTCTCGGTCCGAGGCTCGGTGCTCACGCTGGTGGCGGAGCAACGGCGGCGAAGAATGCCGGATCAGTGGTTTCGCCTCCTCGCCTCGTTGCAACAGGGGCGATCGCTTGCTGTCACTCTCGTGGTGCCTCTGGAGTTCACTGGGAAGAAGGGGAAGAGCCAAAGATGAGGCGCGGAGGCGGCGGAGGTGGTTCTATATATAGCTGCAGGCCCGATTAGGGTTGGGAGGTGACGGCTATGGAATGCGTGGATCTCACGGCGAAGGATCTGGCGAGGATGTCGGATGATCGGCGAAGGATTCGGGCGCGGGGTTTGCGTGGGCGACAGGCTGGAGGCGCGTGGAGAAAATGGCGAAGGCGGGGCGGCGCGCATCTTCTCAAAAAGGAAAGAGTCCGCGGGGGAGTTGACCGGGGTCAACATTCCCCGTGGACCAGTGGGATGCTGCCACGTGGACAAGATTTGACACTTAAAAATGAAGCAGCAAATGGCCGATTTTGCAAAAACTTTCAACATGAAATATTTTTCTTTTATTTTTTTCTATTTTTTGGTGATTTTTAATTAATTTTTGAAAATAAGGATAAGGTGTGTACATTATATAGCTATACATAGGTAATATACAATATATTTTTGTATTTTAATTTTGTAATTTTTATTTGATTTTTGTTTTGTTTCTTTTTATTTATTTTATTTACAATATATACAATAGAATATTTACAAAAAGTTTTGAAAATAAATGACTTTATCTACAAGGTGAAAAGGGTAATGATCTATGTACATGGTGAAAGGTTCTTTTTGGATTTTTGATTTTTAAGTTTTTATTTTGTTTTTTTAATAGCTTCTAAATATATACAAAATATATACAAATATTTACAACAAATTTTTGGGTGAGGAAAATATATAACTTTATTTATTTACAAATATATACATGTGTGAGCCCCTATCTCCCTCTACTTGGCTTTTATGCGGTCAGGCCCATGCTGAGCCCTCCCTTGGGTTAGGTTGCTCAATATTTATTCTAAATATTTCCCTCTTTTTCTTTTTCATCTTTATTCTTTTATTTTTGCACAAAAACATGCTAATTATAAGTATTTACAAACATGCATGCTTTTGCTAATTGACCCTATTTACACATATCTACATGCATTTGCATAGGTTTTTGTAGCTAAAATGTAAGAATAAAGAGTGATGAATGGGTATTCATCAGGCGCCTCAGCGGTGCTCCGCCTACAGGCCTGTTGCGCCTCCCTCCTCACTCCTCAGCCGCGCGTGCGGCCGCCGCACCTCCACAATCTCCTCCGCCCGTGGCCCTCCACACCACCGGCCTCCAGCTCCGTGTCCCTCGCCCTCGTCGCCCGCCTCCGCCGGAGCGTCGCCGACCCCCTGCCGCACCTCTGCCCCCTCGCCGTCCTTGCGGCCACGCTGCGCGCCACCGCCGGTGCCGCCCGACCCTCTTTGGGTTTTCCATCCCCGTTTCCAGCATGGAAGAAGAACAAGGTTGTGGTTTTTTTTTTATTTTGTGAAAATTGCAAAAATATTTCTCAAAGTTTCTGTAATTACCATTTAGTCCCTGTGCATGTTTTCTTTTGTAATTTTAGTTCCTATAATTGCAAGGACACCCCTGTATTCGCACTTTAACTTGGACCTCGTTTATGCATCACTTTATTCAATGAAAAATGGTTTGATGTTGAGCAACTAATTCTCTACACTGTGGATATTTATTTATATTTTTGTGGTCCTTGGGTAATTAATTAAAAATGTTCAATTGAAATTTTGCATATTTTACCCAATTTAGACTCTGAAAATTATATCTCATACATGGTTGCTCTAAAAATTCCACAAAAAATATATGTGATGTCTTGATATGTGGTGAGTTTAAACTCCAAATTTCATTTAAATTAGAGTTGTCTTGTGCTTGGAATAATTTGTAGAGTGGATATAGTGTTTGATTTTTAATTAAATCTACATAAATCATTTTTGCGAAATTTCAACTCTCCTGGATTGCTTATCTAAATATCTTTTTGAGATAATTTGCTCTCGGACAAATTTGATAACGTGGATTTAATAAAAATTAATTACTCATTGCCACTCTGTTTTTACTAAAAATATTCATAAAAAATTCATATATTGTCAAAAAAATCCAAAAAAATTACTGTAGTCTCCTTGCATCATGTTTTAGTTCCAGTAATTTTTTCATAATTTTTGCTTACTGTTAGTGTGATAAATTGCGAAAAAACCCATTAAAAGTGTGCATTTTTATTTATTTCATATTAACCCCTAAAATTCCAAAAAAAGTACCTTGCATTCATCTCTGGATTAAGACTCTAGGAAAAATATAACTTTGCTAAATTGGACTTATTTTCTATTCAAATTAATTTGGCTAAGTTGTATGCTCTCTTAGTGTATTAATTCCGCCGCATTTGCATTTGCTTTGGTTTTTGCATAAAAAAATCTAAAAAAATACCGTTTGGAAATCTAGATCTTAAATTTGCAAATTAAACCCAAGTTGTTCCTTGCCTCCCTGAGTTCGACCCCGGACTTGCCCGGGATACAAATTAAAGCTGAGACACTCTTCACGGAGATCTTCTCTCGGTTCTGACCGAATCGCTAAGTACACGTGCTACAACGAAGTCGAATTAAACATCGTATTCAGCGACTCGTCAGATGGCGCCGTTGCCGGGGAGGCAAACGGCTTAGGGATTAGTTTAAAAATTTAGATTTAGATTTTCATTTACTCGGGTAGTCTGACCCCCGAGCCACTTGTATTTATTTCATTTTTTGTTTTTATTTGCAATTATTTCTCTTTATATTTTTATATATATCTTGTTGTTTATCTCTCTAATATAAATTTCATTTTCCTTGCGAGGGCCTGGTGGACTTGGAGTGCATCGGAGGTCGACGGACGCGACGCGAGTTGACTGTGAAGAGCGAGGAGTAGTTTATCTTCGAGAGAATTTTTTGTAAATTGTTGTAATTATTTATCTTGCTCATTTATAGCGGCTCTTGTTTGAGAGCTCGCGCATGTAAAAAGACTTAGACATTATTTGTGGTGTGTCGAGCCTGTTTCACTTTCCGACGAGGGTGGGGCTTGACTTGAGTGGCGAACTTAAGGATTAGGCACACGGTAGTTTAGATTCAAATTTGCTTGTGCCCATCATAATTTATGCCACACATATCTTAGAAGATTCACATATCTTATAAGATTCATAATGAGACGCACATAGACACGTACTATTTAGCTTAAATTCAATCAATTCTTCCCCGCTAATAGTATGCTGTTTAGGTGCGGTTTTCTCGAGCTGCATGCATTTAGTGTAATATTTATAAATTCTGTTCTGCATAAACGCATGAAGAGTGTTGGGATTCACTGTAAGTATACCTTCTTCTGAGCATGCATCATAATTTCTCGTTTGCATTCTGATTTCTGATTCCCCTCTTGTTTTACAACTTAAGGTTAAAAGGAAATTGGGACTGAACGGTAGACGTGCTTGTGTGTTCACATAAAATTCAAGTGATAACCTAACTCTAAAATTGGGACTGAATTGAGCAGGTCGATCTAATTAATTGGAATAAAAAGAACCCTTGTTCTCGGGTGCATAAAGCCCTCATTGTTTGTTTTACTTGCAAGTGAGAGAGAGACGACCCTAGGATAGAGCCAAGTCTAGATTTCTTACTTACTACTGGTTCTTTCTTTTTAGGCGATTAGCTACTTTTCAGTGAGGATTTACTGGTAGCCGGTAAACGGTCCGGACTTCCTTAGCAGAGTGGGAGGTTTAGAGGATGCATTAGTCCTCAAGGAACGGGTAGCCGTATTTATACGGTCCGTACTTACTCCTATACTGGCTGAAAGTAGGTCAAACTAGTCGTAAGAATCGGGTCAGTCTGTAGGAAAATACGGGCACCTAACAGCTCGTTAATCTTTCCAAGATTGTATTCTCACCAACTAAAATTGACCAGATAAATCGGCCGAACTCTTACGGCCATCATGTGTTGAGTTGGTGAAATTGGGGGTTTGAATTGCGTTTGTATTGTGTGAGTTCACTCCGCACATTTACGTGCACCATAGAATTAGCGCCTCATTGATTATCGTGATCTAATCGGTTCTTTTGACATCGAAGATGACTGATTGGGGGGATATTTATTCGGAATTTGCGAATCTCTCGTTGAACCCTTCATAAAGTACGTCTTCAAAGGTCCAAGCGCAACTTGGACCAACCTGGACTCATGACCCTCTTGAGCCCAGGATCACTCACTCTCGGGATGGTTACTCTCAAACCATTCCATTTCTCTCTTCTCACCTCACCGAGGAAGACCATCGCCTTGGTGAGAATATCATGATTCATAAATCCTCTTATAATCAAGAAAACATTGTTGATTCAGGACATAAAGAAGATTCGAGTAAAATGCCAAAGAAGAAAGAAGAGGAAGAAGAGAACCATGAAGACCCGATGAGAAGTATACTTGCCCGATTAGCTGCATCTGAGCAGCAACAAGCATTACTGAGAGCTCAGTTAGGACAGTTAAATGTTGGGGTCCAACTACCAATGGATGCGGCTTATAACCCCGGACAATATCAAATTCATAACTACTTGAGTCCGGCCGAACCCACTATTGACTTTGAGTTGAAGCCGCACTTTCTGAACCTGCTGCCACATTTTGATGGGAATGCTTCTGAGGAGCCATATGCATTCCTAAGGGACTTTGAGCTCATCTGTGCTAACCTCAAACATAATAATGTTAGCCAGGATTATATTAGGCTCAAAGCCCTTCCATTTGCCTTGGGTGGAAAAGCCGATTACTGGGTGAAGAATCTTGGAATCATCGTCACCACTTATGCCCAGTTCAAGGACCTATTCCTAAAGAAGTTCTACCCGTTTAGTAGAACTAACATGATGAGGATGCGAATTACGAGTTTTTCCCAATTACCTAATGAAGCCTTCTGTGATGCTTGGGAAAGATTCAAGGACATCCTGCAAAAGTGTCCTTGTCATAGACTAGATGACAACATCTTGGTCCAATCCTTCTTCACTGGTCTCAACCCTGAGATGCAGGGTTTAGTGAGCGCTGCCTGTGGAGGCAGCTATACATCACGAGGAGCGGATACCGTCTGGAGGGTATTCGAGCAGATGGCTGAAACTAGCCGCTCACAGATGGCCAGCAGGGCCTATACACCATCCCTCAGTTCACTCTCACTTGGAGGGGGGAAACCAGCTGTAGTCGATCTCTCTCAGGATGTGATCCCTAGCATGGGACTTCTGGCTGACAAGCTTACTGTAGTCAAGAGGATCGACAGGAGGATTGATGAGTTAGACCGGAGCATCTCCAAACTTCCAAAACAGATGGAGGAGTTGACTGAGAAGGTATCTAAGATAAAGATACCTGCCGTGACTGCACCCGCTGCTCCCATTTACCGAGTTCACCATGTTAAGGAGCAGTTGGTGTCAGGGCAACCCCAGCCGTGGGAGCAGGACCAATCCTACACCCACTCTTTCCAGCAGCCACCTCCAGTAGCAGAGACAGTCCAGGAGGAGCCTCCACCAGTTTGGGAGGTGAATGGGACATGGTATACTCAGGACCCTGCCAGGCAGGGAAGTACGAGAGACCGACAGACCTATCAGCGTCCCTCGACCTTTCACAACACCGCATTCACCTCCGCACCACCTCCGTCCCAGCAGAGCCCTGGATTCCATCCTCCCCAGCAGCAGAGGCAGCAGTACCAGCAGTATGGCCGACAGGGCCATTACCAGACGGGCCAGCAGGGCCCACAACCCCAACAACAGCAGCAGCAGAGGCAGTACACTGGCCAGTAGGGCCAGTCTTCCCGTTCTTCTTCTCAATCTTATCCACTTCCTTCATCGTCTAGTCCTGTGGATATTCAGCAGCAGATACTCGACGAGCTACGTTCCTACAGGAATGAGGTTTAGGACTTACGGGTGGATGTCAACCGCCTGTCCAGATGGCGAGATGAGCAGACTGCACCCTCTACCTCTATCCCAGCCCAAGTTCAGGCTAACCCCAATAGCCTGAACCGTTCTAGTTCTCAGCAACACTTTGGTCAGGTATACTATTCAGCATCTCCTAAATCTGAACATGAGATTCTTTCGTGTGACGAGGCTAACCACATGTCACTCAGGAGCGGAAGGACCGTGGTCGTACCTGACCGGGCGAGGGACACGAGGAGGGGCATCTCTGGAGCTCTACCTGAGGAGTCTTCAGAGGACGAGGAGGAGAGGCATCATATTTCAGAGCCCCATCAGCACCATTCGAGGATTTCTACTCAGGAAGCCGAGAGGAGGAGGAGAGCACGTATGCAGCATCGTCAGCATGGATATTCTTCTGAATCTACGGAGGACCTTGCATCTCCGGTTGTGGCGGATACCACTCCAGCTTCTATTCCACAACCTTTAGTAGATAGTCGAGATTTTGAGTCCATGTTGCATCAAAAAGATTTTTGTATGAAGAACTCTGTTTCCGTTAATGCAAAGAATGATCTTTCAGTTCATGATTCAGACTCTTCATCCTATGTTTCCCTAGCTTCAATCCCTTTCCCCCGTGCTCTTACGGTAGGAAAGCGCATCAAAAAGGTTCAGAAAGATGACCCCAATATGGCACGATTTTGCAAAGAAAACATCACAGTTAAGGTGTCATTTGATGAATATGTGGCTAACCATCATGCCTTCCAAAAATACCTTAAGGTGAGATGCACACCTACAAGGGTTAGCAGGAAGAAAGATAATCAAAATATAAAGACACATGTCTTATCAGTAGCCACAACATATTGTCTCAAGAATCAGACTTTGCCAAAGAAAAAGAGAGACATGGGTGCTCACTATGTGGAGAGTCGTATTGACGACATTGCGTTTGCACGCACACTCTTAGATAACGGTTCTTCGATCAACTTACTTCCCTTAGCCTTATATCAGAAATTGGAGTTGGGACCACTTCGCAAATCTAGAGCTTTACTCCAATTTGCAGATCGTTCAATGAAGAGACCTAAGGGAGAAGTGAAGAACGTCGTTATCTCGATTGAGGGGCAGAACTATCAGGTGGACTTCACAGTCTTGGACATGGAGACCCCCAATCATTGGAGAGAATCTCAGATCATTCTCGGGCGACCCTTCCTTAGGACCGCAGGCGCAGCTTTCGATTATGGTACGGGAATGATGAAGTTCCGTTCTCCAGGCGGAGAGGTGAACCTTGAGATGAAGCAAACCAAGTGTCAGCGACCCGATTCAGAGAGTAGCACAGAGTACTCATCTTCAGAGACAGACTGTAGTTTGATTAGCACAGTTGGGATTTGGGGACAGATTCCTACAGGACAGAGCGAGACCCATTCATCTGGAGAGGATATAGTGCACGATGCAGTTTGCCAGGTGTTGTCTGATCTTGCTAGAGATGCATCAACCTATTCTCATGATGACTTAGAGATCCATCGGGATCTGTCAGTTCCATCCTCTTCGGAACAATCATGGGACATAGATGACGAGTCGGACGTGGCTTTTGCCGATTGTTTGGATACTTTTGACGATCCGACTCCCGATACTTCTGATTTGGTGGCGAGTACTACTCAGCTTAGCCCACATTCATGCAGCACGGAACCAGATTCAGATTCAGTTCAGCCAGATCTGCTTGATGATACCACATTGCCAGAACTGAAATCACTACCTCCTACACTCAAGTACGCCTTTCTTGCGGGACCCAAAGAGAGATATCCTATCATCATTAGCTCAGACTTGTCTTTAGAGCAGGAGTCTAGGTTATTAGAAGTCTTAGAGAGGAACCGCAAAGCAATAGGCTGGACAGTGTCGGATCTCGTGGGCATCAACCCCGCTCTCTGCTCGCACCACATTTTTACTGAGGATAACGTGAGACCTTCCCGTGAGTTTCAGAGGAGACTTAACCCCAATCTACGGGAAGTGGTGAAGAATGAAATTGAGAAATGGTGCAAAGCAGGGTTTATATATCCTATTTCTGACTCCAAGTGGGTGGCCCCACTTCATGTTGTCCCGAAGAAGTCGGGAATTCAGATGGTCACCAACGAGGAGGGGGTAGAGATCGCAACACGAGTACCTACGTCGTGGCGTGTCTGTGTTGACTACAGGCGCCTGAATGCTGCGACCAAGAAAGATCACTTTCCCTTGCCTTTTATTGATCAGATCTTGGAGAGACTTGCAGGGAAAGAGTTCTTCTATTTTCTTGACGGGTACTCAGGCTACAACCAGGTGGCCATAGCCCCTGAGGACCAGGAAAAGACCACATTCACATGTCCATTCGGTACTTATGCTTTCATGCGCATGCCATTCGGGCTCTGCAATGCCCCGGGCACATTTCAGCGGTGCATGATAGCCATAGTTGCCGAGATGGTGGGCGATTTCCTGGAAGTATTCATGGATGACTTCTCGGTACATGGTGATTCTTTTGATACATGTTTAGCGCACTTGGACCGAGTCCTCACGAGGTGTAGAGAGGTGAATCTGGTACTCTCCTAGGAGAAGAGTCACTTTATGGTGACGGAGGGTATCGTGTTGGGGCATGTCATCTCCAAAAGGGGAATGGAGGTTGACCCTGCCAAGGTGGAGGTGATCAAGAAACTCGATCCACCTACCAACGTGAAGTCAGTGCGGTCATTCTTAGGGAATGTTGGATTCTATAGGAGATTCATTCAAGATTTTTCAAAGATCGCCCGCCCACTGACTGAGCTCTTAGGGAAAGACATAGAGTTCGTTGTAGATCACAGGTGTCTGGAGGCCTTTGAGCTCTTGAAGAGGAAGATTTGTGCCTCGCCTATCCTACAAGCTCCTGACTGGTCTCTCCCCTTTGGGATCATGACTGACGCTTCAGATTTCGCTATAGGAGCTGTGTTAGGACAACGGCGAGAGGGGATTCCGTTTGCGATTCACTATGCGAGCAAAGTTTTAGATCCTACACAGAAAAATTATACAGTGACTGAAAAGGAAATGCTCGCGGTAGTATGGGCCCTCGAGAAGTTCAGATCATATATTTTGGGCTCTAAGGTGACAATTTATACTAATCACACATCCATTCGATACTTAATGGAAAAGAAGGATGCGAAGGTGCGTCTTCTTAGGTGGATTCTACTCCTTCAGGAATTTGATTTGGAGATTAAAGATAAACCTGGAGTGAAGAATGTCGTGGCTGATGACCTTTCTCGGATTGAACTTAAGGATTCTCCTGATCATGAGCGGATTAGAGAGACCTTCCCAGATGAGTCAATTTGTGTTATTGACTCCCTCCCGTGGTATGCCAACATGGTGAACTATCTTGTCTCCAAGCAGGTTCCCCATGGTTGGACTAGGAGCAGCATTGATCGACTGAAGTCAGATTCGAGGAGATACCACTGGGACGATCCTTTCCTTTTCTTCGAAGGACCGGATTGTGTTTGGAGAAGGTGTATTCCTCAGGAGGAATACCATAGTGTCCTCACATATTGTCATTCACTTGAGGCTGGAGGACACCATTCGGGAAAGCGAACCGCTCACAAATTACTTCAATGTGGATTGTATTGGCCGACCTTGTTTAGAGATGCTATTAATTTTGTACGGTCGTGCCCGATCTGTCAAAGGATGGGAGGGACAGTTGGACAGAGAGATGAGATGCCCATGCAACCGATGATTATTTGTGATGTTTTTGATGCATGGGGCATAGATTTTATGGGTCCCTTTCCCAACAGCCAAGGACATGAGTACATTTTGTTGGCGGTTGATTATTTATCTAGGTGGGTGGAGGCTATCCCAACCCGAACCGCAGACAGCAAAACTGTTTGTAAGTTTGTGAGAGATCATATCATTGCTAGGTTTGGGGTGCCGAAAGTTTTGATATCTGATGAGGGTAGCCACTTTGTGAATCGAGATATGAGATCTTTAGCTAAGGACTATGGATTTGATCATAGAGTTACTAGTTTTTACCACCCACAGTCCAACGGCATGGCAGAGTTTTCGAACAGAGAGGTGGAGAATATTTTGCAGAAATTGGTTCGTCCCGATAGGAAGAATTGGTCTCAACTTTTGGACCAAGTTCTGTGGGCCTATAGGACAGCCTACAAGACACCATTGGGTACTTCACCATTTAGAATGATCTATGGCAAGCCATGCCATTTGCCTGCAGAATTGATTCATAAATCCGAATGGGCAATTAAGAAGATTAATTGGAGTTGTCACCTAGGGAAGCTTTGCCGAGACTTGAACTTGAACGAGCTCGTAGAAATCCGAAACAGGGCATATGACAACAGTTTGATTTATAAGGACAAAGTAAAGAGATGGCATGATCAGCACATTAGGTGCAAAGACTTTGTCCCTGGACAAAAGGTATGGTTGTTCAATGCCAGGTTGAAGATGTTTCATGGGAAACTCAAATCTAAATGGACGGGTCCCTTTGTGGTTAAGAAAGTGCACGAGAATGGAAGTGTAGAGATAGCTGATCTCACAGATGGTGCACAATCTCATGTGGTGAATGGACAACTGTTGAAGCATTTTGTTGATTCCAAAGAGCAGTTAGTCCAAGTCGAGGTCATCAACTTCATACAGAGTGAGCACAGAGCACATACATCTTATTACTCTTCATGAAGATGCAGCATCAAGATTCAACATCTTAGAAGATTCAATCACTCTTGTACATATTCTCCCTTCTTTGTATATTCTCGAGATCACATAGGTTCTCACACTTACTCTTGTCCTATACTTAGGCTGACCAAAGCCTAAGTATAGGGGGGACCGATGCTCGCCTTTTGTATTTACTCATCATTTCTCCTCTTGACCTCATCCGCCCCATTTTTCCTCTTCTTCTACACTTAGGCTATCCAGAGCCTAAGTATAGGGGGGCGGATCGACTTCTATACTTTTTATTATTTTAGCTTTCCTACGCTTAGTACGAGCTATGTCTTTTTGTCACCTAGTGCCATGAGGACATAGCACAAGCTAAGTATAGGGGGGCGTGTATATATTACATATATACTTTACCCATACCTCGTACTTTCACGTATTTTTGTATATACTATACAATAATTATGGAGTGGGTTAAAAAAACAACAAAAAACAAAAAAAAACTTTTTCCTAAAAAAACTCTTTTTCCTTATTTGCTAAAAAAAACTTCTCCTTTGTTTGTTTAAAAAAAAGAACTTTTCTAAAAAAACTTTAAAAAAAAATCAATAAAAAAACTAGAAAAAAACTAACTAATAAGTTGGTTTAATCCCTGACACAATTCACTTTCACACAAGACTAGTGATGTTCAAGAACACTTGGTTTATGAGGTCTTGAGATTTTGAGATAACCAGCCTTAGTCATTTGGGTCCTTGACTTAATTATTCACATTTCCCTAGTTTGAAAGATTTGTGTGCTATATTGCATGCTTAGTCTCTACCTTAAGAATATGATCAGCACCTCACGAACACGACTGCAATTATGATGAGATGAGTTGAAATTTCACTTGAGGAACTAGGATGAGGGATTTGAGTTTGGACTTGATTTAATGATGCTCGAGGATAGGATAAAATCAATGAAGGCTTCATGAAACCTGAGTGTCAGCACATTTAGCCAGTATGAGAACATGGTTCTTGTACTATCTCTTGATATTTACCTATGTGCCAGGGTGTGATAAAATAAAAAATGTTGATCAGTGTGCGCCAACTCTTGGTAAAAGCAGTGGAGCTAGCCACAAATACTACAAAGCAATGAAATGTCAAAGAAAAGCTCTCATTCCACAAAGTCAATTATCAAAAGAGCTTCCACCAAAGGCGAGCGCTCCCAACCATTTCAAAGTGTCCACTTGGACCACCGCTATTAGGACCAGGAGTCGGGCTTGCACCAAAAAAGGGCTCTGCATCGTAAATGCTACAAGTCTGGGTGTAGAAGGTACGATAGGTACTCAAAAAAGGCACACCCCGGTGTACTCCCAGGAAAACAAGTGCAGACGGCTCCAACTTCTCTTGACGGACGCACTGATCAACACCAAAAAAAATTGCGTTGCGTAATAAGGCACTTGAGAGGATCCTTGTTCCAATGAGAGGGAGAGAAGAAATGACACAATCCTATGCCCTCCATCAACTGGCCTTCCATCTACACTTTCAAGTCTGACAACTAAAGAGACGGTGGATTGGATGCAAGAAATGATTTATTCCCTAGTGTTGAGGATCGGGTCTATAGGAGAGTCCCTTGGACTGGAACCTTGGGTGATGTTGCGACTCTACTCTTATAACTGCAGTCCACACTTAAAGTCATATCCCTTATATATACGTATACAAAGAGAGTCTGATAATTAGGGGAATTGGGTACCTTTTGACTAGAGCTCGGTTCAGCTTAGAATTTTAGGATCTCTAAAACCGAGAGTTCTTGAACGGATCAAGTCTTGTATTCACATGCACAGTCAGGGGTTAACCAAACTTATTCATTCTTTATTTGCTCGAGGACTGGCAAAGTTTAAGTATAGGGGGGTGATGAATCCACGATTCATCATCTCAATATCTTGATCTTAGCAAAATCCACGAGTAAATTCCCTAATAAATATCCATAAAATCAATAAATTAACAAAATAACTCTTGTAAATAAAACACACTAATTATTGTATATAAGATTGTACAAAATAAATTAACACTAAAAAGCCGCAAAAATAAAGGAGTTTTATACTTGTAAATAGCCCAAAACTTCATGGATTTTTAATAATTTCATTTCAACTCCTTTTTGCCTAATTCTTTCTTTAACTTGTTTATAAAAATGTATATAAAAATACACAAATACAAAACAAATTTCAACTCAAATAAATGCTCCTAGATCCCAAAGAGGAAAAGCCGTAAAGTCCAACTTCCAAGCTATATTCTCGCTCCGTATGAACTCCAAATTCACCAAACTCATTTTAAAGTTCAAGTTAGAAAATTATCTATCCAACAGAAGTGGTTTCATTAAAATCGGAGCTCATTTGCAAAAGTTGGGTTTTGGGACCTAGATGTACATTGTACATTATGTATATATTCATACTTTCTTCATTTTTTATTATATCTTTCTTAATTATTAAAAATACAAAAAAAATCATACTTGTGTTGTATTTTAATTATACTATTTTATTGTATTTTTTCGTTGTAAATATCTCTTATTAAAAAGATAAAAAATTACATATTAGAAAAGTAAAAAAAAATGTACATGGTGTTTTGTCTTCTTTTGTAAATTCTCCACTATTTCTCTTCTCTTTTTATTTTATTGTATTTAAAGTAGACAACTTTATTTATTTATTCATTTATTATTTAATTTCCATTCTCTACAATAACCACCAATTCAACTCCATTATTCCACCATTTTTCCCAACTTCCCATTCAACTCCATTAATAATACAACCTCCCATTCAACTCCACCACTTTAATAACCTCCCATTCCATCATCTTTATATACATGTCATTCTCCTAATTTTTGCCTGGGATCCATCTTTATGTGAGGAGAGCCTAGTTCCCTGAGTTGAATCGGTGACAGCGACACAACCGCGGTCGATCGACGACAGCCCTCTCTCCGGTGAGATCCGTTGGCTTTTGGCCAACATCGCAGCCGCAACCGCGCGTTGCTCGAGCTCATTGCACGCCGACGATTCGAGCGAAGACCGTGCTCACGAGAGCACTCCATAGGCGACCGTATCATCGTAGGTAAATTTTTCATCTCATTTTATCATCTTGTCATTTTTTGCAATTTTTTTATCACATCATATCACCACCTAAAAATCCTTTATTTGTTTAGTTCATCATAATCACCACCACCAACTTCTCACTACCATCTTCCCCCCTCTTCTTTTTGTGTACATATTTCCTGTTTAAAGAAAATTAAAAAAAATTAAAAAAAATTAAAACAAAAAAAGAAATTCATTACAACAGTTTTTTTGTTAATCAAAACAGTAAAAAAATTAAAAAAAATTAATTAAAAAAAAAGAAAGAGCAGCGGCCGCCCGCGCCGCCCCTCCTCCCTCTTTCTTCCTCCGCCGCCCAAGCGGCCGGCGCCTTCCGCCGCGGCGCCTCAGCGGTGCTCCGCCTACAGGCCTGCCGCGCCTCCCTCCTCACTCCTCAACCGCGCGTGCGGCCGCCACACCTCCACCATCTCCTCCGCCCGTGGCCCTCCACACCACCGGCCTCCGGCTCCGTGTCCCTCGCCCTCGCCGCCCGCCTCCGCCAGAGCGCCGCCGACCCCCTGCCGCACCTCCACCCCCTCGTCGTCCTTGCGGCCACGCCGCGCGCCATCGCCGGCGCCGCCCGACCCTCTTTGGGTTCTCCATCCCCGTTTCCAGCAAGGAAGAAGAACAAGGTTGTGCTTATTTTTTTATTTTGTGAAAATTGCAAAAATATTTCTCAAAGTTTCTGTAATTACCATTTTGTTCCTGTGCATGTTTTCTTTTGTAATTTTAGTTTCTATAATTGCAAGGACACCCCTGTATTCGCACTTTAACTTGGACCTCGTTTATGCATCATTTTATTCAATGAAAAATGGTTTGATGTTGAGAAACTAATTCTCTACATTGTGGATATTTATTTATATTTTTGTGGTCCTTGGGTAATTAATTAAAAATATTCAATTGAAATTTTGCATATTTTACCCAATTTAGACTCTGAAAATTATATCTCATACATGGTTACTCTAAAAATTCCACAAAAAATATATGTGATGTCTTGATATGTGGTGAGTTTACAGTCCAAATTACATTTAAATTAGAGTTGTCTTGTGCTTGGAATAATTTGTAGAGTGGATATAGTTTTTGATTTTTAATTAAATCTACATAAATCATTTTTGCAAAATTTCAACTCTCCTGGATTGCTTATCTAAATATCTTTTTGAGATAATTTGCTCTCGGACAAATTTGATAACGTGGATTTAATAAAAATTAATTACTCATTGCCACTCTATTTTTACTAAAAATATTCATAAAAAATTCATATATTGTCAAAAAAATCCAAAAAAATTACTGTAGTCTCCTTGCATCATGTTTTAGTTCCAGTAATTTTTTCATAATTTTTGCTTACTGTTTGTGTGATAAATTTCGAAAAAACCCATAAAAAGTGTGCATTTTTATTTATTGCATATTAACCCCTAAAATTCCAAAAAAAGTACCTTGCATTCATCTCTGGATTAAGACTCTAGAAAAAATATAACTTTGCTAAATTGGACTTATTTTCTATTCAAATTAATTTGGCTAAGTTGTATGCTCTCTTAGTGTATTAATTCCGCCGCATTTGCATTTGCTTTGGTTTTTGCATAAAAAAAATCTAAAAAAATACCGTTTGGATATCTAGATCTTAAATTTGCAAATTAAACCCAAGTTGTTCCTTGCCTCCCTGAGTTCGACCCCGGACTTGCCCGGGATACAAATTAAAGCCGAGACACTCTTCACGGAGATCTTCTCTCGGTTCTGACCGAATCGCTAAGTACACGTGCTACAACGAAGTCGAATTAAACATCGTATTCAGTGACTCGTCAAGGCAGTGCAACCAAAAATCCTTGATGGAAGTGGAAAAGTTTCCTCGTCTTGATACAAGAGTGAGAAAAGAGTTACTCCCTTGAGGACTAAAGATGTGACCTTATAGATGAGGTAGGTGTTTGTGAGAACAACATCCCCCAATGGATTTTGGGAACCTTCATGTGGATAAGCAAGGTACGAGCAATATCTATAAGATGGCAAAGCATCCTTTCCGTTCCCTCATTTTGGTGTGAGGTATACTGATAGGAGGTCTGGTGGAGGGTCCCCTGAGTGCCAAAGAAAGATATCTAGTCCTATCGAATGAACTCTAGAGAATTGTCAATCTTGGAGTTTCAATGCATGTAGCGAATGATGTTTTAATAAGCTGAAAGAAAGACTCGACAATGTTATAAATTTTAGACTATTTATTGACCAAATAAACCCAAGAATACCAATTGTAATCATCTACAAAGACAACAAAGTATTTATGACCAACAGTACTACAAACAAGACAAGGTCCCCAAATATAACAATAGACTAAAGAGAAAGGTAATGATCAATGTGGTTCTGTCCTAGGAGGAAAAGAAGCCCAATGGTGTCCGTCGAATTGGCAGGCTTCATACTCAAATTGTTTCGGAGATGTTAATCCAAGAAACATTTGGGAAAGAGCTTTGGCAGATTGGTGACCAAGTCGCAAATGCCATAGGAACGAGTTAGATAACACAGAGAAAATACCTACAAAGGTTGAGTGAATGGGGATATCAAGCTAGTAGAGGTCATTCTTTTCACCCCCCACCAAAATTCTGCATCTTTGTGATGTCTTGAAAATAGCAATAGAACTCGACAAAATCGCATAACAATCAAATTCAGCACATAGTTTATGAACTGACAACAAGCTCAGAGGAAAATCAAGTGCGTTGAATGCTAGAGAGCCTAAGCTTGGAGGATAACTTAATAGTCCCAACAATGGTGACAGGAGAATGAGTACTATTGGCCACCCGAACTGACTTTGCAATGGAAGATGGTTCAAAAGCGATCATAAGACTGCCTTCTTCAATTAAGTGGGTAGATGCATTTGAGTCAATAATCCATGATGATGTTGAGAATGAGGCAGAGTTGGCTATAGTATCTGAGATAGTAGCTTGATGTGTGGTAGCAGTAGTTACCATGGGAATAGAGTTCTGCAGAACCCTTATCAGATGGGTGATAGAAGTCCCCTGATCATTGATGAACACCTTAAAGGCCCGAGACTTGAGCTCGTTATTCTCTGTGCCCTTGATTTTGATAGAAGTCCCATGTACCATCATAGAATACATAGTGTATAGGAATTTGGTCTCCATTACAATTGATGTCATCGCGACCTGATTGATAGTTCTAGAAGTAGAGTTATTCATTCAATCACAAATGTAGGTGACTAGGATAAAATTTTCAATGTAAGGAAGAGCTGGAATTATTATGCCACCAGCAAACGACGGTTGGAATCATCGTGGAATAACCCGTTATAGGTGTTGGTGGCATCCAGAAGATGTGCAAGAGGTATGGGGATGACTTGCACATGTTGGGAAGCGGCTTGAATGGGGCCGGGAGGTTTTGGAGGAGCCCTAGGAGGGTCAACAGTCAGTGATGGTAGTGCTGGAGGATGTGGAAGTGGCTGCAAGGTGCTGGAGCATTGTGGCAGGGCTGGAGCGACGTTGTGGTAGTGCTACAAGGTGCTCAAGCGTTGTGGCGATGCTGGAGCGGTGTTGCAAGGTGCTGGAGTACTGTGGTGGCACTAGAGCATTGTGGGGGCACTGGAATGCCAATGTGGTGGAAGTGGAGCACCATTGTGGCACTGTTGCAAGGTGCTAGAGCGCACCTTAGGTGGTGCAGCAACACCCTGGTGGGGAAGAAGTCCTCGCGCAGGGCCCTATGCAAGGATGGAAGGCCCGTGCAAGTGCTCGGAAGTTGCGGATCTGTTCAGAGGTAGTTGTGGGATTATTTAGGTCAAAATCCTGATCCAGGAATGTTGCTCTGATGCCATATGGAGAAAGATGAGACAATGAGTGGCTTACTTTATTCAATGGGTCTACGATTTCTTATATAGCATGAAACCCTAGAGAAGTGAAAAGAGAAAATTACATGGATGTCCCAATGTTAATAAGATTAAAACATAACCCATTAACTCTAACAGAGAGGATTAAAGTAATGATAATTGTATTCGGTATCACCAAGATAGTGGTGGTAATACCCTTTTATTAAAAAAGGAATTCCTTCTTGTTTATGTTTATGAAACGATTATTACAAAAGATGGGGAGGAGGAGATAATTCATCTAAATGGAAAGCTTGCTACTCGAAGGATCTTGAAAATACACAATATTTTTTTAGCATTGAAATGGAAAGGTCGAACGAAGATCTGATTCTTTGTCATAAGAAATATACTCTAGATACGTTGAAGGATAGAAAGTTGGGATGATAGAACTTCTCCCAATCTTATTGAGGAAAGCCACATGTTGAGTATCAAGGGTGGAAAAAAAATTTGATGAAGACTTCAAGAAATGGTACCCGAGTCTTGTTTGTAAGTTAGATTTATTTTAATGTAGTGAGATCCGACATTGCTTACATTGTAATGTATGAGTCAAGTCATGCATCCACCTACCGATATTCACATGAAAGCAGTAGTGCATATCTTTTGTTACATTGAAAAAGGACTCATTTTATCGAAGATATGAATATTGAAATCTAAGGACACGCTGATGCAAATTGCCATTAATGCACTTACATGAGGAGATCTATAACTGAATATTGTATCTTTTGGGGTGGCAAAACAACAATCTGTTTGTGCGAGTTGCTTGCTGCTCCACAGTTCCTTTTATTGATAAGGGGGGCTTGTTTGATAGTCTTTTGGCCTACGGTGTCAACATGATCGAACTACTTTTCAGGATTTTCCTCATCTATTTAAATGTTTTTTTCCTTCATAACAGTATAATTATTTACCTATCTTTTCAATCAAATTCCTGATGTTTTTTCATTACCAGCAAAGGGGGGAAAATGTTGCAATCCATGTCTAAAATCCGATTTCCTCGCAGCCAACACTGGATACTGGCTCCTGCCTCTTCATGCCCCTGTCACGGCAGGATGGAGGTAATGTTGGGTTTAACAGGATGAGGTTTTAATGCTAACCAGTTCCCACTGAAATTGGCAGACACTGTAACGAAGTCCATATATACTGGATGTTCCACCCTTTAATTATCTGGTGAAGTATGGATTGTTCTCAACTGTGCCACTGGTAAAAGTTACAACGGAATTAAGTATAATGACCGTGTAGGCTGATTCAGATGCACCTATGTTTTTCAATTTATAAATATAAGACACGAGTAACATAATGTCATTGCATTTTGTTGTTTACTGCGTTTCATTCAGCATGGACAACGTGCTTTCGAGCTTGGGCCTATATTTTGATTTTAGACTTGGTGGTCTTTTTTCCACTTCTTCCCATCCACGCCGCCACATTTCCAACTTCAGCGATGCAAAAAAGAAGCATAATTCACGTAAAAGTTGCTAAACTTTCATCTCAATTTTCTTAGGATCCATAAAATTAGAAAAAGTATTGCAAGAGAAAGAGATGGAGTTAAAAGTAGATGACCTTTCCAGTTAATAAAAGAAGACAATGCAACCAACACCTGAACTATCCTCCACACTGTACGAACACTGTTTACTTAATCAAACAAGTTCCCCAATTTATTAATCCCAACTTGAATCCTCAAATCCCAGTCATTCCCTCATCCTCCCCTGTCTATATAAACTTCCCCATCACCTTTCCAAAGCAACTTCACCTTATGCCAATCCGACTAGCTCCCCGTTGTTGAAGGAGGAGGAGATGATCACGTGGAACGACCTCTACACCGTGCTATCGGCCGTCGTGCCGCTTTACGTGGCCATGATCCTGGCCTACGGCTCGGTGCGCTGGTGGAAGATCTTCACTCCGGACCAGTGCTCCGGCATAAACCGCTTCGTGGCAATCTTCGCCGTGCCGCTCCTCTCCTTCCACTTCATCTCCACCAACGACCTCTACACGATGAACTTCCGCTTCGTGCTCGCCGACACCATCCAGAAGCTGCTCATCTTAGCCGGGCTGACCCTGTGGCTCAACCTCACCAATTACGGGTCCTTGGATTGGCTCATCACCATATTCTCACTCTCCACCCAACCCAACACCTTGGTCATGGGGATCCCCCTCCTCATCGCCATGTACGGCCCCTACTCCGGCGACCTCATGGTGCAGCTCGTCGTCCTCCAGTGCATCATATGGTACACTCTCCTCCTCTTCCTTTTCGAGTATCGCGCTGCGAAGCTCCTCATATCCGAGCAGTTCCCCGGCGGAGCCGCCGCCGACATCGTCTCCTTCAAGGTGGAGTCCGACGTCATGTCACTCGACGCCGGCCCGGACTTCCTCCAAGCCGACGCCGAGATCGGGGGAGACGGGAAGATCCACGTCACCGTGCGCAAGTCTACGTCGTCGAGGAGGTCGGTGTCGATGATGACGCCGAGGCCGTCGAACCTCACTGGCGCGGAGATCTACAGCTTGAGCTCGTCGAGGAACCCGACGCCGAGGGGCTCGAATTTCAACCATGGAGACTTCTACTCCATGATGGGACCGATCCCGATGCGGCCTTCTAATATGGCGCAGGCGGATCTGTACTCCCTGCAGTCTTCCCGTGGTCCCACGCCGCGGCCTTCCAACTTCGAGGGTAGCTCCCCGAAGCTGGGGCCCCACTACCCGGCCCCCAATCCTGACATCGCGTCCGCTTCCGCCGGCGCGAAAGGTGGGAGCAAAGGGAAGACCAGTCAGAACAATTCGAGTAATAGCAATCATGATGCGAAAGAGCTCCACATGTTCGTGTGGAGCTCCAGCACATCACCGGCCTCGGATGCCATTGCGGGGCTCCACGTATTTGGGGCCCCTGAGGAACAGGCGGCAGGGGCGAAGGAGATCCGGATGCTCATGCCCCCCTCCGATGTATCGAATTCCAAATGTACGGTGATCTATCGAATATTGTGTTTGAATTGTGTATATGCAATCCGAATATCTAACATGTTTGGTGCATTGATTGTAGCGACGCCTGAAGTAGCAAACGGAACGACCATGACCGCGACAGGAGGCGAGCACGACACGATGAGCTGTGTAGGGGCGATGACGGAGCTGAAATTCAGAGAAGAGGATTTGAAGGGCGGCGGCAGCCGGCGGGAACAGATGCCACCGGCAAGCGTGATGACGAGGCTGATAATGATAATGGTGTGGAGGAAGCTGATCCGGAACCCCAACACTTATTCCAGCCTCGTCGGCGTCATTTGGGCACTAATTGCGTACAAGTAAGTGTAGTAATCACGAATAGCCAAGTGGATTAGGCTAAGGTTATTCATATTAACTGTGTTAGAAGATAATCGGTACCGCAGATGGAACGTGAAGATGCCAAAGATGGTGGAGAAATCCATCTCCATACTCTCAGATGCCGGACTAGGAATGGCCATGTTCAGTTTAGGTATACAGGTTCTCCTAACTGAAACGTAACAAACTTCAAATTCCCGGTAGCATCTGTTTTTCGTTTATATATATTTCGATGGTGAGAATTTCCAAATTAGGAATTCACATCTAACGATTTCCCGCATTGCAGGTATATTCATGGCACTGCAACCAAGATTAATAGCATGCGGGAACAAGGTCGCGACCTTCGCTATGGCAGTCCGGTTCCTCACAGGCCCTGCGGTCATGGCCGCGGCGTCCATCGCCGTCGGACTCCATGGTACCCTTCTCCATGTGGCCATTGTCCAGGTAAATTACCATCACCCCAAACGCTTAGGCTTAAAACAAACGCAAGTTCTAATATATATGAACATGATATCTCTGTCTAGAAAGATTGGGCTTATCTTTAACATCAATTTTAAAAAGCTAACCTTCTGAAAAGAAAAAAAAACGGATAGAAAAGTTGCTGCTTTTCCTTTTCAAATACTGGCAACGAATTTTCTCCTAAACTTGACCTCGAATTTTGTGAAATATTTATCCACGGTTGACCCCAAAACAGTCATATCTGGACATGAATTAAGTTTAAACAACTATTAAAATGGATCAGCAGCAGCATAAATGTTGCGAAAACGAGAAGTGGTAGTGGGGGGGTTTTGCCCACCGAGCAGGCTGTCAGCCTCGCCCACAGTACAACGTGACCCTGCTAACAGCATCGCGGGCCAGGGCTGTCGGCGTTTTGAAGGACACACCTTGATAACAAATTATCAACTGAGGTCGTTAGGCGATGTCCTAAACACCTTCGGCCGTCCGATGGACAAGGGATCCATCCGACGAACTGAAAAAACGCAAATATAAAGCAGAAGGAAAGCTGAAAATCCTTAATATCGTTGCCTTTGTTGCCAGGCAGCACTGCCACAAGGGATCGTGCCCTTCGTCTTCGCAAAGGAGTACAACGTCCATCCTGCCATCCTCAGCACTGCGTGAGTACCACTATCGCTGTCTCGCCCTGTCCCTCCTTTATTTATTTGCTGCTTCTAAATTTCCTCTTAAATATTGCTTGGATGGGTCAAAAATATTTTTTTTTGCTGATCTTTATAACTGGTTTAGTTATCTGGACAACCACGACATAGACTGGTTGCATCATTGTCTGATCTAACAAAGAATTGTTCTGCAAATTGGTTGAATGGTGGACGTATGACTGAAATGACATGTCTAAGATGTTGGGAAATTATTCTCAGGGTCATATTCGGGATGCTGATAGCTCTCCCCATCACGTTGCTGTATTACATCTTGCTGGGCATATGATGAATTGAACTCAAATGAGCATGTATCGGATCAGAACAGCAGAGATTAAAGAAACAGGAGATTGGAACAACGAGGAGGGGCTCTATTTTGGCCGAAGACTCCCTGCAATCGTGACCAGATTATTTTTACTTAATTGGAGGGGAAAGTTTAATTGTAGGTGCATATGTTTTCCTGACTCTGTTACTGTAATTTAATCACTGTTACTGTAATTTGATCATATAGAAGTAAAAAAATTGTAATTTTCACACTGTCCATTCCTTATCCTTCTTTTTTATTACTGGACTCCAATTAACTACATGACAGCGCAACAAGAGTGGACGAAGGATTGGAATGGGACCAACATTCGCTTGCGTCCAAACAAACAGGTCGAGTACTCTATAACTGAAAGGACCCACGTACCACTGACAGCAAGGCGTTTGGTAATGGCGAAAATTCCGGATGAGCAATCACGAGATATTGTGTAAATTCGATAACATTTAACGAGGTGTCCCCTATTTAAGCAAATGGAAGGGTTAGGCGGATGAGAACTTGAGAGGACGTTGAAGCTTTAGGTAAAATAGGAGTATGGGTTTGATTCATGAAAATTGGAAATTTATGACTCAGAAATTCTAACGATCTTCTGCAATTTACTCAAGAACATAGAGTACATCTGAATTGCGAATATATATATATATATGGACATTTTAAATGAATTGAGTCGTTCCTGAGTTTGTAAAGATCATTGTCAATTTAGAAAAAATTCTATAACAATTTTGTAAAAATATAAATTGCACAATATAAAAACATAATTTTGTAGAATATACCATATTTAAATTATTCGTTTTCTCTAATATAATAATATTTTTATAATTATATTTCACTATACATATTATGTTAATATCATTTTTTAATTATATAGAAAAACAAATTATAAAATACATGAGAAAGATACATAAACTAACGGTGACTCACCATATATATGGTGAGACCCCAATATATATATATATATATATATATGAGGAAAGGGATCCTACTTTGTGAAGTAGGTAACCTTACCTACTTCACATTCCATTTTTGCAATTTTTTATTTTTTTTGAAAAATGCCACCGGGGATTTTCATAACTATATCCCTATAATATGTCATTCAAATTTCGTCAAAAATATAGACTCCTACGGCCTCCATCCAGAACATGAAAACAACAAATCTGTGACCGTTAAAAAATGACTGTCTGGATGGAGACCGTAGGAGTCTCTGTTTCTGACGAAATTTGAATGACATATTAGAGGGATATAATTATGAGAATCGACGGTGGTATTTTTCAAAAAAAATAAAAAATTTATAAAAAAATGGAATGTGAAATAGGTAAGTTACCTACTTCACAAAGTTGGCTCCCTCTCCTATATATATATATATATATATATATATATATATATATATATATATAATATAGGATAAAATGGGGCTGCCTCCATGGGGGGAGCTAACTTGGCTCCCCCCCCGCCCCATTTCGTCTGATTTATTATTTTTTTAATTTTCTTCCGTGGAT